>JAUPMG010000010.1:1074506-1092312 GCA_031762675.1 Pachysandra terminalis
TTTCATTATAAATTATAATCGGATCGGATCACTAAACACCCGAGTTCGATCCGATCTGATCCGAAATATAATCGGATCGAACTTGGGTGTTTAGTGATCTGATCCGATTATAATTTATAATGAAAACAAACATTGGGGAGACTTGAACCTTGCTTAAAATCATAGTGCCTTGCCACCCCACCAATTCTCGATTGCATATTTAGATTAAAAATATGTATAAATATACAATTTACAGGTGATGGGATCGGATTCAGATATTCTGATTTCACTATCAGATTGAATTAGGATCACCTATTTCATAATCCGTCGGATTTCGAATCAGATATTCGGATTTCACTAACGGATCGAACTCGGATCGATTGCGATTCGATCCGAATCCGACCCGTTGACAGGCCTAGGTACTGTACCATGAAGCTTCCTCTAAATCAAGATTAGCAAATAATAATAGAAAAAAATTAGCCAAAAACAAAAAAAAAATCGACAGATACTTACACGAATAAGAGAATCCAAATTAGTAGAAAGCCATGAATCTAATCAACAACCAATAATTTTAATACAGGCTGAAGTAATCGAGATGTATTGCAGATCGAAACAAAATCTTCTTACCAAGCACGAGACCCTGGGCCGTAGTTCTTTGGATGAGAATTCCAGATGTTCGAGTGACCCATTATAACCTTCAGCAAAACCCTAGCTCGGTGCCGAAGCGAAGCAGAGATGATCAAAGAGAGAAGGTCCAAACTGCCTAAATCACGTATTAAACTCTAATCCTTCAAAACTTGGTTATTTAAGCTAGTTAAATAAGCTGAATGTCCACAAATACCCCTATATTTATAAAAGAAAGTCCTAGCTACCCTAACTTTTTTAGGTTTCCCAAATTATCCTTAATTCCTGTTTTTATTGCATTTAAGTTCATGGTAAATGGAGGGGAAGATATATTGTTGCTTTCCCGCTCTTTCTTCATCATCTCTGCATCAATTTGCATCAATCTCAGGTTCTCTCTTTTTTTTTCCCCTCTGGATCTAAGATTATTTGTTGCTCATATCTTTGTAGATGTGTTTGATTCGCATTTCCGTTTTGTAATTTGTTATGATTATCAATTTGGTGATTATAGTGGAAGATAGGTTTTGAATTTCTCGATATCATTGTTCTTGAATTCGTTTTTAGATTCTGTTTCCTGATATATCCAGTACATTGTATTTTTTTTTAATCTGTCGTTAGCTGGTCTATCATCTGTTTAATCTTGCTTCTGCTCTCTTTTCTGTTGTTAAATACAAATTTGTATACATTGTAATGAGATAATTCTCATATTGTTATGGTAATGTCATCTGATTTTGTTCAGTTTCTTTGAAATAGATTTTATTTTAGTTTGCATTTGTTCATTAAACTTGATCTTACCAGGATTTTCTTTATGGGAAAGACTATAATACCGAAATCAATTTTTTGGTGAGTGGATGATGATTTGTTACAAGTGCAACATTGTTTTACTCAAATTGTCTGTGTTTTGGTGATTTTTTAAGCCTTTTTTTTGCACAAATCACCTGTATGCTGGTGATTAATGGATAGATGGTATATTACTGTTTGGTACCATAATAGAACTCATCTCTTATCAGTTAAGGCAGAGATTGTCTTGCGTGTATATATTGGGGTTAATCATATCTTGTATTGAGTTTCGTCCATAATTTTGGAATTTCTACTTCCTAATATCTTAAGTCCATTAAATTCATCCAGTATTCAGGTTGCTAATATGAATTTCTTAGTTAATGAAATTGTAGGAGTATTTACTACTATAGTTATTGATAAAAAAAAGAAGAAGAGTATTTACTATATTGTCAGTTGGGCTAGTTAGAATCGAATTGTAATTTTGAATTGTAGATTGTAAGGTCATAGGAATTTTAGTAGAAGAAGGGTTTATATATTGCTTTCTCCATGCATATTTTGTTATACTTTACATAAAGGATTAAAGAAAAAGAGGATTGGGAGGGGGGGCGGGCGCGGGGGGTGTCACTAAAAAGGAAACCGGCATTTTTTTTTGAGTGTTGCAGAGTCGAATAATTTGAATCGTATAAATCGTACGATTAAATTGTAAATTTAAGATTCAATGTATGAATCATATGAATCAAACATAAATCAATTTTTTCATTGATTCGAATTAACCTAGTATCTAATTGAATCATAAGAACCAAACAATGAATCATAAGATTTTAGCAACAGAGTTGTTAATAATGATAGTTGGAATGGATGATGAGATAGATGTTGCCAATCCCGAGTAGTTTGTATAGTTGATTGATTTATTGAATGAGAGTATATTGCCGGACCTTTTCATTTTCACTTTTCAACTACAAATCTGGAACTATGACTGTAATTTTTTATTTTTTTTGGGCCAATGGCACGATTTCCTTAGCCTTTCCCCACTTAGCTATGCAATTATTTTCTCTTTACATGGGCCCAGCAGAAATGAAGAAATCACCGTTGCCAGTGCAAAATATATTTGGTACTGAGAAGCAGTTATGTGAAAAGGATGGTCTAGTGAAGCTTTTAAGGTGGCATTTCGGGCACTCCGAATTCAGGGGGAAACAGCTAGATGCCATTGAAGCTGTTCTGTCAGGTGCTGATAATACTTCCTTCATGAAATATTATTAGATGCTCTTAGACTTGCAGTTGTCCTGTACTTCAATTTGTTGGATCTTTTTCCCTTAAGTATAAAAAAATTGGCATGCTTCATCCCAGCCATAGTATAAAAGTTTGGTTTTCATGTGATTTTCTAAGAATAAAATGCTTCTGTGGCAAAGCGATAAAGCACATGGGAACACAATTTAAAGTCAGGAAACTCGAGGAACACGAGATGTTTAAACAAAATATGTTTAAATGCAAAGATTTCAGTTAAAAAAAGGATATAAGTACAATAACTACCAATTTACTACCTTGAATGTGGAAAATCACAAGGCATTATGTAATATGTGTGAATATGCATCACATATGTGCACTAATGTCAGCACAACACAATATGTGCTCATGCAAGCATAATTTAGGATTGATACATGTCTTAACTAGTAGATAATGACGCATTCATCCTAATCTTTAATCCATATATCAAATGTTAGCGTACCAGATTGACTTAAGTTCAAGTTCTAATCACTGTCTTAATAAGTGCACATAACATATACACAAGATGGTTTAGGCATGCTAAACGAAGATCAATCACAGAAGTGGTCGGGAAGTGTGGGTTTTTGCAAGGAGAAGGTCTAAGAGGACATGGATAAATCTAATGAAGAAGGATCTTAAAACATGCAATTTAACTGAAAATATAGGTTTTGGTAGGATGGAAAGGCGGAACAGGATTTATGCTGCCTACCCAAACTAATTGGGGAAAGGCAATTTTGATTGATTGGGGAACTCTTAGAATCTTAGTCTGGATTGTGTGTTAGCGAACATTTGTATTTTCTTAATCATTTGATGTATTTCTTTGCAGGAAGAGATTGTTTTTGTCTCATGCCAACAGGAGGAGGAAAGTCGATGTGCTATCAGATTCCTGCATTAGCTAAAAGAGGAATCGTGCTTGTTGTTTGTCCTTTAATAGGTGAATGATTATAATTTTTTTTTCACATTTAGAAAGGCTATGGTACGTAAGAGTTTGTTGGTCTGGTTATGGATCTAACTATTTCTATTGGTTTTCTTGATTCCGTGACAGCATTGATGGTATGGATGCTTTTTCCCCCCCTCGTTTTCCCTTCCTAGAACTTGTTTTGTGGTTTGATATGATTTGTATTTGCATATATGTCTTACGAGTAGGAAAACCAAGTGATGGCATTGAAAGACAAAGGAATTGCTGCAGAATATCTCTCCTCAGCCCAGACGTCACACATCAGAGGAAAGGTAAATGTTAGAATTGTAATTTTCTCTCATGTTGTCATGCTGGCAAATGTGAAATGCAGGGGATTAAAGCAGAGTACACAATGAGATCCGAAGTTTCTTTAGTTTAAATGTTCATTGCACATGAGATTTTTTTCCCATTAATTCCATGTACAGTGCAATTTTATGCCTATGCACTAGATCTTCCCCAAGAGTTTTTTTGGCCTCTGATGATCTTAGAAGAGTGGCAAAATTATCAAAAAAGGTGTAATATGAGAAAAAAGTTTGAAAAGGTCAATGTTTGAGCTTTTGGGGGACTGTGTTTGTCATGTTAGGAGATTATTTTCCTTTGAATTGAAGACTCATCACATACATTCCTCAACTATGGTTCATCAATGGGATACTCATTGTCCAAAATTTAAATTTGTTCACCATTATGGTTTCTAATATTTAGGTTTATAATTCAATTTTAACATGAATTTTAATCTAGATGTCTACTTCCTGTTTTGTTTATGATCAAGCTATACAAACTCAGTTATTGTATTAAAGTTTTCCTTTGTTTCCTACCAGTAATGCTATTTGTTGTAATTATCAGATTCATGAAGATCTTGACTCTGGAAAGCCATCCTTAAGGTTGTTGTATGTGACACCGGAATTGATTGCAACAGCTGGATTTATGTCAAAGCTAAAAAAGCTCTATGGTAGAGGCTTGCTGAATCTAATTGCCATAGATGAGGTGGGACTGTTGGCCTATACTGATATTATTCATTAATAGGTTCAGCTGTTATTTTCTGATTTTGTTAATGCTCCTTTCTTTCTGTTTGAATTTTCAGGCACATTGCATTTCAACATGGGGGCATGATTTCAGGTTTGTTATGAGGTTGTGTTTATAACCAGTGGGCAACACTTAATTCTGGTGTAACAAAATCATTCTATTTACTGAAATGTTGCTATATCAGGAGTACATGTTGCACTCTTGTTGGCTCGTCTACTATGTTAAAATCTCAATTCTTATACCATGTGGTTTTGGTGTAACATTTATGTAAAATGTGCATGTGCATGTAGGAACTTATGTTTTAAAAATCACGCACTCTAGGTTATCGAGTTTCCTTCAAAGATTCTGCTGCTTAATACTTCAGCAAGTACCAAAGAGGACAAGTCTGTACAAATTACAGTTTATATTACTAGCATATACATTTTCTTTATCTTGTTACTGCCAATATATCCAGTGATGTTCTTACACATCATTCTATCTAGTCTTACATCTTCCAATGCTTTGATCTAATAAGATATAACTTGCACTTTGTGTTTGGTGCTCAACTGTGTACAGTTGTAGGTTACATATTTTTTTTTTTAATATTTTGTTGCTTTAGTGGTACCAGTCAAGGCATTATTAAGTTCTGAAATTTCATGACCATCTTCTATATTCGTCTTATTATGCTATACAGGCCCAGCTACCGGAAACTTTCATCTCTGAGAAACCACTTCACAGATGTGCCGATATTGGCTTTGACAGCTACAGCCGTTCCTAAGTGAGTCTCCTGATGTATTCTCTGCAGGAAAGCTTTAGTATTGCAATTCTTAGAAGCAAACTCATTGTTTACAGCCATGCAATGTTGAAATTTTATTGTACTTAATATTAATAAATTCAGACTTATCTGTTTGAATGTGCTCAATCTTCATTTCCACTGAAACATGATTAGGTATTTTGACTAAACTAAAATGTATCAATGAGTAAAACATCAGATTGAATGGTTAGAAACAACTCTTTTGTAGTTTTTCTTTGTGAAATTATTTTGATGAATATTTCTTGGTCAACTTTTTTGTAGACTTATAACATAGAGTTTGCTGCATAATCTAAGTGCATCATGCATAAACATTAAATGTTGGACAAATGTGGCAGCCTCATTAAAGTTCTGTTGTGCATACAATTTGGTATCCCAAACTTTTTACCTGTGAAACCTCTATTCGTGGTACCTTAGACAATAAAGATCCCCATCAGTCTATGATTTTCTGAATTTGTTGATTGTGTTACTTTAATTGGAATCTCATGCTATAGAATCTGTCTTCAGGGGCAACACAAGCTGTAAAAGAACTTTATTTGGTAGTCACAGTCTTTAATACACAATTGTGACTTGGGTTTGATTGCATACTCTGAAGAAAATAGAGCCTATTCTAAAGGAACATAGAAGTCTCTAAAAGAACATTTATCTCTAAATGCCTCTATGGCTTAAAATGAAAAATGATTTCAAATTAATTCAAAGCAAAGTACCATGTTCATAACTATGTTATTTTAGTTCATTATTTTTTCAATCCTTCCACTGATAAATTTGTATGTTATACTTCTATCCATAAAATTTAATTTTGTGAGTAATAAAATTTGCATTATGTTAGTTTGAAGAATGCATTTATTTTAAAGTTTCATAAATTTTTGTATTATCTGAAACTTATGTTTACGGCCTTATTAAAGTAATGGGCAATATCAGATCCCTGATTGCACTTTTGTGCTGCAGAGTTCAGAAGGATGTGATGGAATCTTTGTGCTTGCACAATCCTTTAATCCTACTATCATCATTTAATCGTCCTAATATATTTTATGAAGGTGAGGGCCTACTAGCTTAATCTGTTGCAGTCATTTAGTTATGCATGTCTGATTTGTTTAATGCTACCTGGCTGACTGCATCTGTAATTTGATTATTCCATTTGAACTTTGTTAAGATAAAATATAATCCTGATCCCAATTGATGTAGTTTTTATATATTTGTGTATTGATTACGTGGATCAAGAAGTCTTTATAAACCAGAGTACAGTTTATTTTTCTAAGCATTTTATCTTTCTCGCCAGTGTTTGCACAATATGTTTCTTAATTTTGAAGACTCGAACACATGATGATACTAATATTTTAAACCATGGTGGAAGGTCTGATTACCTTATTGTTGCAACAGGACTATAACAATGATCATAATCCTTTAGCAGTCAAATGTCAACTATTCAGAACTAGGTGACTAAATAATATGCACCCATAAAGATTGATTGCCCAAACCTTATAGATCTCTATTAAACCGGGATATGATTAATATACAGAAAGTATATGAGGAAACAAAGCTGATGCATATTTAGCTAAAACAACCAAAAAAAGGATGAAAGGTGAAGAAAAGATAGGACTTTGTTCAGGTCACATATTTCAATTAGACATGGTTTTTTCTTTTCTCAGTCCTCTACTTTTATCAGAAACTTTTCTAAAGTAAACAAAAAGGATAAATAAATTTGATGGTTATCTTTTTGGGTTTCTTGGGGGTACCACATTTTTCCATGCACATTGGTGGGTGACATGGTTAGCTTGTAATATTCACTATGGCACCAAGTATGAGTTTGATGGCTTTGAGGAATAAGTTTCTGGTGTTTTTAGGAGATAATTACGCCATACAAATGATACAATGCGCCCTTATCTGACTAATTTTCTCTATAATGCAGTTCGGTATAAAGATATTATGGATGATGCTTACAGTGATTTGTCTAATCTACTTAAATCAAGTGGAAATATATGCTCAATCGTATACTGCCTTGAGCGTACAACCTGTGATGATTTGTCTGCTCATTTATCGATGAATGGCATATCTTGTGCTGGTAATCAAATAAATTATTTCTTTTTGAAACACTTGTTGACTCCTTCTGGTAAACCTTTTTTCTTATTTGATGGTTTTCTTTCTAGCTTATCACGCAGGGTTGAACAACAAACTACGAAGCTCTGTTTTAGATGATTGGATTTCTTCTAGAATACAGGTGGTTGTGGCGACTGTGGCTTTTGGGTATGGTCATCTTTGAAATCTTACACAAACTTTGTTCACCAAATTTGTATATGTATATATCCACAAACTTATATTTCTATTAAGTTTTATTTTTTCTGAAATATCCTCATTTATATGTGCAACCAGCCGATTTAGTTTATTCACTAAATCAGCATAACGAAATGCTTCTTGTTTTCCATAGGCAAGAAAAAAGCTTCTTCAATTATTTTTTTCAGTACTTAGTATTGGTTATCCCAGGAATCTGAACGAAAGATTAGCATAGCACATATTTCCCTTGACATGGGCATATTGTGTTTGACATGATTAGCCTGGCAAATATAGGCTATGTAGCCCACTCAGATGCTTAGACTTATTGAATAAAAAGAACACTTTTGACACTCAAAGATGTGTAGTAGCCTAGTAGCTCGTCCAACTCTCTCTCTCTCTCTCTCTCTCTCTCTCTCTCTCTCTCTCTCTTGTGTGTGTGTTTTTGTATGTGCAGTATATGTTTGTGTGTGCGTGTGTGCCTCGGCCCATGGAATTGGTTGAATAGGGGCTTCTAGCTCAGATCATTAGCATCAACACAACCAGTCCTTGATGATCGTTTTATTCCATGAAGAAAATGTTTATCAGCAGAAAAACTGTAAACACAAAATGTGGTATTTTTTCAAGGTTATCCTATTTCAGAGACTGCACAGGTGGTACATTCTTTTGCAAATGTGATTTGAGTAACTTAATTTGCAAAAGATTTCTTATGTAGGAAACTAGCAACAATTCCTCATTTGGCATATCCGTTAAAGGAATCCTCTCTCTCTCTCTCTCTCTCTCTCTCTCTCTCTTTCTCTCTCTCACATTCAAGGTTCATTTAATGAGTTTTGAACTCATAATTAATATGATACTTTGGTATGTATCATGCTTTTCATGCTGAACTTCCGGTTGGAGCTACTTTGGTGGATGCATGATTATTAAGCCATAATTGGTGCTGCTTCAGGATGGTATTCTATTGAAAACTTCTTTTCAGCAGAGATCCCTCATTTTACCTTTTCAGCCTTTGGAAGATATTATCTACTAGAAAAAAATGCTGTACTAATGGGTCATGGAAAAAATGTCTAGGGTATAGATCGGAAGGATGTCCGAATTGTTTGCCACTTCAATATTCCGAAGTCAATGGAATCCTTTTATCAAGAATCTGGTAGAGCTGGACGTGATCAGTTGCCCTCAAGAAGTTTGTTGTACTACGGAATGGATGACCGCAGAAAAATGGTTATATTATCTAACTTTTCCCATCTCCATATACATTGTAATGGTGTGTTTATCTTTAAGCATTTAGAAAATTTGTTGCAGGAGTTTATTCTGAGTAATGCTGAGAGCAAGAAGTCACAACCTTCAAACTGCCAAGATGGATTTTCAAAAAAGTCCCTGTCAGACTTCCTTCGGGTGGGCTTCTTAGTCATGTTAATAAAATATATGAAACTCCATTTTGTTGGAAAGCTATGATGCCTGATATACATATTACATGCAGATGGTTGAGTACTGTGAAGGATCTGGTTGTCGAAGGAAAAAGATTCTTGAGAGTTTTGGAGAGCAGGTAGGATCTGGCTTATATGTTCTACATTCATGATGATGTTTAATGTCTTTCTCCACTATCAAGTGAAGTTACTTATCATCCGTAAAATTAGAAAACTTGATAATTTTCAAGTCTTCAGCTAATCTTGAATTTAAGAGCACTTGAAATAGGTACCTGCATCATTATGTAGAAAATCATATGACGCCTGCAAGCATCCAAATTTAGTTGCTCAGTATTTGGAGGAACTTACCTCTACTTCAAGTATTCGCCGGCAGGCTGGGAGTTCACGCATCTTTATCAGCAGGTACTTAATGTTATTTTTGTATATCTGTTGAAATTTTTTGTACTTGCTACTTGGAAATGTGATTAAAAGAACCCAAATGGATCTTAGACTCTTACTTGCTACTTAATGCTATCTTTATCAGCAGGTACTTAATGTTAGGTATAAAAAATTCAGTCTTACAAAATTAATAGAAAACGTCAAGATTGCAAAAAAAAATATTTGAATATGTTCAATCATAATCTTCTCTTCATATAAATATGTATATGGAATTTCTTGCACAAGCAATTCTTGAAGGGTAAACAATCCATAGAGAAAAAAACTGTGTTATTGCTGATTTATTCAAAATGTCCACTTCAAACACCAAAAGTGGTTTTCTAGTACCTCAACTCTTAATATATTTCCCCCCCTACGAATTTCTAACCAAAAAAAAAAAATTCTTAAGATCTTTTGTTGTCTTTCTCGAGCATTGGACCTCATTTGGTTTATGTCACAAGAGGTTTTTGCCATTTATTTTAAATCTAAGCTAAAGGTAACTCTTAACTTAGGCTCCTCAAGTACTACCTATCTTTTAAATATTGCCATATTGGGGATCTCCTTACCCCAATCTGGACATATTTTCAAGATTGTGGTATTTGATCACATATAATGTCTTGGCAATGCATTAATTTGGGTCCCCCTTGTTAGAAGCTTCCCACTGCACAGGAAAGTAAAAAAGAAAAAAAGAAAAAAATCAACCAAGTTGTTGAACTATCTGATGTATTGCATTAACTTGCACAACCTTAGAAAATTTGTTAACCTTCCACAAAAGGGAACTTGATGAATGTTTGCAAGTCCGCTTGATTTCAGCCAATGGGATATCCTTGATGGTAGGGTGTGAATGGCAGTTCCATCTTTCTGCACCTGTACCTTGTTACCTTATGTTTTACAGATTTGTTAAGTGGCTCAGCTAGATTTGTTTACTTGTCTTTGCCATCCAGAGCCCATCTGTCAAACCAGGCTTTTGTTACTCATTCATTCTAAGACCCATTTAGCAGAATCTGCGATTCCTGAACTAATTACCAAGTATATCACAAGCACAATCTGGAAGATTGGTATTGTAACCATACCCCATAAATCTAAACACAAAATCACTTGTAGTTATATGCAACTATAAATCAGAGATAATGGTACTTAATTCCTACCTATTTGTCTTGATATGTCTCTCATAACCATTTATATTTTTTTATCATCCCTTTTAAGGGCAAGGATTTCTTCTCTGTATTGAAGCTTGCTAAAAAAACTAGAGGCATTTTTGTGTGGAGATTCATCTGCTATCGTAGATTGCTTCCATTGACAACATATTGAACGTCAAAATTGATTTTGCTTGGTGTAGCCTAATTAGTTTTCTGTACTCTATGACTGATGATAATCAATACACTGAATTCTGGAATCGTGATGATGAAGCAAGTGGTTCTGAGGAAGACATTTCTGATTCTGATGGTATTTCATTAATTTGCTTGAGGTTTCATATAATGCTGAGTGATCAATCAATGATCTGTAAGGAAAAAAAAACATTTTGTTTGGCATCCTTGTATACCCAATATTTTTATACTCTAAATTTATTTACATACTTTTTGACCTTTGTAATGCCCATTGCCCTTTTCTCTTTATCTTCTTCCATCATGATTAGTTGACACGTTCTACTGCCAGATGGTGTTGAGGCCGTGAAGAACCTAGCCAGATCAAAATTTTCTTCAAAATCAGGACTTAATGAGAAGATTGAGTTCTTGCAAAGAGCAGAAGAGAACTATTATCAGAAAAACGTCTTCAACAAGCAGGTTCATTATGACATCATTTTTCTTTCCATAATTTCCTCGGAGAATTACAAGTTGCTCAGTAGGCAGTATAGACAATAGGGCTAGAAGTAAAAGTTTAAAAGTTCAATATAGAAAATGCTAAATTTAATATTGGAGGCACTCGCTTCTTTCCCTATGATCAATGGCTGTTATTTTTTCTTCATACTCAGTCATTTACATATCTATTCTTCTGAATAATCGTTTGTTTCATTCCTCATCAGTTTCAAGGAGGTCTTAGGTCCCTGCAATATTCATGTGCTTTTTTCACACTCCTCAACAGAAACTCTGATTTTTTTTTCGCTTTTAGTACAAGTAGGCACCCATATTTAGTTGTTTCTTGTCAAGATAATAATTTTTCTTTAGAAGTTAAGAATGCGCCATGAGATGCCTGTCTGACAGTGATAAACAGTGTTATATTTACAAACAAGTTTTACCGTGTCATTAGCTATAATTCCATTATATGGCTCCACCATTAATTTCAGCAGGATATAATGGTTTTATTATTAATGTGCCTGTGATTTTAGTTACCTGGAACTTCTTTTTTCCAGCACAATTACTAACCTCCAACTTGGGAAACAGAACAGTAAACCCGTTGACAAGAATGCCATATCTGAAGCGCTGAGAGAATCAAGCAAACAGCGGTTATTAAGTGCTCTAAAGCAGACCCAGCAGAGGCTTGGCAACTTACAGTAAGCTCAAATTGTCTTATTTTGGCACCTTTTTGATTGAACAGATGGCCAATAGATTTTTCTTTTTCTGTTGAACAATTTTTTTAAAAGAAACCTATAGTATTATCAGTAAGTGTTGAACGTGGGACATTCTCGAGGATCTTCTTCCTTGTTTGCTCTGCATATCTATACACATGTGGAGACTCACCTTTCGATGGTTCTACCATGATATCCCCTTAACAAAGGAGAATCTACTTGCTAGGGATGTACAACAAATTGCTAGCATAGTGTAAAGTATCGGCTGATCCCGAGTCGGATCGGTCGATACAACTCGAGATCGGCTTGGGATTAGCCACGATCTTAAGCAGGTCCCTAAATTGTTAAAATTTCTCTGACTTGTCTGAAACCGAGTCAGATTGGACAATCCAATATGATTGTCCAACACCCCTAAAAAATTTCTGATTTTTTGTTTTTTAAGAAAAAATCCAAGCCATGTTTTAGATCAGCCGATCCAACTCGGTATTGGACCTGGACAATCCCAGATCCGATACGGAGTTTAAACATTATGATTGCTAGTAGAAACGAAATGACATTATATCATGAATACTGCAATTTGTTCTTGAAATTAACTAAAATTAAAAATCATAATCTACTGGTCATTCTGGCATGGTTTGAATTGAAACATCCGTTATCTTCCTTGAAAATGAGTGCACAACAAATATGTAACTTATTAGAAATGTACCATCTCATTGTATTGATTTCTTGGCAGGATTGAACTTGAAACGTCGGCTATCTTCCTTGAAAACGAATGCTACAAGAAATATGGAAAGACTGGGAAGACATTCTATTATTCACAAGTGGCAAGCACAGTAAGGTGGCTATCAACATCAAGGTCAGATGAGGTATCAACTTGGCTTGGCATCGGTTCAGTGGAGAACAATACATTTAAGCCGGACTCCTTACCAACATCATCTTCTTTGCCTTTGACAAGCGCTGAGGATCAGCATCAAGGACCAACCGAAGTTTGTAAAGAAGAAATCCGTTGCAGTGTTGGATCAGAAAATTCTTCAAGTACAGTACCAGCTAAAAATACTTGCCAACATACAGAGTCACCTCCAATTCCATCATTCACGGATTTCGCCAATAGAAAAGCAAAGGAGAGCAAGTTAAATATCTCGTCTACATCGAAGAAGCAGCCACCAACAGGAATACAGAAGAGTACAGAGAAGAGGATGAAACTGCAGTAGGATAAGACTGGTTTTTTGTTCCTGCTTAGTTTTTGTTGTTGGGAGGTGGTGATGCCTTGTTGTAGCAAGACCTGTTTGTAAATACTAATTTTATTCATCATACTAGAAGTGCCCAGTTAAGAATGTGAAACCGGGGACTGACCATGTTGTTGGGGAGTTTCAATGCTTTGGTCATATTATCCATGGGCTTTGAGTCAATTCCATCAAATGACTACAGGATCTTCCCAGGCAAGGCCACGACAATGCTCGTACCGGCATGGCACAAGGCACAGTTTGTAGGGCATGCCTGGTAGGGGTGGCAACGGCCCGGGCTTCGGTGGGTTTGGGCTGGGCTTGCACCCCAAAATACTACTTATGTGTGTCCATGCCTGGCCTGGCCTGACCTTCGTATTCAAAGGTATAAGCCCAAAACTGTCTTTCAAGCCCGGTTCAGCCCGGCCCTTTTATTTTTTAAAATAAAAAAAAAATTATAAATTACAAGGATATTTCATAAATCATGTCATATCATACTACTTATAAAAATTCAAGAAATGTTTTTAAAGTTTTGAGTTATTGGAGTTTTATTCCATGACTTACGATTTTATCCTTGATAAATATAATTTTTTAGAAATTGATTAACAGTCATTTGAGTAATATGATCTTAAACAATGGTTTTATTGTCTTTTAGTTAAAAAAAAAACCTTTGATTTTTTAAATATCATTTTCTTGATGAAAATGCCCTTAAAAGTTTATGTTATTATATAACTAAACTGTTTTTAAAAAGGAAGGTTATTTTAGGTATTTATATTGTACATGTGTAATCTACTTAGGACCTACTAATTAATAGGCATTGTCTTGAAAACTTAGCAGCTCCTTTAATTAATTAGTAATTAACAATATTATAGCCTAGGTGAGAATAAAACCCTTACCTTGGTGTGTTCTTCTCCTTCAATTTTCTCATCTCCATTCTCTCTCATTCATCTATTTTTTTTTTTAAAAAAAAACATCTATCTCCCCACATGTTTGACCTCAAGTTGCTACTCATACTTGGGGTTCTTTGATTATTGTTATAATCATGGATTAACATATTACGACCCATGTTTTGACTTGGTGCTAAGTACCTGGGAAGAATTTAGGCATGGTTCGATTGTTCCGGTTTCTTGATTTCTCAGACAGTTCTTTTCTATTGGTAGCAGAGTGTCCTTTAAATCAATCTAATTTTCTGTTTTTACTGATTCTTAGAAACAATTGATATATGGGTTCTTATGGATTATGCCTCTATGGCTTTACTGTTTTTTGTGATTAATTGAATCTTTTGTACATATTTTTCAGATCCTATACAGAAATATGGAGGAGAGCTTTGAGTATCTTGATGCACCAGTCGAGAAGATTACTGGAGCTGATGGTCCTATGCCTTATGCTATCAATCTGGAAAGAATAGCTACCCCACAGGTTGATTTACTTTCCTTCATTTACACTAATTTATTTTTTAAATTTGCTTTTAGTTATCAGTTCCCATACTCAGGCATAGATCAACTATGGGTCTAATGTTTTAAGTAGTAAAAATCATGGAATTATGACGAAATTAGATTTCATAACCATATTAATTGTGCATATATGGATCCATCCAAATGAGAATTCTTTTGGATGGTTCATAACAAAAAGATGTCTTCCTTATATTGATTTCGAGCAATCAAGAGAGAGTTAGGGCGCCAATATATAATATAGTTTCTGGTGTAGCACGTCCTCTCTTGCTCATAAATGGCAAAAGGGGTTGCAACATTTTCTTTTCATTTCCATCTTTATCATTGTTATTCCCGTGGGGGATGGACACCATGTTTTCTTTTGTATTACATGCTTTCCTCCAAAACTATATATTGTATATTTATTTTGTTTAATTGGCCTATCATACTAAACATATATATTTTGACTTTCAAAGACAACACTAGAAGGTTTTACCTTGAAAGTTTTCTAACTGATTTTAGTTTGTCTTGGATTTGAATTCTTGATGTTACTCTTTGTGTTGACATGAAATCTGTAGAATTGAATATTGCTCACTAGTTTGATCCCCTCATCCGTAAACATAGAAATGTAAACAAAACTGAAATATAGAAAATCCAATCACTCTTATTCGTCTTGGACCATCTTTAATTTCTATATCTTCAATTTTTTTAAACTCTCCCATCAATCATCATTTGCCACTTATGCTCCAAGAAACACGCTTTTTTGACTATGACATGACGTCTTCATCTAATTTCATTTCATTTTCTTTTATGAAATAAACCTTGAACCCCTAAAATTAAAAATACAGTATCATTGATGTGCAATAAGAAGCCATGGAATCTAGAAGTGGATCTGCGTTATGTTGGTTTCATCTTTGACATCTTATCTTATACAATCAAAACAAACTTGGGCGCAAGGATATCATTGTCACAAATGCAGAGTCTGTAGTTCATCTTCTTGAAAGGGCCCTTGATTTATTGAGTTCAGAACAACTGAATTTATTTTAACATGAATTAAGTGTTAATGTATGATGTGGTCAGAGTTTGCGTGAGAAGCAAGTCCAGTAACCAAGTAAGAGACAAGATGAGGTCCAATTCTCCATTCTTGCAGCAATAGGTAAGAATTTAAATAAGTTCAATTTTCATGTAGTTGAGACATGAAGATGGAATGTTTGTAATAGTTACCAAAAACAATGAATGTTTGCAATCTTAATGTTAGATTAGACCATGTTAAGAAGGGTTGTTGCATGTCCTACTTTCTCGTTTCTTTGATGATAAGCCTTTCAAAGAACAAAGGTAAGAATATGTACACTTTCGATGTAAGGTAATTTTTTTTTTTTTATATATATGTTTATTTTTGTTATGGGGGGTAAGAATGGTCTAAGGTAATCAGAACCTCCATATATTTTTTGTTCAGATTATTTATATTATGTATTTGGCTTTTACCTCTTCTTGTTCTAATAAAATTTAAGAAAGATAGTAGAAGTTTCAAATATGCAAAACAATGCTGCAGACCAAAAAGGGCACTGCAGAGTTTATGAATTGCTTTGTTGTGTTGGTTTTTATAAATTTGAATGAGTTGTGTTGTAAAGGTAGCTATGTTTTACCGCAATAACTTTCTGCTTATTCTAAGCAAAGATAGCATCAACAACCATTGAGACCGATCTGTAGCATGCCCGAATTGTTGCATGAACAATATCCTCAATCATCCAAAACATAAAAACTTCAAGAGATATGCATATTAGATCCTAGAAGCAACCTAATTGAATGTGTTTTTTCTAATGATTTATGCCGATTTCACTTGCAAGACCTCTGGGATCCAAGTAAACCCAAGCAGATGACACTGCAAGAGATTTTAAGAATGACTGATCCACCATTGTCCTTTTGATGTGAAAAGTCTAGAGGAATTCAAGAGATTTTAAGAATGACTGATCCACTTTGAGAACTTGATTAACTATGAAAACTTTTGTTTCTTCATTGAAAGAGGCCGGAATATATATATAAATTTTTTTTTTAACTCTAACCACTATCACTCGATAGGATTAATATAGAATAAATCATGGATTCAACTTATATGATACATGATTTGTATTATTAACAAGTTGATAACCAAGAGATCTCACTCATCCAGACCTAACTGGTGATAGATTAGAGCAAGTCCAACCATTATCTTACATCTCTTGACCTTTGCCTCATACTTTATCTATGATAACTTGAAACTTGTTATCTTATCTTTTTCTTCTTTTTCTTTAAGAGGAGATGGAAATTTATTTTAAGTCTCCAGGTGATTTTATCCCAATTCATCAATTAGCTAATTAGCAAATTCGTGTTCTATGTGGAAAATCAACAAAAAAACTATGTAAGAGATAGAAATGACATAAACAAGATCTGGCCCAGACTGAAAAATAGATGAAAGAGGTGTTTGGCTTGTGATGGGAAGAACAAATAACTATCACCAAGAATCTAATCTATAGAAGTTTTTTTGCAGATTGCCTCCATTTATATCATATATACCTCGTGAAAAATGTTTTAATCAACATAAGCTCCATTAATAGCAGTTATTTATTTATTTTTCTTTCTTATAACAATTATCTACAAGAAAGAATTTAAAAAAAAATTGATTACAATGATTTCTTAGGTTATATATATATGTTATCACGTGCATTAGTACTAGTTTAATAAAATAAAGGTGATAGGCCCGTGCTTTGTGATCTAAGAGAAGCCCAAACCCGAGAAAACTATAGTAATGGGGTTAATATTGAGGGAAAGCTCATCCCAATCCTGGCCCAAAAATATAGTATGGGCTTAGCATTGAGCCCAAATCTAAAATCATAGGCTCAGCCCACACAAGTTAACACCCCAATTGGTGGTTGGAGGAGTTCTATAACTGCTCATACTCTTTATCTTCAAAACAGTATGAAAAAGATAAATTTGTTTTTGATAACATTTTGTTTTGTGGAAATAGTTTTGAAAAAAAAAGGTTAATTTTTTGGCACACTCAACGAAGCAACTTTTGGTGTTATATATGATAGGGATGTAAACGAGTCGAGCCGAGCCGAGCTTTGCCCTGTTCGGCTTATAAACCTTT
>JAUPMG010000010.1:1111945-1125078 GCA_031762675.1 Pachysandra terminalis
CTTCTAACATATGTATTGCGTGAGCGGAAGGAGTTCGCAAGAACTACATGTGTTACATTTGCTCCAGGTTTGTGTTCCTTATGTAATATATTTTGAAATGTTATGTAATATATTACAAAAAGCTTCGTATATTTAAAATGTCTATATGTTTTTATATTGTAGCTTGCGTAGCTACGTTAGTTTTCATATGGTTTTAATCTGTTTTCCTTTAAGCTTCAGTTGTTTCTTTGTATACCCAACTTCTCTCTTTATGTCTTGTTTTTAAACTTGCTGCTGTTGTGCTTGACGTGTCTGTCGTTCTCTTCTTAAGCTGTGCTCTAGCCCTGACAATATATACTATGTATGCAGCTGCTTGTATGACTTGGGAATTGGCCGAATCAGGCAAGGACTTTATTACTTCAGTTATAAATGGGGCTGATTTGGTGCCTACTTTCTCGGCTGCTTCGGTGGATGACTTGCGCTCTGAGGTTCTCCCATCTCTTTTCTTGATTGACGTAGTTATGGCATGTGCCCATTCCAAGAAATCAAATGTTGGCAACTATGTGAAACAGTCTGCACGAAGACCAGTACAGCTATCACAGACAGTCATGTTGCTACCACATTTATTTGATATTTTTCTAATAGGCCCATTTATTTGAAGTTATCAGGCTTCATTAATGGAGCCGTTAGAAATTAAACAAATTCACATAACTATTTATCAAAACAGAATACACAAGATGTGACTGAAATTTTTATTTTTGGTAGATTGGGAAATTCAACTTGTTGGACTTCACAAGGTGCTTCATTTTGCCAATGACTTGCTAGCAACCAAGATGTTGAACTCCCTTTCTTACTTATTACACAGTATGTCTTTATTCTTATTTCCCCCCTTAAATCTATCCATCTGCAGGTCACTGCATCTGCATGGCTGAATGATTTGAGGAATCAGATTGAGCACACGAGGATTCTTAGCACAGTCTATCGTTCTGCATCCGCCTTGGGTTCTCGTCTTCCATCCATTGCAAGTGCTAGAGCGAAAGTGGCTGGAGCAGGGGCAATTTTACGCCCAGTCTCCAGTGGTACACAGGTATGCCCCTTTTCACTGCCTTGAGCAATCAAAATCTCAAATTATACTTTTCTGATGCACACACTCTCATTAGAGGAGTAGTCTGGTGTGGAACTTGTCTTCAACCCAAGTCATACTAAGCTTACTTGCAGTATTTTGGAGAGCAAAGTTCAAGGGAAGACATTAGAAATTTAGAACCAAGGGTGAGGTGTAAATCTGACAATCCCTTTTTTCGAAATTAAAAAAAAAAATGAACCAAACTAGAAAGCTAACAATGTATCTGCATGAATGTGTATGTGTGGGAAACAATAAATAAATGATTCTGGTATCATGTACAAAAGAAGTAAATAAGAAGAGACAAAAATGCTGCGATTAAAATTTATCTTTTTTTTTTTTTTTTCAATTTACATAGCGAAGAGCAACTGCTTAGCCATCATTAAATTGCATGGAATATTTTAATTCCAACAAATAGTCACAAAGAAATCATTGAATGGCATCAAGGTTTTAAAGAACGGAACCGGTCAGCGGACCAGTCCCTTCCGGACTGGTACGGGCCGGTCTGGATCCGGTACAGAAAACAAAAAAAAATTAAAAAATTTCAGACCGGAGCTGGACCGGCCAGGACCCGTCACCGGACCGGCCTGGACCAGTCACCGGACCGGCGGTACCGGACGCCGGACCGGAGGGACTGGTTGTCGGACCGCCGGAACCGGTCACCGGACCGCCGGTCCATAACCCGGCGATACAAGTCTTTGTATTGCGGGATGGAATCGGATGGACCGGGCCGGCCGGTGGGGACTGGTATCGGCCGATCCTTGAAACCATGAATGGCATTGCAGGTCAGGTCTTTAAAATAATGCGCAGTATGGAAGTTATTATTGTGAACTAGAGCCTCAAAAGGGTTAATTAGAGATTCTAACTACTTGAATAAAATAAGTGAAGTATCATTGTAAGCTACAAAGAATTTGAGCCTCAAGGAATTTCCCATGAAGTGCCATAAGGAGCACTTCAAGGTGTATGCCTCACTTGCCTTTTGGAAAAATAATGGAAAAGTACTTTTTAAGATGATAAATTGAAGGGAGAAAATTGGATTTAGCAAAAAGGGGCATGATGATTAGTTGACTTGCAGACTCAATCGAATTTCTATTGGTCAAAATTTCTTGCCCTAGCTCGTAGGATTGTTGATCCACCTGACCATTTACCTATCAAGAATTAGAATCCTAGAGTACAAGAATACATATAATGTTCATTATTTTCTACTATTATTGATACTGAAGATTGAGATAAAAAGTACTTGCAAAACGTTGGAATTTTGTCAATGGGAACATGTATATCATTCTTCTCAATTTGTCCGATTAGTTTCCTTTGACATATCGTGATGTTTTGCCTTTCTGTAAGCTTGAGGTTGAGAATCAAAATCTTCAATCATGCTTTTGTGTCGTAATAATTACGGACTTGCATTGGTCGATGACCTCGTCAGTGTTCTTTTGAACTCAGAATTTGCAACGTCGTGTACTAACAGCTTAGCCTGAGCAGCTATTTCTAGCTGATAGAAGCTAAAGACTTTCTGATTGTGTTGCGGTTATCTGTTTGATGCTTACCCTCTTTTTTATAATTTCTATAGGTTGTGATGAAGAGAGCCCAGAGTGTGGCTCAGGCAGCATGGACACGCCCAGCCCTGAGCCTATCATCGTGGTCGTGCATGGGGGCTCGTCGTCGACCCACAATTACATTTTCCAATACAAAAGTAGAGAACTCCGACGAACTTCCCACTACCAGAACAGAAACCGCAGAGCCTCTTTTGATGGCACGCAAATCCACAGCTACAATTGAAACTGTGGAGCTACCGATATCCTCATCCAAAGGTATAGAGTGGAATTCGGAAGGTAACAAATGCTCTTGTTCGCATCAGATGGACATGCACGCTGACATGGATACTGATCTGGATAGTGGTGAGGACCTCATGGGTCATGGTGCACAAGAAGAACGCATGACTGAAGTCGAGCTGTGGCAACAGCTTGAACAAGAGCTATACAGTCGGGCAGAAGAGGAAGGAGATGTGGCAAAGGAAATAAGGGAAGAAGAGAAAGCAGCCATTGCCGAGGTTGGCGAGAGCCTGCCGGAGAGCTCAATGCCAGAAATGAAAGAAGCCCACCGGTTTTACCCTTGTGGGAAGATTATGCACGTTATCAATTCCATCGAGGACTCAGAGCACGAAGGTAGCAATGAAATGGACTCTGAAGACACAGCTAGCAGTCAACCTGCAAAGCCTAAGGTCGGGATTTTCCTCACGCCAAGATCACTATACAGTAAGCTGAGGCTCTCCCAGACCATGATCAGCGATCATTTTATGCCAGCGTATAGGAGGCAGATAGAGCAGTTGATCAATGAACTTGAGAAGGAAAAAGACTCTGATCCTCGTTCTATCGAGACCGCTATTAGAGAGGTAATGTTATAGGGAAAGGTACAGGAGAATGTAGTGTGCAAGGCCCCAGACTGAAAATATCTCCGGGTTCCGACACCATCGATCCTTGCAATGCTAGTATAATGTGCAAACAACTGAACCTCAGCAATGGCTGAAACGTGGATCGGGATTTTTATAGCGGCGGAACCCATGAGATGGTATCATGTTATAGTTCATGCGCTGTGGAATGCGGCCTGAAAATTGGTTGAAGCTAATGCTGATTGACTTTGTGGTTTTGAGCTCCCAACTTGTAAATCAGTAGCTTTGAGAAATCTGTTCTGCTATTTCCTTTTTTCTTCATCCATCTCTGTTTGATGGCTACAAATAGGCTGCATTGGATGCGACCTTGAAGATATAGAAGCCAGAGCCATTGTCAGGCATAGTTGGCCTGGGCTCAATTTCAACCGCTAACTGAAGTATACATACATGTATGTATATAAATGTTTCAGGTAATTGCTTCATGGTTACTAATTCTAAGCTTTGAATGCTTAACATTTTATTAACACTTGTGCTGGGTAGTTCGTATTTTTCAATACAATACTGTAATTACATTTGTTGATTGTTGACAACAATGGTGCTATAAAACTTCAGGGTCCTGCATTTGTCAATCTTCCCTGGTAGAGATGGTTCTCAAATTCAAGAGCAGAGGTGTGATCTCATCAATGATTTTAGTCATTTGATTTCAGTGTATATTCTTTTTTATGGTGGATGCTATTAAAAGTATTCAATTCAATTTGCAAATCAAATAGTTAAAAATAGTTTAATTATTTTAATAATAATAATATAATAGTAATAATAATCTATAAGTCTCGAAGCAAGTGCCAAAAAATTCACTTTTTTCTCAAAAGTGACTTCACAATACAAAAATGTTGTTAAATATTTTTTTGATACGTTCTCCCTGTTTTCAAGGTTTTAGTTTTTTTTTTTTTTTTGGTCTTAACCATGTGGTGTCCCCACTCTCACTTGGGTGTGGGACTAATCCACGTTCGGGGCGAGAGCAAGTATGGTAAACCCCTGGCCACGAGTGCTTAAGTTACTCGAAAACTTGAAATTTCATTAACTATTTTTGAAATAAACTATCATTTGTTAAAATTTAGGGCCAAGACCCTTATTTTGTGCTTTAATGGCCTAGCTAAGGGCATTCTTTAAATAAAATAAATAAATTATGGACTAATTACCTACAAACATGATCACAAGTATAAAATATTTAATCCATTTGATACTCAAAACACAATAGATCAAATAACTGAACAAAGTAAAATGCTGCTGAGCACAACCAAGCAGCTAGTACAATTCTACAATAACATACACTTTAACAACAATGTTGCCATAAAACTTAACGATCTTCCAAACTATATTTCCCTATGAAACTTGCTTTCAAGCTTCCTAAGTAGAGTTTGTTCTCAAATTCAAAGGCAGAGGTTACCATCGTCATCACCTTTCCGTTAGGATCGTCGAGCTTCTTCATGATCTTGCCATCTGCTCTGACATTCACCACCGATGATTTCTTGCCCACGCCGGTAGTAGTCAACTGAGCTAAAACATTTTCTGGTTAGGGGCTTCAAATTTGTTCTGAAATTTAGCAAAGTTTCTCTTTCTTGAACGGCATCATCTTTTGTATAACTTTTTACGTGAAACATGCAAGCTAATATATATATATATATATTTATTTTAACTTTCTTCAAATTTTTTTTACTTTAAAGGTGCAAAATTTTTCTTAAAATTGATTTTTTTTCTCATTAATAATATCATGATCATAATAAAACATGCTTTTTTTTTTTTCTATCGCGTATACATGAAGGATCTACAAGGGTTGTTGGTAATTTACAACCCAACATCATCTGGAGTGTGGAAGCTACAGCATTAGCTGTAGATGCACTCCACATGTTCATTGTTGTGTATGTGTGTGCCAATGCTGTCGGATGCATTGGGATGTATCCATGTATGCAAGTGCATATTAGGCGTGCGTGGATGTGTATTGTAGCTGATGCTTCAACTTCCATGCTCCAAACGATGCGAAGTCATCATTTACTTTTCGGATGAAGGGGTTTTGTGGTGCAAGTGTTGTTTCATACAATAACGAAACTAGAAAAGCAAAATGGCAAAACAATACGAACATCTAGTAATGCGATCCAGTAGGTTCCATCAGGTGCAAGATTAATGTTGTCAGGCGCTCCAGAAAGTTTATCGATGAAAATCTCCGTCGTTCCCTTCTTCTTCCCTGTCAACCAATATTTCAAACACCGGTATCTGACCCGCAAGCAAGCAAAGGTTAGAAAAGCTCCTAGTCAAGGGCCACATATTGTCTCGAGCATGAAAACTGTAACATCAGTTGCAGTGTGCATGCTTATATACCATGCGTTCAAATACCCGTGCGGATGCACACTACGTATTCAACTATCATTACATGCTTTATACGTTTCTAAATATGTGAAGTGTATCCGCACACGCATATATTATATAGATGCATGACACATATACATACACATTACAACCGATATTAGAACTTTCACGTTCATATGTTTCAGATATATAATACTGATGAGATATAAATAGTTCTACTTACTTCCATCCAATAGGTAAGATTGGTCAGGTGATAGAGCGACTCCATTGGCAAAGGCAAGGTCGCTGAGTACTATCGATGTCTCTTTTGTGGATGGATCGTACTTTAGAAGCTTCCCATGAGGTATCCCTTCCTTAACGTCTTCGAACCAATCTTCAAGTCCATATTTCCAGGATGCGTCACTGAAATACACTGTACCATCCCATGCTTCGATTACATCATCTGCAAACCTATTATCAATAAGATAATATAAGAGTTGATCAAAGAGAATAATTAAGCAAGGGTGATCCTGACATTGTCGATCATGAAGTAGAATTTTTTTTTTTTATGTCCGGACATGGTATTTGTTATATACCTAAACACCATTCAGTTGACGACATGTTAATGCTATATATGCATGAGTGGTGGGATCTACACCTGCAAAACAAATATATCCTGCTTTGAATGGCGTGTGAGTACATAATGAATACTAGGGCGGGAACCAAGATTCTATTATAGAGGGAAGATTTGTATATATATATATATATATAATTTACGTTCAATTTAGTTTTTGGTTTGGTTTAATCGAAGACTTAATCGAAAATCGAATCAAATTATTATGTTTTTTAATTTTCAAACGATAACTAAAGCAACATTAAAAAAAAAAATTAAACAGATTTTTTTCGATTTGGTTATTTCGGTATATATCGAGCCAATCGATACTCCAAAATTGATAGTACAATGTTTCATTATAGGTGAAGAATGATAAAACAGAAAGCCATCTCTATTGACATACATTTTCATTAGACATTTTTAATCCAAAAAACAATAACCAATCACCAAATATTCCAACTTTTCTAGTTAGCAAGCTTCACCATGCAATTCTCTTCCAATATGAATGCAAAAGCTTTATCAGATCGTTAGAAAATAAGAAAGCTTTGAGAATAAACTATCGAAATTAATCATGAAAGATTGAACTTATCTAATCGAATCCCTGATGGCAACCTTGAGAACAAAAAGTAGAAGACAAATATATCAAATCTGTTTGAATTTCGACCATAATTTTAGAATATCAGAAAAAATATGTCTCTCAACAACTTTTAGTTTGAAGGGTGAGGAATTGCTAGCAAGTAGCAAGTCTAGTAGAAAAATCAATGAATCGCTCCAATGATTGGTCCCCCCACCAAGTCATCATCGTCGAGTCGAGGAGTTATTGTGAGTCTCGTGATTGGGTTTGGGAGAGACTAGAGTCAAATTATTTACAAGAGCAAAAACTTGTTAAGCAGAAGACTTACTTATATATAATGGTTTTAGGAGCAATAAAAATTTCGGGGGCAAGAAAAAATAATAGATTAAATTCAAATTTATAAATAAAAAAAAAATTGAAGAATTACTTCTATATAAAGGTTCTAGGGGGCAAGAAAAAAATTATAGGAAGGCAAAAAAAAGTTGTGAGGGGGCAATTCGTAATCTATTATAAAAAGTAGATTAAATTCAAATTTACAAAAACAAAATTGAGGGGGACAGTTGCCCTCTCTGACCCCTATGTGGCTTCACCCACAAATAACTTATCTGAGCATAAAATTATTTGTGGTGGCCCATCAAAATTTTGCATCTGTCAAGGACAAGATGAACGTGTTTCAGAACGAAAAAAAAAAAAAAAAAAAACATTTCTCTAGATAATTAGTTGTTGATGGTCATTTTTAACAAGAATGCTATGTCTGTATAATTTGATGATGTGGCAGGTCTTGTCCTAAATCATTTCCCCTGAATTAGCATGTTGGCATAAAATTGAAATTTGAGAAAATTATAACTTTTGAGAAGCCATTACCTTATCTTTGTGTTATTAACTTCTGATGTAAGAACCTCTACACCATCTTCACTGATCTTCAGCAACCCCTGGTGCAATCCAAGTATCTTTCAATTAGTACAATAATTTTGTTATTATAGACTCAGAGCCCATAAACAAGTCCGTCCATTAATATATACACACATGCATCAGGATAAGGGTCTAGAATTTTCATTTTATTGAAAAAGAAAGTATTGTAAAAATATCAGATATGTTTTCTGTAGGACCAAAAGGCAATTTTGTGAGTATTTTGATACTTGAAAGATAATTTAGTTTGATCAATATGCTATTTGATAATAATTACTGTAAAGTAGGGTATATGAGCAATTTTCTCTATTTTAAATACATCGGGTGGCTTATATCTTTGAGCCCAATAAGTACAGTTATATTGGGGTGCAAGTCCAACCTAAGCCCACCTGAGCCCGACCCGATCTGGCCCATTACCACCCGTACTGCCCGTGCCTGCTATAGATACCCTACGTACGTGAAGGGTGGGTGACAAAGGATCCCCTACCCTACCGCTGCCCGAGCCTACTATCGAAACCCTCTGACGTGAAGGGTCCCCTACCCTACCCCTACTAGCACTAGGAGACCTCTTGTAATCCAAAATTATCTTCTTGTAGGCCATACGTTTTTTTTTTTTTTGGTAATGTTGTAGGCCATACGTTCATAAAAGGGAAAAGTGTACAAGCTTGGGTCTTTTTATTAGGGCTGTAAACGAGCTAGCTCGGCTCAAGTTCGGGCTTGGCTAAGCTTGAGCCCAATATTTAAGCTTGCGAGTTGAACATGAGCCCAAAAAAAAGCTTATTATTTTAGCGAGCTTGAGCCGAGCTTAGGTAGGCTCGGCTCGGTTAACGTTTTGTTCGGTCTAATATATATGATAGTCATGAGGAGGTCACCTGTGAGTGATCTATATAGATCCCCTGGACCACTACATCACGATATGTAGAGTTGGTAAGTGGGAGCCCAACTCAACCGATTCTTTTTTTTTTTTTTTTTTGTTTGTTTTTATTTGTAGTCACCCATGGTTGTTGCTGCCGCTGGCAGAACCCTCTCTCTCCCCTTCTCTTCTTCTTCCCGTCTTCCCCCTTCTGTTTTTTTCTTCTTCTTCCCCTTTCACCCTGATTTTAAATACATCGCTTATATCCCTTTCACCCTGATTTGTAGCAACAACACCTTTCTATTTTTTTTTTTGGTTTTTGTTTTTTTTTTTTGGTTTTGGTTTATACAGGAAGAGGAGATGGAAGGCAGAAGGAGAAGGAGAGAGAGAGAGAGAGAGAGAGAGAGAGAGAGAGGAGAGAGCGCTGAGAATAGAGAGGTACAGAAGAGAGGCAACAGAGGGACGAAAGAGAGAGAGCGAAAGAGAGAGAGCAAGAGGCGTCTGGTAGTAGTGGCAGACGGAATTGAGGAAGGGAGATGGTGGTTGTGTTGCTGCTGCAGCAGCAACAACTACAAGGAGAAGAAGAGGAAAGGATGAGACCGAGAGGGTGAACATGAGGTAGTCTTGTCGCGTGCGGAAAAAAGAGAAAGAAGAGATGTGGAGATGGAAGTCGAGAGGGAGAGTGCAGTGAGGGAGAGAGAGTGCCGAAGAGGGTGGTCGGAGAGGGTTGAGGAAGACCCGAGGAAGAAGAGAGAAAGACGAGGAAGAACAGGACAGAGAGGATAGAAAAAAAATAAAATTAAAAGGAAACCGGTAACCGGGTTACACTAAAGATGCGTGTCGTCTTTATGCTGCAAGGAACCTATATAGGTCACCCATGGGTGATGCTCTCATTTTTCTATATAATATTAAATATTAAATATAAAATTAATGATAGTGATTGATTTATATATTAAATACAAAACATTAAATTAAATTTAGCATTTTTTTTTTTAATTTCAAAATAATAATAGACAAAGCATTAAATAAAGTTTGTTATTTTTAAATATAAATTAATGAAAGTCTTATGTATTAAATACAATCACTTAATTAACTCTTTTTTCTTTCAGCCTTTTACGAGCTGAGCTGAGATTTTGCAAGTCGAGCCCAAGCCTTTAAAAAAATAAAGCGAGCTTGAGCCTGAAATTTTTTTAAGAGCCGAGTCGAGTCCGAACCTTGTTCAGCTTTTATGAGCTCAAGCCGAACTGGATAAAATTCGGCTCGGTTCGACTCATTTAAGCCTACTTATTACCTTGTGTGTATCGCAAGCCAAAATATTGCCGGCAGCCGAATACGCGAGTCCGAGTAAACCAGAGCCGCCGGCGAACTTCCAGTCCTTCACGGTCTCGTTTGTGTAGACTTTCTTAATCCAACCATCTCTGGTAGCTATGTACATCACACCATTTTTATCCACGCAGATATCTTCAGGTCCCTCAAGAACTCCAATTTTCGTCACTTTCTAGCAGAAACAAATACAAATTAACTATAAATTTAAGCCTTGACGAGATCGATCGATGTATATATATATATATATAATTAAAGAAATGCTGTATATGAAACAAGTTTAATTAATTGGCTTTTCTTCACCTGTAACTCGTTGTTTGTTCGAAAGCAGAAGACGGTCTGAACAAGGATTGCAGGCAAACACACCAACACAACAAGGCTTGAACACGCGGAGGAGATGTAGCGTTTCGATGACCCTGCAGAGACTGGAGCCTTGTCCATTTTTGTGTGGGTGTGATTTAGTGGCGCCTTGGTACGAGTGGCTTAAAAACAACAAATGGAATGCACTCCAATCGATGCTCCTCAAATCATTACTAAAGGACAAAAAACGTTGAATGTGTTATGTATGTGTTATGGGTACACATGCACCTATTCCAGCTGATATTGCAGGGATGAGGATCTTCTGTGATCCATCATGGGAGAACGATATCTATCCTAAGGGCCCCGCAAGTTGTCCTATTTGTGGTTCCTTAGAGTTGACTCATGTATTTGGATTTTTAAATATGTGAATTCTTAGGATAGGTGTCGATCTCTTATGGCAGATCATAAGAGGTTGCTTGTTATCTGGATCATCTTGTTATCTGGATCATAGAAGATCCTCACTCATATTGCAGCATTTTCGCTCTAGACGTTGCATCATAGTTTGCTTGGGCTCAAATTCAACCCCCAACTGAAATATATATATATATATATATCCTTAGAGTTCACTCATGTATTGGATTTTTAAAATTTGTGAGCTCTTAGGATAGGTGCCGATCTCTTATAGCAGACCATAGAAGATTTCTTGTTATCTGGATCATAGAAGATCCCCTCTCATATTGCAGCATTTTCGCTCCAGACGTTGCATCATAGTTTGCCTGGGATCAAATTCAAATTCAACCGCCAACTGAAATATATATATATATATATATGTTTCAGGTAATTGATTCATGCTAATTTTAACCCCCTCTCTCTCCTCAGCAAAGCTATTTTATGCTTTTAAGCCCTAACTAAATATTTTTTAAATAAAAAATAAAAAAATTATGAACTAATTACCTAAAGCGTGATCACAAATATAAAATAAGTAATTCATTTTATCCTCAAAACACAATAGATCAAACAGCTAAACAAAGTAAACAAGTGGTGTGCCTGTGCTGCTGAGCACAACCAAGCAGCAGCTAGTACAATACTACAACAATGTTGCCGTAAAACTTAACGATCTTCCAAACTATATGTCCTATGAAACTTGCTTTCAAGCTTCCCAAGTAGAGTTTGTTCTCAAATTCAAAGGCAGAGGTTACCATCGTCATCACCTTTCCGTTAGGATCGTCAAGCTTCTTCATGATCTTGCCATCTGCTCTGGCATTCACCACCGATGATTTCTTATCCACGCCGGTAGGAATCATCTGCGCTAACACATTTTTCCGTCAGTGGCTTCAAATTTGTTCTGAAATTAATTTAGCAAAATTTCTCTCTTTCTTGAACGGCATCATCTTTTGTATAATTTTTTACATGAAACACGCAAGCTATTTTTTTTTTTTACAACTTCCTTCAAAATTTTCTCATTTTAAAGGTGCAAAATTTTTCTTAAATTTTTTTTCTCTAACATGATCATAATAAAACATGCTCTTTTTATCAGCATATACACGAAGGATCTACAAGGGTCGTTGGTCATTTACAGCCCGACATCATCTGGAGCATGGAAACTATTAGCATCGGTTGTAGATACGCTCCACATGTTTATTGTGTGTAGATGTGCGTTAATGTATTCGAATTTAAAAGTGCTGGATGCATTGGATTACATCCAGTGACGTGCGTGGATGCATGCTGCAGCTGATGCTGCAACTTTCATGATCCAAACAATTTGAGGTTATCATTTACTATTTTGGTGAAGAGGTTTTGTGGTGCAAGTGTTGTTTCATTGCAATAACGAAAATAGAAAAGCAAAATGACAAAGCAATATGGACATCTAGTAATGCGATCTAGTAGGTTCCATCACGTGCAAGATTAATGTTGTCAGGTTTCCCCAGGAAGTTTGTCGATGAAAATCTCCATCTTCTCCTTCATCTCCCCCGTCAACCAATATTTCAAACATCAGTATCTGACCCCAAGCAAGCAAAAAGAATCACTTTAGGCTTCACTTCCAATCTATCCAAGTAATGGTTACAAAAGCTTTTAGTTAAGGGGCACATATCGTCTCGAGTGTGAAAGTTGTAACATCGGTTATAGTGTGCATGCATATATACCTTTGCGTCTAAATATGTGTGTATATGTATACTACACATTCAACTATCATTACATGTTCTAGATGTCTAGATGCATGAGGCGTATCCACGCATGACATATACACATACACATTGCAACCGATATTGCCGCTTCCATGTTCAAGACAATATGTTTCCATATCTGAAGGGATATAATTCTACTTACTTCCATGTTTCACTGACCAAGAGGAAAGATTGGTCAGTGGATAGAGCGACTCCATTGGCAAAGGCAAGATCGCTAAGCACGATCGATGTCTCTTTTGTGGATGGATCGCACTTTAGAAGCTTCCCATTGTGAACTACCCCGGATCGGGTGGACCTCAGATAGATCGGGTTAATAAGAGTCGCCACCACTCATTGAGTTCGGGTGTGAATGGTCACCCATGGGTTGGTTTTTTATCTCAAAATAGACCAAACAATTTAATTTTAATATTGGTCTAACCAGATTGGGTAGGGAGGTTTAGTTAAGAGAGTGGGAAGGTGTCAGGCATCCACTCTCTCCCGGTTTAACCGGTTACCTGGTTTAATTCTATTTGGCCAATTAAAATTAACAATCCTAAAAAATAAC
>JAUPMG010000010.1:1125178-1135929 GCA_031762675.1 Pachysandra terminalis
AATACATTGATCACCTGGTAAAGGTATAGTGGTACTTACGTTCCTAGAAGGAAAATAGCCGCCAAAGGGAGTTCTCCTTCAAAATAACGGATTCAACAAAATATAGAGAATGTCCCTCTAAAAGGTTGTCTTGAGACGGATTCTCAGAATGAAAAGCATATAGTGCAAACCTCACCGACTTATAAATATCTGTTTTCTAACATATCTAAAGGGGGTTTTGTCTTATCTAAGAATAGCGACAGGATGATAACGTTGTTCATTGGAACTTGTGTGAAAGTGACAAACGTCTTCAGAACTGTGCTGCTCAAGTTCCAAAGCAACCTTTTGCAGAGCAATTTTTAAGGTTTGAAATGATTTGGTCTCTTTTATCTAGAAGTAACTTAGCCGTGTTGAAAGGCACGCATCCCTCAAGATATTTTCCAAGACCACGTGTCACTCAAGATTTGTTTAAGCACTCGAGGGTCCCTCTCTAACCGCTTAGCCGAGTGACACTTGTCCTACTGAGAGTGAGAAACTCTCTACAAATACCAGTACCCATCCTCTATTGAAGAGGATTGGAAGGTCTGTTTTTAAACCAGAAATTCTGAAACCTGAAACAGTGAGTAAATACACTAAAAAAGAGAGATCTTCAAACCTGTGAGGTTTTACTGCTCTGTGACTGCATTCACTCCCCTTCCTCAGTTATTGCAATCCTTCTTTCCTTCTAGCCCTTCTCTTTATCTTCTGCACAACTCAAAGTTGACAAGGAACGCTCTTGACGAAACGACTGCGCGACGGTTTAGGCTGTCTTGAGATAGACTTCCTACCTTACTCTCTGGTTGATGATTGCAATTGGTTCCTTCTAATACACTTATCATTTTACAAATCCGTCATCACCAACGTCAAGCAACACAAAATCTGTATCAGGGACATATCCCTCTTCTCTTATAACCCTTATCAAATCTTCCAACATATCATATATCGCACTGGTTTGAGGATGGGATTTATCGTCGACCACAAACAAATTCACTTTGTTCTTCACATCAATCCAGCTAAACCCAGGATCCTTCTTTACTTTCCTTGTCTTCATCATCTGTCTAGCATTGGCTACCTCATCCCATCGGTTCGCATAAGCATAGGTATTTGCCAGAAGTACATAAGATGTAGCATCAAGCGGCTCCAAGGCGAAGAGCTTAGCTGCAATTCGCTTTCCAGTTTCTACGTCCCCTTTGATTCTACAAGCACCAAGTAGGGCTTTATACATTGATGCAGAAGCATTAAAGGGCATTGAACCAATCAGTTTTTCTGCCTCATGAACAAGTCCTGCGCGGCCGAGAACATCGACTAGGCAAGAATAATGCTCAATCTCTGGCTCAATACCATAATCTGTGTACATTGAGTGAAAATGACCATAAGCTTCAGAAACTAAGCCAGAATGGCTACAAGCCAAAAGGACTCCAATGAAGGTGATTCGATCAGGTTTGATGTTATGTAATAATCTCATACTTCTAAAAAGATTCAGAGCATCTTCACCATGCCCATGTAGAGCTAAACCCACCACCATCGCATTCCACGACACAATGCTCTTCACATTCATCCTCTTAAATGACCGATACGAACCTTTTATGCATCCACACTTTGCATACATGTCCATAACCGAAGTCCCAACGAAAGGATCAGATGAACAATCCAACTTGATCGCATTCGCATGTATCTGTCTTCCTTGTTCCAGTGCAGTTAAGCAAGAGCATGCTTTGATGAGGGTTGCAAATGTATATTCATCAGGTGGGACCCCAGAGTGCCTCATACGATGGTAAAGCGAAAGAGCTCGGTCCTCATCTCCGTTCTCCACGCATCCCGAAATCATGGCCGTCCACGCAACATCGTCTGGCTTAGAGATACCATCAAAAATCCTGACTGCATCCCCTGTATCACCACATTTAATATACATATCTAGAATCCCACTACTGACAAATAAATCTGAATCAAAACCAACTTTTACTACATGGGCATGTATTTGTTTTCCCTGTTCTATTGCCACTAAGCAACCACAGGCCTTTGCTGCTGTTGCTAATGTGAACTGGTTTGACTTCTCACCATTCTTGTGTAAGAGAGTAAAGAGCTTCAATGCCTTGCGAACATCATTGTTCGTTATGTAGCCTACCATCATTGCATTCCAAGAAGCCATATCAAATCCATCCCTAGCATTGAAAAAGAATTCTGCCTCTTCCATGCTTCCACTCTTAGAATAAACATCAATCAGTGCCGTCGAGACAAAAACATCCTTCATGGTTCTGGTTTTTACTGCATGAACATGAAATTGTTTACCAAGATAAGAGCCTTCTGGGAGAGCCGAACAGGCTCTTAAAACACTTGCCAATGTAAAATGATCCGGTATTAGACCACTCCGTAACAGACCCAAGAACAAGAAGACGGATTCCTCCTCTAAACCACTCTGCACACAACTTGATATCATTGAGTTCCATGAAACTAAATCTAACTCTTTCATGTCATTAAACACTGTCCGAGCAAAACCCAAATGCCCCATCTTGGCATACATGTTAATAAGACTATTCGCAACAGAAACATCTGAATCAAAACCCATTTTCACCACCAATGCATGAACCTGTTGCCCCAATTCTAGATCATGTGTGCTGGTGACTGCACCGATAGCAATAATGAAGGTTACATTGTCACATTCATCACTAAATCTCCTCATATCCACAAAGCATTCAACAGCTTCCCAATTTGCACCAGCTTGAACACATTCTGTAATCGTTCTGTTCCACAAAATCACATCTGATTTGTCATCAAACATGCACATTTTTATCGCATAGGCTTGAACCTGTTCCAAGTAATTCTTCCTTCCATCCCAATTGACTTCTGAAGACCCACCAAGGATACAACGCACACTCACATTGTCAGGACGTAATCTGCTCTGGTGAAACGCCGAAAAGAGCCTAAACGCTTCTTTCTCGAGACCCATTTCTACATAAGCCTTGAGCATCACATTCCACAACACAACATCTCTTTCAGGCATTTCATCAAACAAGAGGCGTGCTTCCTTCGTTCGTCCATATTTCGAATATATATTAACCAGAGCACCAGAAACAAAGACATCCCGTTCCAAACCAACAATCACGGCATACCCATGAATCCCTTCCGACGAATCAACAGATCCCGAGAGTAAACAAAGCTTGAGAACCGGCGCCAATGTGAGCCGGGTGGACGGAACGTCCGCATCACGCATTAACCGGAAAATATGGAGACCCTCTTGAACCTTATCATCACCGAAGCCAGCCGAGAGTGCGTAAGCAGCTATAATGGAGTTCCATGTGATGAGGTCTCTGTCGAGACTTTGATCAAACAGGTGGCGAGCGTAGGATAGAGAACCACATTTAGAGTAAACGTTGATGAGGTTGTTGGTGAGGAAACGGTCGGCTTTGTGGCCGGAAGTTATGATACGCGCGTGTGCAGACTTGCCGAGGAGCAGGTCCTTTCGGGCAATGCAGGTTCGAAGGATGGGGAACCATGGCGACGAAGCTACTGAGTACCGAAGGTCGGAAGAGATGGCGTTGGATAGAGAAGAGAGACGGTGGTCGTGGGGACCAAATAGGGTATAGAAACGGTACAAGGTGGACGAGATGGTGGCTCGGAAGTGGACTTGCAGTAGCATTTCCGGGGACCATGGCTCGGTCAGTTTTCACTTGGTTTGGTTTGGATCGATATTGCGCCTTGAGGAATGCCAAGAGCTAACAAACAACCCTCTTTGGTGTAGCGGCAGATTTCATGCGACACAAAATCCGTATTTAGTGAGTCAACTTATGTAATGAGATGTTTCTGCTTACTTTTTCACCTCTTATCTCCATCTTCTTTTCCTTCTTTCAGGCTTTCGGCTACTGAAAATAAAAAGTTAACTTTTTACAAGGAAGAGAAGCAAATTCATTATTTTACTTTTTGCTTCCCTGAGAAATCATCAAGCATTTAATTATTTATTTGTTCGGATTTTCACTTCTGTGTGTTTCTTTTTCCTTTTTTTGGTAACCATAATCAGAAGTTAGGAGCTTAACATGGAAAAAATGAAATAAAATATTGGTACAAGATGAACAAAAAGGGTTGTGAGAGAGAGCTACAACAGGGCCAAGAAACATTTCCAAAATGTTAAAACCTCAGCTATACATTTCTTCCATTCTCCATGCCTTGATTGCTGTCTCCAACTTTTCTCCCGTATACACATACAAGAATGACTTGACTATGATGGTGAAGCTACACTGATGGATTCTGATTGTATGAAAACCAAAAAAAAAAGCCTCCTATACCTTAACCTTACAATGTTGTTTTCTCTGTATCAATATAACACAACCCGCAGCAACCCTGGCTGTGGTTCTGTGTAATCAAGGCCCTCCTCTTCAAGAAGGTACCTCTCCACCGCTACAGGGAGCCTAGCCGGAGTGCAGGAACCCTTCGTGTGATGACCGGTACCGACACAGATATAGACCTGCAATCGATGCTCTGCAGACCTGACCGTGCTTCTCAGAACGCTCAGCTCGTGCTTCAGCACATGAATGGCCTCACTCACATGCAGCCCATGTAAATCTATCATCCGCTCCTCTCCCCTCCCATACCCCTGAAGGTCTGGCACAGCTGCGTTCCTGCATTACAGTTTAAAAAAACACATAACATTGTCAACATTCAATAAAGTTTCAAATAGTGCATATGAATATATATTTATCCATGCCATGCTTTCAGGACATGACTGACGCACATAACATTGTCTATCATTTTTTGTAATTTTTGTACAAGAAAAGACACTACTTTTGGGAAAAGCTTTTTGCCAAGTCACAAATGTGTTCGAGGCTGAAACTGAACGTATAAAATGGTGTGGAAGTGCATGTGGTTTACCAAATAAGCTACCATGTGTCAAGCCTGTGCTTCACTAGGTTCTGGTACATCTTACCAGTAATCCAGCTTTTTAAATTATATATAGGCTGGGCTCCTTCAGGTTGGACCAGTATAAGCCCAATCCCAGTCCAAAATAAAGCTCAGGCCTCAAATTGGACCCAAGCCCACCAAAAGAAAAGCAAGCCTAAACCACCCAAACTTATTTAGGGCTGGTAAAGCACTGAGCTGACCCGCCTCAAATCTACCTAACCTCGTATACACAAGGCACAAATCTGCATACACACACACACACACACGTGTGTGTGTGTCTTTTGGATTTTTTTGGGGTGGGGGGATGTTAATTAATGAGAATTGGAAACAGCATACCTTTGTCGGTAAATAGATTCTTGAGCTTTTCCATGAGCAGCCTTCATTTGCATGTTGTGCAGCTGCCCTTTCATGCTTAATTCCTTCGCTAGAGCCTTGTTGCCAATGAGATATGCCTGTCTTGCCTGTTTTATACAACACCGCTGATTAAGAAAACATAGCACAGCAATACACAACTTTCTCATCATGTTCCCGCATAAAAACATTACCTAAGAAGATAACATTGGATTCACACAAGTGATTTGACTCGGTACTGATGATCCTGCGGTTTAATTAATTCCATTAGACACGTGGGGTGATCTTAAAGCGAATCTATACGCTAATACGATACACCCACATATGCCACATCATACGTATAAAGCAGTTACCTGCTCCCCCCACTATCTCCCGCCTGTGAAAGTTGAACGGCACTCACGCCTCTATTGGGACACGTCAATTGTACTGATGGTTTTTTAGCCTAATATAAGAGGTTCAATCATCTCTATTCTAATCAAGGGTTAAACCACTGGTCAAAAGTTAACTCCTGCAGTGAAGGAAACCTTACATGAGGAGACGGTTACTGTACATCTCACCAGATGCTAACCACCCTGGGATGGTCACTTCGTCAAGGGTTAGTCACCCTTTTAAAATGAAAAAGGCTTTTTTGTCTTCTTCGAATGACAGATATAAGAGGTTTGTCACTCATAATAAACTACTCATTCGGTTGACTTCAAAGGAGTCCTTATTAAAGGAACTTCGGAAGTACACTTTTTACTCATCCCTAGGAAACACCTTTGGATGTAGACATTTACCGACTTCGAAGTACCCTAAAAAAGGAGTACTTCGAAGGCATGTTATTACCTTTCCCCATATGTTACCTTCGAATGATATGTACGGATTCGCAGGACTTATTTGTACACTTTACTTGAGAGTACTTTGAAGGACACATGTTTCTCTTACTAAAGTCCAATTCAAAGGCACTCGAATTGGTTACTTGATCCAAAACCTAGGAAGATCTTATCATAACTCCGCCTTACAGGGATGATTGATCATGAAAACCAAATCACTTATTGAGAGACTTACATTTAAGATCTCTACATAGACAAATTTGTTAAATATACTGATCACCTTGTAAAAGGTATAAAGTTACTTCGGTTTCTTTCAAAGAAATATGGATTGAATTACCAAAAAGGGATCCTTCAGAAATGGGCAAAAGCCAGAGGAATGATTGCAGAACTCGAATGTCTCGTCTTTGTAAAGAAGATTGCAATAAATCCCCAATTCAATAACGTGTTAAAACCTCAGCTACTTATATATCTGATGTCGTATCTGAGGGGATTTTTGTCTTATTAGGTATGTCGGTGATAAGAACGGAACGTTGCTTTATAGAACTTTAAGCATGAAACACATGTAATTCAGTTCTTGATCTTCTAGACTTTAGAGCAACCTATCACAGAGCAAGTTCACTTAAACTCCTCTTTGGACAACTATCTAATTAACATATGTCCTGGTCAAGAGATGATGCTATTGGATGATTTCTCTATAAATAGCAGAATCTACCCACAAATCAGTTAATTCATAAATTCGTAGACTTACAATCTGAATAACTGTTGGAACATTGAAAAGAACTTATCACCTTCAAGTAAAACTTATAGATACTTGGAAGAATCAGAGTGGTAGCTTATCAAAGGAATATATAAAGACTTGTGTCCTTCGAACACTGAGGTTCCCTTGCTTTGTGGTGTGCGTTCTTATTGACACACCTGACATCTCAGCCTCCCTTCTTTTTAATCATTTCTTTGTCTTATTTATAGATCACATTTGGGAAGAAAACACTCTAGATAGAACGGTTCCGCAACAGTTTAGGTTATCCCGAGACAAACTCTTCGGACTACATGTTGATGCTTTTGTATTAGAGAATTCAAACTTTACCAAATAAAGTATTCGAATTTCGGGCTGTTACAAATTTTGCATCACCCGTACCTTGGCTAGCCAGGGCATTAGTTCGGTAAATTCCGAAACAGTTTTCACATGCTCCATGTCCCTAAATAATTCCTATTAAGTCCAAGCCTTTCAACAAGGGTGAAAACTTTGCACCAAACATCTTACCTGAACAGTATTCAGGCCTTCCGTTCACCTTATTCTTGATAGCCTAGATGAAACCTTCATGAACTTTAAGTTTTGTTCTCTACTATCCAATTATATCTCCAATTACGAGTCTAAAGATGTTCACATGCAATGCAAGCTAACAGGATTTGTTTCTGGTTTCTTCTCTCCGGGGAGCTTAGGTTAGGGAGATCCTGGTTGAGATAATGGTCAGGTAGCATGGAATTTCGGGTTTAGAAGGCATCTGATAGGGAGGCAATGTTGGATTTACTTCCGAGGGTTCAGTCTACTCATATAGTGGTTGGCTCAAATACTGGTATGGAAGAAGGGGTAGCGGAAGATTTTCAGTGAGGTCTTACTTCAACATGACGTTTGGAGGGGATTGGGATGGACCTGTGAAATTGAATTGGAAGGTCCTTATTCCCTTCAGAGTTGCTGTTTTTCTTACAGAATGCACCATTAGACAACATACCCACCATTGATCACATCAGTGTAGTGGGAAGTGGACGATTCTGAATCGGTGCTACTTGTGTAAATCTGATGTTTGAGTCAGTGGCTGATTTCTTGGTCCATTGTAGTGTTGTTGCAAATCAGGTGTGGTGGTCTCTTTTAGGAAGATTCAGATTGAGTTGGGTGGTGCCAAACCTATTTTTGGAGATACTTAATAATTGGGAACTGACGTGGAGGAGGAACAAGAGGTCTTTGCATTGGAATCTCTGCCTAGCTACTGTTTGCTGAACACTATGAAAGGAAAGGAATGGGCGGATCTCTAGGTTGTTATCTCTACTTTTCTCTTGGGTGATTATCTTTCTGGAGTTCAGGGAAGTTCCTTTGTCTAACTTTGCACAGGATTGAGATTCCCTTTTGGCTTTGTTTTGCGGCATAGGGTGTCATTATGTTGGCCATAAGGGTGTAGATTTTTGTACACTTTTCGTGTATACATGCTGGCTGGTATACTTGTATTTATGCATACTTCCCTTCTTGTATTCTGATACTTTGCATATACCAATACAATACAGTTTTACTCATCAAAAAAAGATACATAATTCGAAATTACCTGTTCAAAGCATGCATTACGAAGGCGTGCATGATCTCTAGCTTCCTCTCTCAGCTCTGAATACATATTTGCTGCCATCTCAACATTGTTAAAGCAAATAGAAATGTGGAACACATATATCCCATCACTAAAGACTATGAGAGAACATGAATTAAGTGTGTCGGCTCAGGAATATTACCAACTGCTTCTCCAGTCTGGAGCCAAACTGAAGCCGCCCGAGCTGAACTCTGATTTTGCAACCTATCACCATATATAGACCTCCCATGCCCACCAGCATAAGAGCTAGCTAAAACATGAGAACTTCTACTGGAACCAACACTGGCATCAGCAGCACCATTTCTATCATATTTCCATTGACCAGAATCTTGAGATGCCAATTTTCTAACAGCTGCAGCAAAGTCTGTAGCACCTCTAGCTGAAGAAGAGGAGCTGGACTTGAACATAAGCAGATTGTCCTTGTCAGGTTGGTAAGGATTGGAACTTTGTTCGAGACTGTCTCTAGCATGTTTTGGCAAACCATTCTGACCATCTGACACAGTAAGCGCAGGAAAGTCCAGCGTATTCAGGTTTGGAGCTGATAACGTTTGTGAGTTCAGGTTCTGATTCAGACCACTGTCAACTTGAAGCTGCAAAAATGCAATAAGAATGATTTTGAGAGAATCCTCTAATCCAAATATAAAAAAAGTATAAACGGGAACGTAAGTTGACATTATCTACAGCATCAGATACAAGAGAGTCACCCATTAATGTTTTGTTTACAAACTTTAAAAGAAATTCACCTAATTCAAACTATGCACGTATTAATCCCCAACCTCAGTCTTTTTCCTCTTAACACATTTTTTAAGAAAGACAATTCCTGATTTGAATTTTCAGAATTATAAATTGGTAGTATACTTTTCCTGAGAAAGTATAACTTGCTGAAATAATAGCTCTGGTACCAGATGCCATAGCAAAATGGTTATTTCATTAGCTCAGAAGTTCATGGTACTGTTTTTCCAATGAAAGGGATTTTTTTCCTTTACCATATCTGTTAACTATTTCTTCAAAAAAAATGAGTATCCCAACAGAGAAATCATAAATCCTTCGCTTGGTTGAACATAGTCAAGTCAGAAGTAGATCATACCTCAAGTTGAGTAAGCATCTCAATAGTCAAGTTCAAGTCACATTCATTGGTATAGTACACTTCCGCAAGGCTTTCAGCAGCAAAACCAGGGAATTGTGAAGCTAGAAACTCAACTGGATCAATGCCAGGACCATCTACAACTGCAAGCTTACTTAACAAATCATTTAAGAATCCAGATCTGGAATTTCCGTTGAATGGAAGCTCCTCCCTCCTATTTCCAAGATTCTGATCACCATTCACAAACTGCTTCTCCCAAGGATTAGTTGGCAAATTCAAGAATCTAGATGACTGATCTTCCCCGTGCAAAGAAACAGAATATCTCATCTTATCAATTAAGCTGTTATCATCAATTACATGAGAAGATAGTTCCTGTTTCTTGCTCATTAGGTTCGTAGATGCAGGGAACCTTAAGGTTCCTGCAAAAGAGATATTATCAGGTCCTTGTGACTCATTTTCTCCCATGACCTTGAAATCAGGAGTGATGTCATCGGGGAGCTGGCGACGCCAGTATTGATGAGCCTCATCGTCGGAGTTATTTGAAATACTAGAGTCTGATCGATGTAGCACTTCTTTTCCTGATGTTTCAGAACCATCAAGTCTTGCTGTTAAATCTGTGCTGGTGCGTCCAGATGGAGATCTAAGAGCATAAGGAATGAACTCTGCTGCATTTGGGTTCAAAGATGTTGTCCTGCTCGGGCTATTCAGCTTTGTTTCATTGGTCGAGATATCTTTTCTTGACAAGCTCATTGTTGTACGAAGCAAAATTAAAATGGCGGCTTCTGCAGGTTAAAACCTCCCACAGGTAGAAGAAGAATCTTGCAGCAACTGCTAACCCAATCCTGAAGAACAAAACTAAGTTACAGAAAAAATTTATTCCCACATTGCTTGCATGCAGTTAAGTAAGTCTCTCCACAAGATATTACAGATACAAAACTAAGTAATAGAAAAAATTTATACCCACATTGCTTTTTTGCAATAGGTTTGAGAAAATTAGTTTATACCCACATTGCTTGCATGAAGTTAAGTCTCTCCACAAGATATTACAGAAATAAAACTAAGTTATAGAAAAAAATTTATACCCACATTGCTTACATGCAGTTAAGTCTCTCCACAAGATATTACAGGAAAAAAAAAATCAAAATGAAAAGAACCCATTAAGAGCCTTTCAATTACAGATATCAGATTGTACTACTATAAACTGAAACTTCATAAGAAGCAAATGACCACAACCATAAACAA
>JAUPMG010000010.1:1156350-1177827 GCA_031762675.1 Pachysandra terminalis
CACTGTCTTTTGAACCATTAGACCCACCTGTAATCAGTAATATTGAGATAGGTAAGGGATTAATAGAATAATCGTAGCCACAGTCAAATAAAATATAAAATAAAAATACAAAAATGTAATTAAAAATCAATACAAACAATTGTGTAAGAAAATTTGTGAATAAAGAGCAAAACACATATTTTAAAGCATATCTTACGTATGAAAATGCAGTTGTTAAGTGATAGATGAAACTGTCACATTAAATTGTCTAAAAGAATGAAGAAAAAAATAGTTATGTACTTATGTTGCACTGTATATGATTAGATATAAACTTAATATAGATGTCGAAACATGTATTAGAAATTCAGGACCATAGTTAGATAACGGCATTTAAAGTAAAAATTGTGATATATCTTGACTAAAAAATATTATAGCTAATCTAATTGATATCTATATGTGGCGAGAAGACAATTAGGATGATCTTTTTTTTTTGGTAGTAATAGTATTCACGATAGCCTAACAATCACCTCCAGCGTGAGCATATGACACTGAACTGTTTTTTGAAAAGAATTGTCTGGAACACTAATTAAACGTGTCCAACGTCAATGCAGAATGTCCCCACATATTAAAGCATATTTGCATGCTAGGATGTTACTAAAGCAAAGGGATCATTTAAATTGAGATAAACCTTCAGGAACATGGTGTCAAAGACAAAGGCATACGATGCAAAGTACCTTAGAACTTCCAGTGAATGAAACCAAAGGTATACGTGTATCTTTTGCTATGGCTTGACCAATCTCGGCACCTCCACAAAAAGAGGTGAAAATGGCACCTGGTAAATTGTTCTTCTCTAGAACCTCAGACACAAGCTCTGTCATTGCAATTGTGATCAGTGGAGTTGTTGGAGCACCTTTCCTGTAATGTGTTATAAAGGGTAACTCTATAGTATAAAACTGATGGGAAAGAAAAGAAGAAAGTATGACATATATGTATGTATTCTGAAGAAAACTTGGTTCAGTGCATAGCTAAGGACATAGAAGCTGCCAGATATTAGTGCTTTATTTATGGATCAACGTTTTAGCGTCTTTCAAATTTAGGTTCTTATTGTTCATGGAAATCTACCAAATGAAGCCCCAAAAGATGAAAACTACTATATAAGGCAACATGATACAATGTCTGCATGCTTCATCAAGCTGAAATAATGTAGAAAAAAGCTGCGATGGTCCAGTAAATGGTTAGTCAAAAAGGTAGGTGGGAGAATCCATGAAACAGTTGAGACACTGAGAAAGTCAGATCAATATTTTTACATGGTTTTATGATTTAGTAGCTGGAAATCAATACATATGTCATCAAATCAGTAACCATTATTACACAAGAGGAATATTGGGTGATAATGAGTTTTTGCTGTCCACACCTTAGGAAAGGAGACATAGAAGTTTATCAAATATAATTAAGATTCATCACCTAACGAAAAAAGACAAACAAAATGCTCTCACCATCCTAGAAAAGCATGAGTAATAATCTTGTAGTCATAGCATCCAGATTCATACAATAAACTAAAGCTCAAAAGAATAACATACAGTAATCAGCTTACCAGACAACACAGTTGCCAGAGACTAAGGCAATGCAGGCATTCCATCCTGATTCACCACAGCATAAAAGAAGTTATGACATAGAAATGATGGGGACTTAAGTCTTAAAAAAAGTCTACTGTAACAATTTCATAAAATAGTTAGCACCTAGAACACTGAAGCTAGATAAGAAAAATTGAGAAGTGCTAAGGATTTGATATATAAAAAATTATATTCTACTAAAAAGGACTGCTAGCAAAACTTGCTGAGTACGGAACAATTCCCAAACTCAAACTGATTGGCTACTATTGTAGAACTCACCACCTTGAAAACTGTGCACACAGATTGAGGTGGTGGGTCCCACAGTTGTAGTGATCTCTCAACGAGTTCGGGAATCTTCCCGTACTGAGCAAGTTTCAATAGCATTTCTCCCCTAATAAAACTAGGCTATAGATATTCCTAAACTACATTACATATAAAAAAGAAACCGAAATTAGAAGGAATCAAAAGAAAATTGAGGGTGACCATTCAACATGAAGAAATCAGACTGGATGATCAAGTAGTGTTCCCTTCATCATGTCAGAAAATTAATCTAGACAAGAAAACAAGGATGGGCACATGAAGCAAGAAAACCAGAACTTGAATGTTCACACATTCCATCAAAGAAAAACTGGAATTCCAGATCATTTCTACCCAGTAGAGAGCTAAATAATTAACCTTGAAAGCATTTAGAAAAAGCAACACAAAAATGAAAATAATTTAAAATAACATTTATATTTCATGTATTCAATTCAAAATATGTTCCTTCAAAAGAATTTTCATAAAAAAGTACATTATACTGACAATAATCTATAGCTAACAGAAGTAAACAGGCTCACCAGTCAAACTTGTAGCCCTTTCATATTGGCCTGAGCAGCTTCATTTGCTTCTAATGTACTTTAACACCATTATATTATGCCAAGATTAATGTAGTCAAAGAAATCAATTCTTTAGGTTCTCAATAATTCTTACAAATAATCATATGTTAGATCTACCATGACCAACTCTGACATTAACAAAATGATAAAGGAAGCTTATTAGATTCAAAAGCCTAAAAAGAGAAACAATGTAGAAAATACTCACCAAGAACAGCACATGGAAAGTTGAAGGCTGTAATAACACCAACTATTCCAAGAGGGTTCCACACCTGTAGGAAACAAAATATGTGCACATCATTATCGATAATAATGCACTCATCTTTTCCATCTGATTGTGGTAAATTTAAGCTAGTTGGCGTATACAGACATGTTGCGCACCTCCACCATCATATGATTTGGACCTGTTCAGAAAATTACACAATTAAATTTGCCTTGGGCGTAACTTCAGTGAAAGAAACAATAAATGCTTATCTTAAAAGGCAATAATATATTAAAGATAAAAGATCAGTAAAATCTTCCAGACTATCACTCGCTTTAGAAGCAATCTCACATCTAATGGAAAAAAGCTAGTAATAACAATCATGAAGTTATTTAGACCAGAAACTAAATGGATAATAAATGTTTATCTCTAAGAAAATAAAGCAGAAATGGTCAGCAATATGGTGCTCAAACTTACGTTCTGAAGGTATTATTGATCCATTCAATTGTCGGCTTAACCCAACGGCATAGTCACACATGTCAATAATTTCCTGCAAATAATAGTGTTTTGGAGTTATAAATAATAAATAATAGTACAGTGCTAAAAGTTCATGCAAGTGGTGAGTCTTGTAAAGCCAAGAAGATTATCTCACAACCTCATTCAAGTAGTAGGCTTCCAATAAAGGAGAGAAAAAAAAACTCGGTATTGGGAAACTAAAGTACATTTTCTGCTCATTTACACTCAATCGATGACCATCTAAAAGCACTCTATCAGAACATGTAGCAGAAATTTGGGTATCTGGACCCACAATTCTAGAGTTATCGACTAGTAGCCTTTGGAATTGGGACTCAAAGTTCGACAGGAACTACCTAAAAGACATACGAGGTCATAATCAACCAATTCATAGAATTATAAACATCTTCTTTTGGAAGGTCAAGAAAAGAAGAAAAGACACACAGACAGATAGATAGAGATAAGAGGATATGCTGCACGTTCCAAGAAAATAATAGCTCTATAAGTTGGATAGCAGCATCAAATTATCAAGGTGACTTTTTTTATTTTTTTTTTCCTTTTTTCCACTCCACACAGGGACTGCACAGAATCGAATCCCAAGATAGTGATCTCCTGCATGTGTCCTAAACTAGGTTGCAAGCAAGCCAAAACCAAATAAATTAATCATGATTCATAAGTAATTTTAGAAATTCAAATTCCCAATATCCGAATAAGTGGAGCTAGGAAATTACAGAACATAGCTCTTCAGAGGCCTAGTGGTAGGTTAATACACCAACACCTCATGGCCAGTTATTGGATATGAAAATAATAATGTCAAATATGTATGTGGGCATTATTTTCCCGATATTCAGTGGTTTACATGAGCGCATCAAATCAGAGACCGAGTAAAAAAATTGCAGAAAATAATTTCAGAGCTTTCTGACAAGTATAATAACATACTTGAACCTCCCCTACTCCTTCAGGGAGTATTTTTCCCATCTCAAGGGATACGAGCCTACCAAGATGCTGCAGTTTGCCTCTCAGTGCTTCACCTATCTGTCTAACAATCTCACCTCTCTTTGGTGCAGGAACCTGTAAGAAAGGTAAATAAATAAAGATAAAAAAAGATTTTTTTACCAATTTGCAATGTACTCTTTCAATGCTGTAATTCTATGTAAAATCATTTAATGTTCCATTATTTAGCAAATTAAACAGAAGCTCAAGAAAATATCTCATTCTACAACATGAAAAATGATAATCTCACTTGCATCCACATCTTTGCAGCTTCACTGCAAGCTTGCATGCCATCCTCATAATCTTGAAGGGATGCTTCAATGACTTCAGCAATTACCTGTATCATATATACATTGATTTGAATAACAGGATTTTCAGCGGTCTACGTTAGATTCAAGTTCAAGCTTTCAATTGTCTGATTCATCTATAAGTTCGTGATAATCACTGACTATATTATTTGACATTTGCTTTATCTACTCGATTCAATCAACTCATCATCAATCCATTCAACTTATAATAATAACTGATAAAATGAACAAATTTATGAACTAATCAAATTGCTATATAGAATAATAGGATTTTCATCGGTCTCCGTTAGATTCAAGTTCAAGATTTCAATTATTTGATTCAACTATAAGCTCGTGATAATATCACTAACTATATTATTTGACATTTGCTTTATCTGTTCGATTCAATCAAATCAATCCATTATACTTATAATAACTGATCAAATGAACAAATACATGAACTGATGAAATTGCTATATAGAGTAATAGGATTTTCATCGTTCTCCGTTATATTCAAGTTCAAGGTTTCAATTACCTGATTCGATTTCGATAAAAATAGACTCAGTACAAGATTTTGAAGAAGCTGTACCTGATTGTTGGCAGGATTTACAGAGGAGATCACAGGACCGCTTCCCTTCCACACTCCATTAACGAAACAGCCCGGATTATGAGGGCCAAGCCCAAGCTCCTTCAGGAATTCGTACTCCTTCCTCGCAAAACCCATCTCTGCAACGATTATGATTATTTCAGATCAAGATGAAAAACTATGATTAAAAAAAAAATAATAATCAGAGAAAAGATCGAATAGAACTTGGAGGCGAAAAAGTACAGATGCGCAATAGAGTAGCGAAAGATCAAGGAAAGTAGTTAGAAATGAGGATCGATTATGAAGAAGAAATGCACCCGCAACTCAGTAGAGCAAAGCCGATGAAGCCATGATTGATTTCTTGCTAAAGAAAGCGGACAAGTGACGGATCAGAACAGCCTACTCCGACTTAAGCTGTTCTGGCACCACGTGTCAAAGTTATTGCAGTTGAGTAGGGATTGAGATTTACAAGGAACTTGGTTCCCACTATCAGACTAGGAGATAGATTGTTTTTTGTTTTTGTTTTTGTTTTGTTTTTTTTTTTTTTTTGTAATGAAAGCAGGAAAAATAAAAATTCACAAATTACACATAAAAGTTCCTTAGCTGTCTACCCATTGCATCATCCTTTATAATATTTGGAGCACGACCCCTCGTTTATAGCCAGATTTGTCAAACAGTGCCGCCTGATTAGCTTCTCTATGATCATATTTAATGATAACAACACTACTGTTGATCCCTAAAACGGTATCTTAAACAAGTTTACTTAGCGTAAGTAAGATATACAAGTATCAGCATCTGAGAGACTTACCAATTTTGAGTTGAACTAGTTCGTTTACTTATCTCACACCGGCCTAAATCACAGGATGACCATTCTGGAGTGAGGTTACCCTGAAGGGGTGAGTATCAACAAAAATGTGAGGGCCGGGATTAGAAGAAGAGCCTCAAAAATGTGTCAGAGAAGCTGCAGAGCTTTAATGACTACCTCAGAGAGAGAGAGAGAGAGAGAGAGAGAGAGAGAGAGAGTTCAGTCTTATTTTACTGTAACTTTTTTCCCTCCCCAGAAAAGTTGCCTTTACGCTTAGGGAGTGAAGACTTTTATAGCCTTCCACCTCTGGTTGTGCCCTCTCACGGAGTGACAATGTCGTACATGCCGGATGTTACAGGGATACTTGTCACTGCGGGAGAGACTGACAGAGCGGCCTGCAGCTTAGCCAATCCCAAACGCCATCTACGTGGACTTCTGCCATCCACTTGGGCTAATGGGATTAGTTCTCTGGCTCCCATTCCTGAAAAGGGTTCCTCGATTACCCCCCTCCGTTTTTTTCTATTTGGACCAAAAGTCGTGCAATGATTGTTTGGACCAAAGGTTGTGCAATGATTGGGAACCATGGGGTGGAAGACCCGAGTTTGAATCATACAAAAGCGTCAACTCTATAAGATGTTTATCTATGAAGGCTTGGGGCTGTCCTCCTTGGGTTCAGGTTCTTATAGACACCTGGCCGGCAGAGGTGAGACCCCCTGGAAACAGTCATGCGTGATTCCCTATGACGGTTTTCAAAAGGGGTCTGCCAGTCGCATTTGTTGAGTATTCCAATATGTCAGGTCAACGAGGCTTTGTCGTGATCTCTCGGGATCACGCCCCTAAGGCGGCCAATAGGCTTGGGCTAGTCCCGACTTGAGCATCAACCTTCAATCCTTGCCTCGGAACGAGGCAATGGTCTTTTCAATACTTAGGCATTTTGTCTTGGCATGTCACCAGGAGCCCTCCCCTCTCTAGGCGGGTGGGGTGGGGGAACAACTCCCTCTCCCTTAAGAGGGGAGGGACGGACCCTTCTGAAAGGGGCTTCATATTCGGTAAGGGGTTTACCCTTACCTTGGGATTTGGTGGCGGTTAGCCCGGCCTGTGACCCTTATATCCGGTAAGGGTTTTACCCTTACCTCGGGATCCGGCGGGGGTTAGCCTGTTCTCGTGACCTTTGAAAGGGGTTTACCTTATACCCGATAAGGGGTTTACCTTTATCTTGGGATCCAGCGAGGTTAGCCCAGCCTTGTGACCTTTGAAAGGAGTCTACTTGATACCCGGTAAGGGGTTTACCCTTACCTCGGGATCCGGCGGGGGTTAACCCAGCCTCGTGACCTTTGAAAGGGGTCTACCTTATATCCGGTAAGGATTTTACCCTTACCTCGGGATTCGGCGGAGGTTAACCCGGCCTCGTGACTTTTGAAAGGGGTCTACCTTATATTCGGTAAGGGTTTTACCTTTATCTCGGGAAGAGCTTGCATGTTTAGCAACCTGGCTTGTACAGATTCTAGCCTTTGCCACGTGGCGTACTCTTGTTAGCCAAATTTGAATTTACTTGAAAATGAGGTCATCATTAGCCCCCTGCGCTTAAAACATGCCGACGTGACACGTTATAAGCGCAAATCTCGACGCAGTGATCCACCGCAGACTTTAACTGTTGCATGATTGGCCAAATGGCGTAGTTGCTGAGAGGGCAACCGTCGTAGGGCTATCTCAAGCATGCTGGAGAAGCAGCATTAAATGTGAGTTAAGGTGTTGTGTCGGGGTTGGGTCACCGTTACGCTGCCTCGGTACCCTCCAAGCCGTCATTTGACGGTCCCCGTGCAGCTTAATCATTCATCTTGTTGTTTATAAGAGGACAAACAGCCTGGAGTTCAGGTTGCTGTTCATCTTCCTCAGACTTTCTGCATCTCTTTCCCAGTTGTCCAACGAATTCTTCCTTGGAGCAATGACACCCATGAAGACTCACGGAAAGAAGAAAACCGAGGCCTCCGGGAGCGGCGCTGCTCACGAATTTCCCCGGAAGACTTCAAACTTCTGGTCGGGGGTGCAAGGGTGGATCCCCCCAGTCATGAAGGGCGAACAAGTCCTATGCAATCCCTACCCAGAGTTCCCTGGGGACCTGGAGGGTAATTGCAAGATCTTTAAGGATGTCCCCTAGTTCCGAATCTCGCGGGGGGACTATCCTCTTTTTCCCATTGGTTTTAGGTCCCATCTGGGTGTCCTTACCGGATGGGAGAGTTGGTGTCGGTCGGTGCTCGCCGACCTCGAGTGGAGCTAGTAGTTGAAGTTGGCGGGCATCCACGATGCAGTACGTGCGTCATAGTTTGATGTTTCCCAGGACAACGCCAGCCTGGGAGAGTTGGTGGTGAGGTGGAGCCCTCACACTCACACGTTCCACACCGCCTTTGGAGAGATTACTCCTACACTTGAGGACGTGGATGTCCTAACCTGCCTCCCGGTGTTGGGGAGCCAGAACCCGGCTCACATCCGGCTATCAAAGGAGGAGAAAGCGATTGAGGCCGAGCTAATAAGTGGCCTTAGGGAGTCGGCCAGGAGGCCGGTGATCAAGATGAGGGTCGCCGTGGGCACCCTTGGCAAACGACACACTAAACAGGGGTGGATCCGTTACTTCTGGCAGGAGGAGAGCGTCGACCGCCAGACCAAGACCCTCTTCGTCGTGGATGGCGAGGGCAAGGACAGCCTGACGGCCTTCATCACCCTGTGGCTACCCCACTATGTCATGTCGAGCTTCCCAGACGACAAGGTGAATGAGGCAGTGCTCCGATTGACCATTAAATTGGCACAGGGCATAACCGTGACCCTAGCTCCTCTGTTCCTGGGGAGCCTGTACGAGAGTCTGGACCTGCTGGTCGCGGACCAGCCTCGGGTCCGGGGGGAGCGCGTCATAGAGACTATAGTTGACACGAGCTTCCTCCAGATGTTCCTGTGGGAGTGCTGTCCGGGCTACGCTACTGCCACAATCCGCGAGGACTTGGAGGTCACAGGCGATGAGGGCGGCTACCCTCGGGTGGCCTTCTGGTATGGGGAATGTCCCAGGGCCGACATGGGCGTCTCTTTTGTCCTGGACCAGGAGATGAAGTTCGAGTATCGTCCCTACACCCTGCCGATCAAGGGCGTGGCACAGAACTTGGGGGCCAACCTTGATGGGGGGAGCTGATCCCGGTGTCGGCGTGGCACGAGCTTCCCCGGGAGATGCATGCGTATTTGGTAACAATTCACCATGGTTACGTCCTGTGCGGGGTCGAGGCATTGACCCCGTGCCCAATGGCCTACAACCCAGACAGGGTGGCGCCAGTTTGGGATGCGATCGAGACGGCCCCGCTGGGCAAGAGAGGAGGAGCCTTTGAATCCTGGCTAGAGCTGTGGGAGTGCCTCCTCAAGGAGGCTGTCACCTTCAATGGGCTGCCCCCGGTCCCCACCATTCCCTCGGTTGATGCTCGGGATACTCGGCTAAAGAAGACCGAGGACTCCAAGGGGATCTCGAGACCGAACCCCCGGCCCGATCAGTCAGGGCTCGGGTTCAAGCGATTTGAGCCCGCTGCCGCACCTCCTGTGGCCCATCCTGAGGCGGGCCTTGTCATTGTCGCGTTCCCCCCCCCTCCCCCTTAACACCTCAACACCTCAAGGGAAGGAGAAGCTGAGCGGTGCGGGCTCACCCGACATTTCCAAGCCTGCTGCAAAGGTAAGATTGCTTTCAAGGTTAAGTAGTCTGACCGCTCCCCTTCCTTTTGTCACTGTGAACCTCTGTTTTAAGGGGAAAGGTGCCTCTGCTGCCTCCAAGGCCGTCTCCCTCAAGGTTGTGGTCCCCCTCCACCCCCTAGGAAGGACGGGGCAGGGAAGGAGGCTGCGGTAAAACTGACAAAGGCCCCGAGGCCGCTGAAGGTAACCCTCTCACCTAACCCTTTTGAGTTTAACATGACATGTATTGTCTCGGGGGTCGCGCCTAACACTTCCTTTTGATGATTAGATCCCGGCTGCAGATAAACCCGGGATCGACGCCCCTCTGACGTTAGCCCCCGCACCTGCTGGGGAACGCCCTGCTCAAGGTAAGCTTTTGTATTATTTTCTTGTATTTGCTGGGGGTAGATTACTAACATTGGACTCCTTGGTCAGGTTCTTCAGATGAGCCGGGGAGCGATGGAGATGCCCCTCCCCGTGTCCTCAGTCAAGCCTTGAGGATTCAAAGGCAGCTGGGGATCAAAGGGAAAGGCAGCCAGCTAAACTTGGTAAGCCACGTATTACTTCCAACATGCCCACCAGCCACGGGAGGCCAGTCTTGCTTTTGTCGCCTCTTTGAAAGAATTTGTTGCTTACACGTCTTCCCTTTTTCAGGATCTGGCCCAGTCGAGAAATGCCGGAGGAAGCCCTCAAGGCCACCTATGAGGTGACCCAGATGTCCGGCATGGCTGTGATAGAGAGGAAGATCTTGGTCGGGTGGGCCAAGCATAGGTCGGGGGTCCAGGGCCTACCCCACCCTTCCCTCATGACTGCCTCGGCCATGGTCGTCAAGTTGGATGACTATCGTAGGATTGAGGAAGGGCTGCCTCATGCAGAGACCTCCTGCACCACTCCCAAGGCCGAGGACGCATTTGTCGACGAATGGGAGTCCGAGGACGGGTGAAGCGAATAGGAGTCTGGGCTGGGGGACTCTGACTCAGACACATCCGACTCCCGGTTTTGGATAGAGGTCCCGACGCACCTGGTTACCTCAGAGGATCCCTTGCAAGCCATGGCCCGCTCCGTGGCCACTGAGACTGCGCGGATCTTCACTGAGGTGGAGGCCGAGATCAAGGCTGCTGCGGAGCCCGGAGCTCGGGGCCTGGTGGAGGGCGACGCCGACGTTGCGAGCCCATCCCAGCTAGAGGAGCGCACCCCCGGTCAGGGGTTTGAAGGTGACATTGCAACCCGGGGGGTCTACATGAGGAGCGACAAAGGGAGAGGGAGGATCCGGACGTGACTACCTTTTCTTCTTCCGAGGACTCCCCTCTTCCTAATCTGATTGTGGAAGTCCTAGACACCCCTTGGGTGGGAGATGAAGGGGAAAAGCGGGTGGTGACCCCGATCCCGCCGGTCTCAAGACTCCAGCGGACCTTGTCTCACCATCGGCGGCAACGACACTGGCAGGAGGCTGCATCACCCCTCCGAACGTTGTCATCCCAGTTGGGCAACTCCGCCCCTCGCCAGTCGTTCATCTAGCGCTGTCCGCGCCTCCAAGGCCAGCGAAGAGGCAGAAGACCGGTCCAAAAAGTTATCGTGCTCTCACGCTGTTCCAAGGGTATCACATTCCCGAGGACACGGTGAACTGGATGGAGGTCATCTTCCGGACCTATGGGGACATCTCAGACAAGGAGAAGGTTCCCTTGACTTGGGTTCAAAGTGGGGGATACGTAGAACTGTGTTCCCCTATGGAATCCATCTTAGGGATCGGCTTTAAGTCGCTGACGGGGGACGTGCTCGATGCGTGGAGGGCGAGCATCTCTGGGTTGAGAGACTTGGGTTTTAAAGTGGACTGGTTGAGAAACCATCTGTCCAGCATAGAGGAAGTCACAGCCCGACTGATGCAGAGGTACGGGCTCTAGCTGAGCATTGCCAAGGATGCCATTGCGATCTCGCAACTAATCCAAACCCGGGAGGAGAAATAGCTAGAAATAAGGGCTTTGTGGGAGGCTCTCACTGCGAAAGAGGAAGGGCTCCGAGAGATGGAGAGAGGGAGATCAGGTAGAGGAGCGAAAGGAGGACGTGTTTCATCGGTTGAATTCCATTCCACTGATAGACGGTCATTTTGTATTAACTAGCTTGCTCCCAAAGGAGTTGTATGTATTGAAAATTGATGAATAGAACACTCCTTTCATCTTCTTTTCCCTTTCTCTCTGTTTTTTTTTCTTCTTACAATTCACTTAATAATAATATTGCTTTAACCACTTGTTGTTCACGAGCTCTCCTCGGGCATTATCCTCAAATGATAGTATCCTATAATAACCGAAGGCATAAGCCTAAACAATCTGAAAGGGTCCGTCCCACCAGGGCGCGAACTTAGGTTTGATAGTGTTGCTCTGCTCGAACCACGAGGTTCTGAGGACCAAATCGCCTACATGGAAGTCCCGGGGTGACATCCTTTTCTGATAGGCCTTGGCAATAACTTGGTGATATTGCTGGTTACGGGCGAAAACCCTCTCGTGCTTCTCATCAATGCTGTCCAGCTCGTGCATCCGAATCGCGGTCAGGTCATGAGTATCCCAGTTAATCTCGGTTGCTCGTAATACCCGGGCCGAGACGACTTGCATTTTCACTGGAAGTACAGTGTCGGTCTCGTAAACTAGTGAAAAATGGGTAACCTGGGCGTTGAGTAAGTGCTCATTCCACTGGGACTGGTGATCATAAGTCATTTTACTTAGTAATTTGATAAGGGTTTTGTTCGTAGCCTCGGCCTGGCTGTTCCCTTAAGGGTAATACCCGGTAGATTTGAGATGTGTAACCTGGTACTCGGCTAGTAACACCCGGACGTGTCTGTTCAGGAAAGACAAGCTGTTGTCTGTAATGATTCTCTGTGGCAGCCCGGATCTAGAGATGATGCATTCCCAGATGAACTGTGCTACTGCCTCCCCGGTCGCTCTCCGAAATGTGATGGCTTCAACCCACTTGGTGAAATACTCGATGCCCATCATGATCCACGAGTGCCCCCTCCTGCTCCAGGGGTTGATGGGACCAATCAGGTCGAACCCCCAAGTGTGAAAGGGCCAGAGCATTAGGTTTGACTGCATTCCTTGGGGAGGGCGCCTTGGGATGTCACCTTGTATCTGGCATGGGGAGCACTTCCTTACATAGTCAAAGGCATCGTTCCTCATGGTCGGCCAATAGTAACCGATGGTCGTCAATTGATCAAATAGCTTCTCCCGCCCTTGATGAGCTCCACAGGAACCAGAGTGGACTTCCCTCAGGACGACCTCAGCTTCCTGAGACCCAACACACTTCATCTGGCGACCATTTAAGCTAACCCAGAACAGGTCGTCCCCATGTACCTGGAATCATGCCGCCCTTCTGCAAATCCGGTGGATCTCCACTGTATTGGATGGCAAGACTCCGTCTAGCAAGAAGAGAAGGAAAGGCCGTCTCCAATCCCCTTCCCGGGTATCTATTGGGCAGGCCTCCATCACGTCAGCTGTCCCCTAGCAACCTTCGCAATTCCTTTGAATTTTTGCTGCATCGTATACCATGATCGGCCAGTAAACGCTGAGCCTTTGTAACCACCTGCTGAGCGGAATGGCATCCGAGACTCCATAGGTTTTCTCATGAAGGTCAAGAAGGGCTGGGGCTCTTTATGACTGACGCACCTTAACAAGATGCCACTCATGGCCCGGAAGTATAGGGTTCCATTAATCTCCACAAAATTGGCCAACTTGCGTACCGGGACTCCGCTTGGTGAGACCGAGTGCCGGAGCTTGTAAAGGATCGGGTGCCTCCAATCTATGGGAAGAATATCCTCCTTCTCGATAACGGGATCGAGCGTCGTCGGGAGGACCTTTCTGATAACGTCAATCCGCTACGAGCACCCATCCAAGACAATCCTGCTCCTGAGATTGGCTAAGAGGTCAGCTTGGTGATTCTTGGATCTCGGGACATGGAACAGTGAACATTCTGAAAATTTCTTCATCAGGGCTTGAATGGCAGTTCGGTATGGCACTAACTCCAGATCTTTCACAGCAAAATCCTCGTTGACTTGTGATATGATGACCTTTGAATCCCCGAGAACCTTGATCTTATCCATCCGTAACTGCCTTGCCAAGATTACAGTAGGGCTTCATACTCGGCTTGGTTGTTGGTACAAAGGAAATCTAGCTTGAAAGAGAAGTATAGGTGTATCTGTTATCAGCAATGAACTCAATACCGGCCTTGCCACCGTCAGAGTTTACTGATCCGTCAAACTTCATCTGCCACTCTCGCTCCTCGACAACATCGATCTCGTACTCTGGTAACTCTTCCTCCTCGCCTTTGGAAAAGGCTGCGAGCAGGTCGGCCACGGCCTGTCCACGGATGGTGCGGGGGTTGCTCACAGAGAATATCGAACTCAGACAGCTGCATGAGCCATTTAGTATACCTCCCTATAAGCACGGGTTTAGAGAGCAGATATTTGATCGGGTTCGCCTTGGTGCTCAAGTAGGTTGGGCACGCCAACAGATAGTGCCGCAACTTCTGAGTCATATGAGCCAAGGCCAGACAAAACTTATCCACCTGAGAATACTTCAACTCGGCCCCCTGGAGGAGCCTGCTAACATAATACACTGGCCTCTAGATCCCCTCGGCGTCCTCTTGAGCGAGCAAACCCCCAAGGGCAGTATCCGAGGTAGCGAGATAAATTCGTAGAGGCTTCCCGGGCGAGGGCGAAACCATGGTGTGCGAGTGCTTTAGGATGTCTTTGATCTTCTCAAACGTCTATTGGCATTCCTAAGACCACAAGAAAGGGGTCCCTTTGCGTAACAGAGGCATAAATGGGGCGATGTAGGCGGATAGGCCGGGTATGAACCTTCGGATATAGGAGATCTTCCCAAGGAAGGAATTCAGCTGCTTCGGTGTCCGGGCCGAGCATAACTCGAGGATCACCTTCGTCTTGGTAGAATCAAGGTCAATACCGTGCCGGTGTACAACAAATCCTAGGAACTTCCCAGCAGTGACCCCGAAGGTGAACTTAGCGGGATTCATCTTAAGGTTGTAGAGCCGGCATCTCTGAAAACCCTTTGTTAGAACCTCAAGGTGACCCTGCCCTCCTTGGACTTTACAACGATATCGTCCACATAATCTTGTACCTCAAAATGAATCGTATCATGGAAAATGGCGGTCATAGCTCGCTGACAGGTGGCCACGGCATTCTTTAACCCAAAGGGTATCCTTGTGTAGTGGAAGTTACCCAGTGGGGTGTAGAATGCTATGTGGCGAGCATCAGAGTCGTTCATCCTAATCTGGTTGTATCCGCTAAAGCTGTCCATGAAGGAAAACATCGCGTCCCCAGCTGTGGCGTCTATCAAGAGGTCCATATTCGACAAGGGAATTCGTCATTGGGACTTGCCTTGTTGAGATCGCAGAAATCCATGCAACACCGGATTTGTACGTTCTTCTTCCTAACCGGGACAACATTTGCTAGCCATACTGGGTGTTGGATGGGTTTGATAAAACCGGCATTCAGGAGTTTCTCCACTTCATCCTTTATCTGAAGTTGTATCTCGGGTTTGAACACCCGAGCGGGTTGCTTGACCGATTTAACTTCGGGGGACAAATGAAGTCTATGTGTAACTAAACGAGGGTCTAGACCACACATCTCATCGTACGACCAAGCAAACACTTCTTGTATTCCTTCAAAAGATTTATAAGGTTACACTTCTCCTCAGGAGATAGATTGGCGTTTACAAAGGTCATCCGCTTCTCTTCTTTGCTCCCAAGGTTCACTTCATCAAGGGTCTCAAGAACGGTCTTCACACCATCCTCAAGGCGCTAGGGTGCATCCCGCACGTCAAAGGCGGCGGCAGGAAAGGGCCCGTCTTCGTCATCATTGTCGTCTGAGCTCTCGTCGTCTGCCGCGGAGGCGGCCTCCTGAACTTCTGATCCTCCTTGAGTGACCTACGGTGGGGTCGGTTCTGGCTTCTTAGTATCGGTCCACAGTTTGTAGACAAATTGTCCATCCCCGATCTTAACTCTTGTGCACCGGGCTCCAGAGGTGGAGTCGGTCACCGTCTCTTCAGCAGACCTCTTATGCCTCTCTCCATCTTTCTTTCTTTCCTCCTTCAGCTTCCTTTTGGATTGGCCGGGTTCTAGCAGTGCTACCTCGGGATCGGCTTGTATATCAGGCCAGGCGGGCAACGGGATTCCCCGGGGTAGGGACACCTGGCATTCTCTTGCTGGGGCTAGTTCGTCGTACTCGGCTGCGTCTGTGAGATGAACCTCAGTCTCATCAAACGGGCACGGGTCAGCGATCAGCCGCACCATCTTCCCATTCCTGAAGCCCTTGCAACATTGATGAAACGTGGAAGGGAAAAGGCGGCAGCAATGGATCAAGGGTCGGCTGAGAAGGATGTGATAACTGGGACTACTCTCCAACATGTGGAAGAGTGTCAGATGCTTGTATGGCCCCACCTACAGCTCGAGGGTCATGTGGTCGAGGGCGCACTGGCTTTGGGCATCAAACCCATATATCCGGATGGCCTAAGGAACGATCCGATCCACGGACACGCCAATGGCCTGCAAAATGCCAAGAGGGATGATGTTCAAGGAGGACCCGACATCAACCAACGATTGTTTGGTGTCCACTCCCTACAAAATAGAGTTTAAATACAAGGCTCGGCGGTGGTCCTCATCTGCCACCATTATATCTTCTTGTCCAAAGGTGATGACACTGTCCTGCGAAAGGTCAGTAGCACAAGCCATCTCCGAATCCAGCAATGATAGTTTCTGGGCATAAGCCCGCATAGCAATCCTCTCTTGCCTTGAGTAGCCAATCTCTTCAAGGCTCTTCTCAAGTCTTAGCAGTTTGGGTGGCACTGGCTCTCTCTCAGCTACAGACCCTCCAATCTCAGAAAATAAATCATTAACTACCCCTCCCTTACCGTTGTGGGCGAATAGAGGGTCTGTATGCACCTGCTCGGGCTGGAGGTCTACCTCACCATCAGTGACCCGAAGCTTGTATATCCTTCTCAGGGCGTAGCACTCAAATGTCACATGGCGCACTTTCCGGTGGAACTTGCAATACCGGGGATCTCTCTTGTCCTGAGCGATCAGCTCTCGATCTATAGGGGCAGCACAACGCAGTTGTCCCGGATCCAACTCTCTAGCAAGGCATCAAGTTGGGCCGGGGTGCAGTTCGGTGTTGGAGGGAGAGGGCGGCTAGGTCTCGTCTCGTTCCCTCTTCCCCTCTTCGGGGCCCGACTGTCCGCATGGGCCCTCTCGGCCCCTTGTTTCTTCTCCAACGACTTCTTAGCCGCGCCTGGTGAAATGGCCGAAAGACCCGTCCTCCGGGCTGCCTCGATCAGAAGGGTAAAGATGGGAAGCTTATAGTTCTCCAGATGTATCCTGTACTCCAAGAGCATCCCCATCACACACATCTCGATATACCGGGATTCCTCCTGACTGTCGCTGCAGATCATCACGAGGCCCCTGACTCGCTTTACATAACTCACCATGTCCTCCGTGGGGCCCTGGCGCTCCCGGCTGAGCTCCACGATCATGTAGATCTCCTCAGTGACAAAGAACTACTTGTAGAAGAGCGAGGCATGTCCTCCTAAGTGTAAACCGATCCCGGCATGAGATTGTTGTACCAGGTGTATGCCATCTCCGACAAGGACTTAGAGAACTCCCTCAGCCGGAGGTCATGATCAGTAGCATGAGGTGCGAGGGCCTCGACAAGCGGCTGATGTGCTCCCTCACATTACCAGTCTGGCTGGTGAATCTCTGAAACTTTGCGCTGACATAGTCCTTTGGGTAGGGCTTCTAGAGTAGGGAGGTTGGATAAGGTGGGCGGAAATCATTGTCTGTTCAATCCGGGTCTCGGAACCAGGATTGGCGTAACATGGCCTCAACATCAGCCATGGTGGCAAAAGCTGGTAGGGCGTGCGGAAGGGGAATGTTGACGGGAGGGGGTGGGGTGATGTGAACTGGGGACGGTAGTGGGGCGTATGCGTTGGTCGGGAATGGTGGAGGGGTATATGTATTGGTTGGAAATGGTGGGGGGGTATATGCAGCCGATGATAGTGCGGGCGCGTGAAGTGGTGCAGGTGGCTGTGGGAGTACGTCAGATGTACGACCTCCATTACGGGCCTGGTTGTGTCGTCTCAGGATGTGGAAGGCTGCCCGGGTGCTAGAGGAGTGGTGGGTTGCTGGCTGGCATTCTGCTGTGCTGCAATGACCATGAGTTGTTAACGATTGAGCCAAAGCGTGTCAGCGAGCGAGGAAACGGAGTTGGGAGCCTGGAGTCCTGGGTGAGGAGCGCTCGGAGGCAACAGAGTCAATAGGGGAGACTCGCGGGGCAGAGCTGGAACTTCAAGGGGTGACTCTATACCCGGCTGACAACTATCCGGGTCGTTGGCAGACGATTGACCTTGACTCGCCTCTGAGGGAAAAAATTGCATCTTTTATTTGAGAAGCGATCCCAGTTACATAACTGAAAACACTCAAAACACAAGGTAAAAAACACAAGAAAGGTGGGGAAACAAGACAGTTCCCCAGCGGAGTCGCCAAAATGTTGATCCCCAAAACAGTATCCTAAGCAAGTTTACTTGGCGTAAGTAAGATGTACAGGTGTCAGCACCTGAGAGGCTTACCAATTCTGGGTTGAACCGGTTCGTTTACCTATCTCACACCGGCCTAAACCATGGCGTGGTTGTTCAGGGGTGAGGTTTCTCTAAAAGGGTGAGTGCAATAGAAAGGTGAGGGCCGAGATTAGAAGAAGAGCCTCAGGAATGTGTCAGAGAATTTGCAGAGCTTTAATGGCTACTTCAAAGTGAGAGAGTTTAGTCATATTTTGCTGTAACTTTTCCCCCTCCCCAGAAAAGTTGCCTTTACTCTTAGGGAGTGAAGGTTTTTATAGCCTTCCACCTCTGGTCGAGCCCTCTCACAGAGTGACAAGTGTCGCACATGCCGAATGTTACAGGGACACTTGTTACTGCGGGAGAGGCTGACAGTGCGGCCTGCAGCTTAGCCAATCCCAAACGCCATCTACGTGGACTTATGCCATCCACTTGGACCAATGGGATTAGTTCTCTGGCCCCCATTCCTGAAAAGGGTTACTCGATTTCTCCCCCTCCCTCTTTTTCTGTTTGGACCAAAAGTCGTGCAATGATTGTTTGGACCAAAGGTCGTACAACAATTGAGACCGTGGGGTGGGAGATCCGAGTTTGAATCATGCAAAAGCGTCAACTCTATAAGATGTTTATCTATGAAGGCTTGGGGCTGTCCTCCTTGGGTTTAGGTTCTTCATAGACACTTGGCCGGCAAAGGTGAGATCCCCCGGAAACAGTCAGGCGTGATTCCTTATGGTAGGTTTCAAAAGGGGTTTGCCAATCGCGTTTGTTAAGTATTCCAATATGTCAGGTCAATGGGGCTTTGTATTCCAATATGTCAGGTCAATGGGGCTTTGTCGTGATCTCTCGAGATCACGCCCCTAAGGCGGATGGTAGGCTTGGGCTAGTCCCGACTTGAGCATCAACCTTCAATCCGTGCTCCGGGACGAGGCAATGGTCTCTTCCATTCTTAGGCATTTTGTCTTGGCATGCCACCAAGAGCCCTCCTTTCTCTTAGCGGGGGGAACAACATCCTTTCCCTTAAGAGGGGAGGGGCCGAATCCTTCTGAATGGGGCTTCATATCCTGTAAGGGGTCTACCCTTAACCTCGGGATTTGGCGGGGGTTAGCCCGGCCTCGTGTCCTTTTAAAGGAGTCTACCTTATATCCAATAAGGGATTTACTCTTACCTCGGGATCCGGAAGGGGTTAGCCCGGCCTCGTGATCTTTGAAAGGGGTCTACCTTATATCCGGTAAGGGTTATACCCTTACCTCGGGATCCGGCGGGGGTTATCCCAGCCTGGTGACCTTTGAAAGGGGTCTTATACCCAGTAAGGGGCTTACCCTTACCTCGGGATCCGGCGGGGGTTAGCCCGGCTTCGTGACTTTTGAAAGGGGTCTACCTTATATCCGATAAGGGGTTTACCCTTACCTCGGAATCCGACGAGGGTTAACCCGACCTCGTGACCTTTGAAAGGGGTCTACCTAATATCCGGTAAGGGTTTTACTCTTACCTCGGGATCCGACGGGGGTTAACCTGGCCTCGTGACCTTTAAAAGGGGTCTATCTTATATCCGGTAAGGGTTTTACCCTTACCTCGGGATCCGATGGGGGTTAGCTCAGCCTTGTGACCTTTGAAAGGGGTCTACCTTATATTCGGTAAGGGGTCTACCCTTACCTCGGGATCCGACGGGGGTTAGCCCGACCTCGTGACCTTTGAAAGGGGTCTACTTTATATCCGGTAAGGGGTTTACCCTTACCTCAAAATCCAGCGGGGGTTAACCCGGCCTCGTGACCTTTGAAAGGGGTTTACCTTAAATCCGGTAAGGGTTTTATTCTTACCTCAGGATCTGATGGGGTTAACCTAGCCTCATGAGCTTTGAAAGGACACCTTATATCCTGTAAGGGTTTTATCCTTACCTCGGGATCCGGCGGGGGTTAGCTCGGCCTTGTGACCTTTGAAAGGGGTCTACCTTATATCCGGTAAGGGTTTTATCCTTACCTCGGGATCCGGCGGGGGTTAGCTCGGCCTTGTGACCTTCGAAAGGGGTCTACCTTATATCCGGTAAGGGTTTAACCTTTGTAGACATCCCAATTTGCACGAGAGCGACTTTTCCTGTTTTTGCAGCTCCTTGAAGGCTTGGCTTGAGAATCAACAACTCCAAATCAAGATCTGAAGCTAATCTCTACCATGTACTCAAATTCCTTAGAAATCCTCGAAAATCCCAAAAACATGTGAAATGACCAAAATACCCAGGTAGACCTCACCTGATCCACTTCTGTTCTAAATCCATTTTCAACCTCAAATTTGAATTCTTGAGCCAAAATGCTCTCTAATGAGTATAATCTTAGGCTAATTCGAAGTTCGTCGGAAAAATGATAGTTTTGCCCATAATCTGATCAGTTGGACCAAAATAGCTAAATCGAAGGATCTAAATATTTTTCTGACATCAAATATGGATTCCACACCGAAATACCTTCAAAAAAACTGTGATTTTGTAAATTCTGAGTTCGGGAGTCGAAGGGTTAGTTTTGGTATTTTTAAAATTATCAAAAAAAAAAAAATGACAGAAAAATATAATGGGATGAAAAAAAAACAATAAAATAATACTTTGGGGAAATGATTGAGGGAATATTTGAGAAAAAATTGTTATGAGAATATTAGAGGTGCCATGTGACAAATCTAAAAAAAAGAAAAAAATAATAAAAAAGGAATAAATAAATAATAAAAAAATAAAAAAATAAAAATTAAAAGAATTTTGGAGAGAGCACGTGCTCTCTCCCCTCTCCCATTTCTTTCCCTCTTCTTCTTCTTCTTCTTCTTCTTCTTCTTCTTCTTCTTTCCCTCTTTCCTTCTTCTTCTTCGTTCCTTCTTCTTCTTCCTGCCTTTCCCCTCTTCTTTCCTTTCTCTTCTTCTTTCATTTTTTCCTTTTCTTTCCCTTCTCTTCTTCTTTCCCTCTTTCTCCTTCCCTGTCTTCCCCCTCCTCTTCTATATAAGAAAGCAAGTCCGACACAAAAAAAAAAAGGAGGGGGAGGAGAAAAAGAAAAAAACAGCCTGCACACCCAGCTGCACCCGCACAACCTTCGCTTCCCCTGCTGCGCACCAGCCCCCTGCCCAATCCGCTGCTGCCCCTGTTACTTGCCTCCACCGCACGCCCCTGCAGCCCCGGCCTGCCTCACCCCTGCCCAGTCCGCCGCATGCCCCTGTGCGCCCACGCCCCTGCTGCCCCGGCCTGCCTCACCCTTGCCCAGTCAGCCACACGCCCCTGTACGCCCATGCCCTTGCTGCCCTTGTCGCGCCCCTGCCGCGTTGCTCCACCCGCACAGCCCCCTGCCCCTGCCGCGGT
>JAUPMG010000010.1:1183114-1210223 GCA_031762675.1 Pachysandra terminalis
CACATCAGAGGGACTGAGCACAAGGCAGAGATTACTTGCACACTTGTATAAAGTGGCAGGTGACAGTCAAGGTATGGACCGGGACACATGGAATCATCCTATCGCGACTGGCCCCCGATGATTGGCATTTGTCACTTACACCTTGTTTGAGAACTTTGGCTATAAAGGCCCTCATTCTCATTGAAACAGGGGGACACGAGGTGCAAGAAAGGGAACCGGCTGACAGATTCAAAGCTCTCTGACTTGGAAACTTTTCTGCTTGTGCTATCTCTGATCCATTCATTGGGATCTCAAACCTCTTCCTCAAGTCTATTTGTGATTTGACCTACTCAATCAAGGGAAACCTTGTATTGGAACGGCTTTCAAGCTTAGGCCAATACGAGACAGGTTATTGAACCGACTTATCCCTTGTAGTTAACCAGTCATAAGGTGATATCTGTCACTTAGTTAAACCTCTTTTGTTAGCCGTTTTTGGGGATCAACAATACCAACAAAATGTTATGCCTTCTATAAACAGTAAGAAAAGAGAAGTATATATATATATTAAAATGAAGGAAAAGGTTGTTAAGGTATAACAAGTAATATACTTGAGGATTATGTAAATAGATATGCCTTTGGTTTTGGTAGATTGAACATTTAGTTTGCACTGTCCATAACTTGTTAGGGCTGCAAACGAGCCAAGCCAAGCCGAGATTTACCCAACTCGGGTCGTGGGTTGTAAACACTCAGCACGGCTCAGACTTATCAAAACATTTGGGGCTCAAGCTTGGTTCAGGCTTGTTAAAACTCGGGCCGCTTGCAAAAGCTCGGCTTGCAAAATTTTGGGTCTAAAAAAGGCTCAATTCATAACAAAACTTATATTTGTACAAATACATTATTGTTATAGTTCATGATTATTATTATACATAGTATAATATACTAATATATGTATTTCATATTAATGTATAATAAAATATATAAGAATATAGATGTAGAATGTCATATAAAAACTGAGATAAACTTTAACCGAGCCAATCCTACCCAAGCTCGCCTCATGCTCGTTAAGATAATAAGCTTTTTGTCAGGCTCAGGCTAAGCTCGTGAGCCTAATTATAGGTCTCAAGCTCAGCTCATATGACTTGAGCTCTGAGCCGAGCTAATTCGGCTTGTTGACAGCCCTATACCTTACCCCATTGAAATGGTTGTGAGAATTTGTGTGTGCAAACACAGTCAAAAAACACTTGGTGGAAAATGTCAACACAACTATTTTTTTTGTTTTTGTTGGTAATAACACAACTAATAAATGTGGAAAGACTAGCAAGCTAGATGGCTCCTCCTGAGTATTGATCAGTGGTAAGAAGACATGGCATTTTGTAGTATAAGCATATGGCGCCTCCTGAGTATTGATCAGTGGTAGGAAGACATGGCATTTTGTAGTATAAACATATAATTGTGGGGGCAATAGTAACTTGGGTTTGCTTTTGGATAAGTTACATTAATTTATGGACTTTTAATTTATTTCACAATTTCATTGAAAATCTTTTTCTTTTTAAAAATTCAAGATAAGCTGCTATGTAATCAAATTTCAATTTACTTCATGAATCATTTACATTGAATGTATACATGTAAATGTGAAAAATAAAATAATAACAATAAGAATAAGAATGATATTAATAATAATTATAGTAATACTAAAGGAAAATTATACTTTGACCCTATGAGGCTTTTGACAATTGTAGTTAGACATCCTTGACGTTTTTGAAACTACAATGGCACCCTTTGTCGAGAATCTCAAAGGGGTCAATCAATTGATGATACTGAGTGATTGACTAATGTACCCTTATAAAGAATTGAATGACTTTTAGATATAGTGGATATACCTTAGCTCTAAAATATGCCTCTTTAGTCTTTCGACTTAGAAACCTCATAAGTTCAAAGTGTAATTTTCGCCAACAATAATAAGTTTGTATAAATGCCTATTGCAATAACATCAGACAATGGATGCTAACATACACACTTGAATGCTTAGAATAATTACAAACAAATCAAATACCAACTAAATGTTTCTTTAAATGCCAACTAATTGATCATGGGTGCCTTCTATAAAGAGTAGGAACTAATTGATCATGGGTGCCTGCTATAAAGAGTAGGAGCAAAGAAGTATACATATAAAATGAAGGAAAAGGTAGTTGAGATATAACAAGTAATATAGAGGAGGAATATATAAATAGATATGCCTTTGTTTTTGGCAGAGTGAACATTTAGTTTGCACTGTCCATACCCTACTAGGGCTGTAAACGAGCCAAGCCAAACTGAGCCGAGGTTTGGCAAGCTCGGCTCGGGTTCGTAAACCTTGAGAAAGGTTCAGGCATATTAAAAAATTTGGGGTTTAGGGTCGGGTCGCAAAAAAAATGGGTTTATAAAAGGCTAAATTCGTAAAAAAAAAAAATATTAGTACAAATACATTGATATTATAGTTGATGAGAATTATTATATACCAACTAAATGTTTCTCTAAATGCCAACTAATTGGTCGTGGGTGCCTTCTATAGATAGTAAGAAAAAAGAAGTACATTTATAAAATGAAGGAAAAAGTATTTGAGGTAAAAGAAGTAATAAAGGGGAAGAATTTGTAAATAGATATGGCTTTGCTTTTGGTAAAGAGAACATTTAGTTTGCACTGTCCATCCTTTTGTCAAAAAAAAAAAAAACTAATATTAATACAAATACTTTGATTATATAGTTGATGAGACTTATTATATATAAAATAATATATTAACATATGTATTTGATATTAATGTATATAATAAAAAAAGATATAGGAATATAGATGTATAGGTTCAGGCTCTGCTTAGACTCGTTAAAAAATTTGGGTTTCTAGCTCGAGTCGCAAAAAATTGGGTTTATAAAAGGCTTGATTCGTAAAAAAACTAATATTAGTACAAATACATTGATATTATAGTTGATGAGAATTATTATATATAATATAATATATTAACATTTGTATTTGATATTAATATATAATAAAAGATATAAGAATATAGATGTATAATATCATATAAAAACAAAGCTGAGCTTTAACCGAGCCGAGCCTACCCAAGCTCAACTCAAACTCATCAAGATAATGAGCTTTTTTTTGGGCTCAAGCTCAGCTTGAGAAGCTAAACAAATGATGTCACTATCTAAGTCACCAGAACGCCGAGCGGGTGCGAGAGCGAAAGTAGGAGTGAGAGAGTCTATATATATATATATATATATAAACTATACTTCATGTACAAAGATACAACCGTATTTATCAACCTAATTTAACATTTTTTTCAAAATAAAACTCACTTTTTTTATATTTTTTTTTAAAAACCTCTAAAATAACAAAAATGTTGATTCTTTTTTCAAACTTTAACCCTTAAATATTTTCAAAATATCCTAAATTACCCCGTTTTATCATTTACCCCTCTACTACCAGCTACAGCTTCTATAACTTACAGTAGCATCATTTGTCGGATTCCTCTACCAAAGCCGCTGCTGCTCCTACCCAACTAGCTGTTTGGATTCTTGATTAAAAAATCATAAGAAGTTAGACTTGGATGTGATTATGACATGGGGGATCTCATTCCATGAAATACAATTGTCAATCAAAAATGTTTTATGAATTTTCAAGAGTTCATTATTAGTTTTCTAATCAAAGGAATTGCTAAAATTATTTCGATTTCAGTATCTTTCAGAACTTTCAAATTTGAATGCAAATTGCTCTAATCTCTGCATATGCTATTGCCTATGTTTTTACTATTTTTATTATACTTTTGTGCTAATTTTGATTAAACCATTCCTTCAACTTGTTATAGAAGCGAGTATTACATAATCAAGTTATAAGAATATGGGATTTGCAGAGAAAACCCTGTATCAATGTACAATTGCAAAGATGAGCATTTGGCTTCCATCAGTCTAAAGGGGGATCTTATCCTTCACAACCTTGCTTCTGGAGCAAGGGCTGCAAAACTCAAGGACCCAAATCATTGCTTTGTCCGCCTTGGCAAATATATCAAAGTTCTTATTTTGGTAATCCATACGCATGGTTTGTAAATGAAATTCCAATTAAACATACAAAAGAAAATATAAATAAAATTCTTTTAATTTGTCATGCACGTGCTCGCACATGCCCATTGTCTAGTATAATATGGAAATTAGTATTATTTGTCGTCTTTTTGTTAAAAATAATATTAATTTTATCAAATTGAAAATTGATTTTTTGTCAAATCTTGACCTTTGTGATTAGGCCTGTCAACGGACTGGGTCATGATTCGGATCCGATTCGATAATGCCGAATTCAGTAGAGGATTTTAGTGATCCGATCCGAATAAAAATAATCGAATCCGATTCGAAATATAATCGAATCGAAGTGATCCGATCCGGTCCGATTATAATTTATAATGAAAATAAACATAAGGGAGGGGGGGACTTGAGTCCGATTATAATTTATAATGAAAATAAACATAAGGGGGGGGACTTGAGCGTTGCACCTTCAGTTAAAAATCTTAGTCTTACGACACCACCAATTCTCAATCAGATCGGATTCGGATATTCCGATTTCATTATAAGATCGAATTCGGATCACCTATTTCATGATCCGTCGGATTTTCGGATTTTGCTATCGGATGGATTAGTTGCGATTCGGTCTGAATTTGACCCGTTGACAGGCCTATCTGTGATATAGTCTTGGCTCCCCTGAACATAAACAGCTTTGAGGGTAGGCTCACCAAAAAACCTTTTAGAAACAGATGAAGATAATAAGAATTCATGATTTGTTTCTATCATATGTCACAATTTTCTACAGGAGATTTTGGGTGTGTTTGGCATTGTTTTTTTTGGGCCTTAGATTAGAAGTGATTTTTGAGCCAAAAAGTGTTTTAAATAAATAAATAAGCATTTGGTAAACTCGAGTGAAAAGTGATTCCACAAGAGTCATTTCATCCAATCGTTGGTTTTTTTTTTTATGCTATTATTTCCTGCTTCTGAAATCACGTTTGCGGGAATCAATTTGAGGTTTTAGGATGTGTTTGACATTGCTTCTTGAAAGGAGAAGTGATTCTTCTAAAATTGATTCTTATGAAGCGCTTCATAAAAACTGCTTCAAAGGAATAAAAGATGTTTGATAATCACTAATTGAAAAAGCGCTTTCAAGTCAAGTAGTTAGATAAAATCGTTAAAAACAATCTATAACAGAAAGGAAAAAGATGGCAAGAGTCGCAGAACTGCAAAGTAGACCCAAATGAACTTTTCCCCAATGTTCTCCTCAATCATGATTTTCTCCTCGTGCTCGTCCCTGTTTTCGTATTGGAGACTACTTGGATGTGACAATCCTATGACAAGCTTCTTGAAGTAATGTATAGAACAGATCTTCTTCCAGTAAGGCCGCTGATTGGGTTCAACAACTAATCATAGATCGGAGTAAGAAAGACAAAGAACTTGAACATACTAGAAATTGTAGATTTGTTTTTGAAGAAACTTCGAGTTTTCAATTCTCTGTTTTGCTATTCTTTATTTTTAGAGATTGTCTTGAAAAGATTTGGATTATATTAAATTATATTTGTGAGAAGTTTGTGTAGAGTAGGAAATCTATATTTAGTGGAGTTTTGTACGTGAAGATAACATGGATAAAATAGGTATTTTAAAAGTTTTAAAGGGGCATATAATACCATAAGACATATTTCATTAAAACCTCAAATTGATTCTCGCAAACATGATTTCAGAAGCAGGGAATAGTAACTTCTAAAGAATCAAATGTTTGGATGAAGCAATTCTTGTGAAATCGCTTTTCACTTGATATAACAAACGCTTATTTATTTATTTAAAGCACTTTTGGGCCCTGGAATCAATTTTAGGACCCGAAGAGGCCTTGCCAAACGCCCCCTTAACGAAATATGTTGTATGATCTTATATGCCCCTTTAAAACTTTTAAAATACCTATTTTTCTCATGTTATCTTCACGAACAAAACTCTTATTTTACTGAATAAAGATTTCCTACTCTACATCTACACAAACTTCTAACAAATTTAACTGGAAAGTGCTTTCTCAATAGAGTTAGATTATAGTGCCGACTTTTTCTCATCTATATAGTGGAAAACTTTATTTAAGCCGTAAATTTTTTTTTATATATAAATCTCAACCGTTAACAATCGGTTGATATTATGTCAAGGTCGACATAGTAGAATTCGGGAACGGATTTGCTGTGGAGTAGACACAGCTCTCCACATGTGAAATTATCATGTTGTCCTTGCGGGCCCCACCACGAGGGGCAACATGATAATTTCACATGTGGGGCTGTCTACCCCCTCATAGCAACCCCACATCAAATCACCCCACAACATATCCGCTCCCGTAGAATTCTCCTTTTTCAGTATATATTTACCAAACATTTTTTTATTCATCTAAAGCACTTCTTATGAAGCGCCTCATAAAAATTGATTTTAAAAGAATCGCCTTTCTTTCCATGGTTTCAAGGATCGGATTGGGGCTGGTCCGTATCGAGACCGGCCAAGAGCAGTCCGATCCCAAGGCACGATACAACTATTGTATCGTTAGGCTTTGGATTGGATCGGTCCAACTGATACCGATCTCGACCAATCAATTCAGACTGGTCCAATTATTGGATTGGCTGATCCAACCGATCTCCAGTTTTTTTTTTTTTTTAATTTATAAAATAAAGGATCCAATTGAATCGGTCCAATCCCGACCGGTATCGCAGGTCCAGCCGATCCAAAAAAAAAAAATTTCTCAATAAAGATCCAACTTTTGGATCGGGCGGGACCGGCCCGAGCCAAAATTAAAACCTTGTTTCCTTCAAAGAAGCAACGTCAAACACGTATGTGTTGAGGAGAACAGGAAAGTAAAGTAATCCTAGTAAACCAGACACCTTATAACAAATCCCGGAAAAAAAAATTTCTCTGGGGTGTGGCGATCAGAAAGTTTCCCGGATTTCGTCCCGCGCGAGAAAATATTTCTCATCGTCGCGTAAATGCGCGTACGTGCAGGCGAGGTAGAGAGAGATTCGAGGAAGCTTCATTTTTCAATTTTCAGAAATCTCTTTGGCATCTGCTGAAAGTCGAGGAAGCTTCGTTGTTAAGAAATTTCTCAGGTATCGTTTTGGGTAAGCTCTTGGACCCTTGGTCTTTAAGCAAGTACGTTGATGATAATTCGTCTTTTATATCGATTATTTTTGAATTTTTTGGTAAAATATCTTGATTTCAGGTCAAGACAGTACTACCTTTAACGTCAATTTAATTCCCCTAAATCGGAAAATTAGGGTTTTTATTTATGATGAATTGAAACCCTAGACTAGTTCAATCTGAAAATCTCGTTTGGGGATTGGAATGTAGCATATCTGGATTCTGCAATTAGATTTCTGTATGAATAATCTCTCGGAAGTTTAGAGTTTAGAGGAAGAAATATGGAAAGATCGTTTGGTTTTAACCCTAAGAGACGGCGTCTGTTTCGTGGGGTTTTCAATGGATTTTGTGCACTGCTTGTGTTATTCTTCTTCTACAATCGGGACGATATTTTGAGGAATCGGTTCCTCAGGCAATCCCCTTCATTTCTTCTTCCTAAGTGGAGCTCGAGAGGCGGTTTTTACTCTAGAGAGGGTCACATGGAGTTGATTCATAGGCGTATTGCTGAAGAAGTTTCTGTTAATTCCTCTGCTTATGTTGTTGGGATTGGTGGGGCAATCCAGAGTAATTCGACTATTGAAAATTCTGCACTGTGTACTGAATTATTGGATCACATAGGTTATACAAGTGTGTGTGAGTATTTGAAAGCGAATCCGCAGTGCAGTTCAGGAGGATTCTTTGATTACATTATGTTTTTCTACTGTGATTGTGAGAAATTCAGGATCTTGGGTTATGCAGTCTTGGGTATCTGGCTTGCCGCCCTTTTGTATTTGTTGGGTAATACTGCAGCTGATTATTTCTGTTGTTCTCTGGAGAAACTTTCATATCTCTTGAAGTTGCCGCCGACTGTTGCCGGAGTTACACTCCTCCCACTTGGAAATGGAGCCCCCGACGTGTTTGCCAGCATAGCTGCTTTCGTCGGGACGGATGCAGGTGAAGTGGGTCTCAATAGTGTGTTAGGTGGAGCTGTTTTCGTTACCTGTATTGTTGTTGGGATTGTTTCTCTCTGCATTGCGGAGAAGAGGGTTCAGATTGATCGGAGATGCTTTGTCAGAGATATCGGGTTTTTCCTCTTTACTCTCATGTCCCTCTCTCTGATTTTGATTGTCGGTAAGGTGGGTGTTTGGGGAGCGATAGCCTTTGTATCGATTTATGTGGTTTATGCCTTCTTTGTTGCTGCAAATGAGATCTTGAGGAAACATGTCCGGAGGTTAAGGTTTGATGTCGTGACGCCGTTGCTTCCTGTCAGAGGAAGTATATTTTCTCATGGAAGTGAAGAGGATGAATCTATTTACAGTTCATTGCTTGATGTAGATGCTCAGGATGATCCACCACATAGAACCACTTTACCCCAATGGATGTGGGCTTCGAATGTGGCGATTTATTCGAACCAGGCAGTAAAGGTTGGTGCAGCAGAGAATCAAAGGCCTTTGTGGGGTTGGACTGAGGAGGACTCGGAGATCGATCCCTCGTTGTTTTCCTGTTCAAAATTGTTTTTACTAATGGAGATGCCATTGACGATACCAAGACGGTTGACGATTCCGATAGTCGAGGCAGAACGGTGGTCAAAGGGGTATGCCGTTGCCAGTGCTTCATTGGCACCTATTCTACTGGCATTTTTGTGGAACACTCAATACAATTTAAGTCCTCTAAGCGGAAAAGCTGCATACATAATAGGTATTGGAATCGGTGGTGTACTCGGCTTTCTTGCATTTTTATACACCGAATCTGATCACCCACCACGCCGGTTCTTATTTCCATGGGTTTTCGGGGGATTCTTGATGAGTATTGTCTGGTTCTATATCATCGCCAATGAACTCGTTGCTCTCTTACTGGCTCTGGGTGTAGTTTTAGATATCAACCCTTCACTCCTTGGATTAACTGTATTAGCATGGGGGAATTCAATGGGTGATTTGATGTCGAGCGTTGCACTGGCGATGAATGGTGGAGACGGCGTACAGATTGCCCTGTCGGGATGCTATGCAGGGCCGATGTTCAACACACTTGCCGGTCTAGGGATCTCATTGCTGCTTGGAGCCTGGTCGGAGAGTCCTGCATCTTACACAGTTCCAAGAGATACTGGTTTGTTTTATACAATTGGATTTCTCACGACAGGACTTATATGGGCACTTGTTGTTTTACCTCGAAACGATATGCGTCCTAACAGAATGTTAGGACTTGGCCTTGTGATTCTGTATTTGATATTTCTTTCTGTTCGGATGAGCAGCGCCATGGGGCTTGTATCACTGGCTGGTCTGAGTTGATCTGTGGTTCAGTCGCGATTGGATTATACAGGCAAAAATTCAGATAGTTTCTGAATATTCTTAAGTAGAAAATTTGTGTTATAGACTAATCATCATAGTTTCTGAATTTGCTGAATAGAGAATTTCTATTGTCATGTTAGATTGACAAGACTGAGTGCCATGGTTGTGTTTTGGAACACATTATATAATTAATGAAGGTGAATTTCTCCTTGTACATCTATTATGGTTTCATCCTTGCCCAAAAAAAAAAAAAATCTATTATGGTTTCATGACAATTTAAAGATATTTGCTCAAACTTGTTCTTACAAACAAATTTTCTATCCCTCTGTGTTTGACTATGCATGCACAATGATCCTTAGTACACTCATACTCGTATGTTTTTGCATCTATAGACTTTCTGCATTTGCTTGTTTAATCCAGTTGCAGTGTTTCATGATGCATATAAAAACCATCTTGCTTTGGCATATTAACGTGCTTTGATATAGGATTTTTTCTTCTTTTTCTTTTCTTTTTTTCCTTTTTGGTCGATTAGTATAAAGGTTGGCCGATCTAATTCGAGATTGATTCGAAATGAGTTATGGTCTAAGCCGATCCCTGATTTACTAGAAAAAAATATGACTCGGTCCGTAACTGTGTATCGTACCGTCCGATTCAGACGATCTGACTTGATTTCAGACAAAGTCATGAGCTGATCCAATATGGACCGTTTGGTGAAGGTTTCAAATTTACTTGGGACGGACGAATTGTCCTTTTGTAATGCGGTTGTAGAATTATTAGATCTGTCGTCATCTGTGTAGTACAAGTTTTCTCTTGTACTTTTACCAAAAAATTTTCTCTTGTACTGCACACATGCTTTGTTTACGTAAATGGTCCGACCTTTTCTACGAATAACAAAACTGCCATTCTATCGTATATTTCATTTTTTTCCCTCACTTTTAGCACTATTATCAAATTGGTGTAATCTGATGTAATGGCACATTCGTTATTGTTGGTAAGTGTTAAAAAGAATAATGGCACATTAGTTATTGTTAGGATTTCAAGGGTATTTCTCAACAGGGTCCAAATATCGTATTATTTTCTTTAATTTTCTATTTTCTTTATGTTCACGATGACCTTTGCTTGGATCCTTTTTTCCTCTCCAAACCTTCAAAGTTCCAACTTCCAAACAACTCTCTCTCTCTCTCTCTCTGTGTCTGTGATTTCCCAATTTGGCATTCTTGTCTGGATCTGATTTCTCAGCGAAGATGATGCATATGACCTTCTACTGGGGCAAAAAGGTCACACTGTTGTTCGACTCGTGGAAGACCGATTCATGGCCGAGTTACGTCCTCACCTTACTCGCTTGCTTCCTCTTCTCCGTTTTCTACCAATACATGGAAGATCGGCGTATACGATTCAAGGTCCTTGCCACTGGAAAACCCTCCTCACCGTCGATCGAATCCCCTCTCCTCCTCCAAAGACTACCTGGTCGTCGCTGGAGTAATCCGGCGAGGGTAGCATCTGCCTTGATATTTGGAATTAACTCGGCGATCGGTTATCTTCTGATGTTGGCCGTCATGTCTTTCAATGCCGGTGTGTTCATTGCTGTTGTTGTAGGGCTTGCTTTTGGTTATTTGGGATTCAGATGCGGAGATGAAGAGCTGATGTTTGTCGAGAATCCATGTGCTTGTGCTTGAGTAGTTCTCGCATCCCCTCTCTCCTTGCTTTCATTTTCCATCTACTGTTTTGCAATTTGTTTTGTTTTGTTTTGTGTTGTTATATGGTCCTATCTTATTTGATTTCATGTCTATATATATCTGTACTCTGTGTCTGTCTTTTGTGACTTTACGAATTGAAATCTGTATAAATTTAGACCATATGTATGATTTCCTGCCTAAATTTGGCGATTCCTCCAAGAATGCAAATGTTTGTCTTTTATTTCGTTAAAAGAAATTTAAAAAGAAAACAAAAGTGAGAAACAGAAGTCCTTTTTTTTTTTTTTTGATGAGTTCAATGAATTGAATTCTCCTCCGTGGTCTTCTGAGGCGTCTCGTTGAGGATGGTTCCAATTCAATCATGCCACACTGGGTTTCTTGCATCAGTATCTCTAAATGAGATGTGGTTGTGCTTGTGAATATTGCTTATAGATTATGTTAACACTTTCCCATAATAGCAAATCTATTGGACTGGGTTGCCCAAGCCCCACTTGGAGTTCTACTGCTCACTCTCGTCTAGGCATGTTAACATGTTAACAGGTATTTATGTTAGATCTATAGCTGTTCTTAAACACAGGTAGAATTATAGCTGCTTTCAAACATATCCATCTACATCCAGTTGTATACAGAGAATAAAAATGCAAAGGGACTTTTTGTGGGTTGGAAGGGAGGAGATGCAGAAATATCATTTTGTGAAGGCGTCACAAGTGTGCTTAAGGAAGAAGGAAGGGGGCTTGGGTTTGAGAAATTTAACCCAGATCAATATGGCTTTGCTGTCTAAGTGGTTATGGAGATGAGGAGAATTGTTTGTGGAGGGTAGTGGTAGGTGCAAGGCTACTAAGAAATGTAGGGATTCCTTTGAGGTGGGTGTTTGGAAGGCTATTTATTAAGCGATGGAGGTGTTCAGCAATGGAGTGAGGTTTAGAGGGGGGATGGAGGTGTTCAGCAATGGAGTGAGGTTTAGAGTGGGGGAGGGGGGATAGAGTGAAATTTTGGAAGGATGTTTGGTGCGGCAACGAATCATTGATGCACGTGTTCCTGGGGTTGGCAGCTATTTCTGGTAATCTGAATTCTTGGGTAAATGATCACTTCGTTAAAGAAAGTTGGGGGTGGGCAAGGGATCTCAAACTAAGAAGGAATATCTTTGATTGGGAAGTTGAAGAGGTATCTTCATTGATAGAAGAAATTCATAAAATAAAACCAAGAGAGGGTGGGGATGTTAGAGCGTGGAGTGGGGGTGACGATGATGGGTTTATCAGGGGATGTAAGTGGTGAGGGTTCTTGGAAAGTAATCTGGTGTGCGGGAATTCTGTCTAAGGTGTCCTTTTTTCTATGAACTGCAGTGTTAGACAAAATTCTCACGTGTGATAATCTCAAAAGGAGTGGGTACTCAATGGCATCAAGGTGCTGTCTTTGTAAAAAGGAGGAGGAGACTGTTTCACACTTGCTCCTTCACTGCGAGATGCCTAGGAAGATTTGTTTCTCTTTCATTAGAAGATTCAGCTTAGAGCGGGTTATGCATCACCAGTTCAAGGCAGCGCTATGTAGTTGGGGTTGGAAGAGAAAGAAGGGAAGGAGTAGGAGCTGCATTCTCTGGAATTTATGTCCGGCAGCAATTTCCTGGTCTATTTGGTGTGAGAGAAATCAGGGGATATTCAATGGGCAGAAAAAAGAAACCCAGCAGGTAATTGAAAGTACCTTATCATTACTATTCTTTTGGTCTAATTATATAGAATTTAGGGGGACTACCTATACTAGATTCACATAGTTAGATATAGGTTCAATACTGTTTTGGGATTACACTCTGTATACATTATTTTCTATTGTAAAATTTCTGGCCCATGGGCCTTATTAATACAAATCCTCTTTTACTGATAATATATATATATATATATATATATAAATATATATATATGTGTGTGTGTGTGTGTGAGGGACTCCTGTAAGCTGTTGTTTCTTAAAAGGTTGTTGTATTGGCGAGTTTGGTTCGGCCACACTAGGCATCCGTAGGTTGCATTTAGGTTCCCTGTGCATCCCTCAACCATGTTGTGGATAGATAAATCAACCAGGATTGAGCTTATATTTTAACTTAAAATAGTCTTTGGATTGGCATAAATTTTATCGTTAATGCTTCTTTGATCCCATAATGGACCGGGTAGGGCATTGTCTTTCAGTGGCCAAGCTAAAGCCTTGACCACGTGATCACTATTCTTGCCTGTGATCACCAATAACTTGCTTTGTAGTGAATAGTTATTAGAGTTAGAACCACAGAATCAACCATTAAGAATCCTTCTAGGAGTATGGCCTATCAATTAACTTGTTTATTTACTTTTTGCCTTTGTATGGACTGGAACACCTGATACATATATAAATTAACTTCTCTGATTATTAAAAAAACAGAAAGGAAAAAAGAAACTAGAGCAACATCAACACCAACATTGTACCTCACATCTTAGTAATTTCAGAATTCTGTTTATACCTACCTTTCTTAGCTTCATAGTTACACCAATACATAAAAATAACCACAGAAAAAAGAAAAAAAAATTACAAGAAAAACTGAAAAATGATAACAAACAGCTTGAGAAAACCGATGGATTTTGTGTCCTGTTTTGATTACCACTAGCTTTAGTACTCCATTTTTTTTTTTCATCAACAGTGGGTGGATTCTCCGTGTATATTGTCCAGAACCGCAATTATTCCAATAAGAAAAGCCTGGTCGAAGCCAGGTTGCACAAGGACGTGGTAGACATCCTTGTTTACCATCAGTTCCTCCACTTCCTTCTTAATTCCAACCTGCACTTGAATAACCCCCAATCTAGACATTAGTATCCCTCTTGACCAAGTTTCATTTACAACAAAGAAACTCTCACACATCAAGCTTATCGAGATTAAAGATTACTTACCTGTGCTACTATATTTCCTCTGGAGTCAATGATACTGCATGTTCTGGCAGGGAAAGACCCCTTGATCTCATAATCCCAGTCTTTGATGCACCTCTTAGGTTCAGTTGCTACCCTGATGGAGTCATTTCTTGTGAAGAATGAATTAGGCTCTTTTAGGCTGAAAACCAGTTTCTGAGTGCCTTCATAATCAGAAGCATATCCCTTCCATTGCTTATGAATGCTTAATGCTTGAAAAGTGCCTTCCTGGAATAGAAAGAAACCATGATTGAAGCCTTCTATCTGTTTCTGAAAGAGGATGAGATCTTATGATAATGTGAATTTGAATCTTTTGAGTCTGTTATCTAGTGAGAATATACCTTACGATGAATGAGAAGCAAAGCTACTCCATCACAATCCCTCAGAATCAACTCTCTTTTGTTACCTGTGATTCCACAGCCATCTGCCCTGAACACAACCCTCTGGTTACAGTCTGTAACTACAAAGCCTCCTCCGTTTGCAGCATGAGGCCTGTTCCTGACTATGAGAACCACCTGAGAAGCCGAACAATAGATCTTACCAACAATAGGTGTGAGATTGACCCTTGCAGCCATTTCTTTCATTCCACGATAAACTCAAGTATCTCTTAAAAGACTCCAAGACCATGGGTTTGCTTCTAGCTTCCATCATCTATTTATATACATAATAATCCTAAGAACAACAAGAAGTCATGATGAAGAAGGGGTTGTTCGATGTTCAAAGGTTTGGCGAGTCTTGACTACGTATAGTAATTATGGAGTAAGGAATGGAAGAATCCTTTTTAGTGTGGTATACATGAACTTGCCTAATATGTTTTACAGATAAACACGATTTAATATGCATAGCTTGTTGTAAAGCTTAGTAATTATTTGTAAGAGTTCAAAAAAGGTGAGTGAGCTTTTGGAAATTTAGGCTGATGAAGACCCATAAAGAGGAATCTGTTGGACTTTAGAAGAGAAGGGAGTTTTGATTCATGGATGAGATTTGAGTTAAAGATTTGCTTTATCAAAGTTGCGTAGGTGGGTAATGTGATTCCTTGTCGAAAATGATTTGAAGTAGCTTCTGGGGCACTTCAAAAGAAATGTCCTTTGTGGGTTTAGCTCAACTGGCAGGCTCTCCGGCTCAAGGAACTAGAAGTCCCAGGGATTACCTTATATATGGTCCTTGTAGGTGGAGTCGTGTAATCCGGGATTTACCCTGTCCCCACTATGTGGGGTAAAAATGAAAAATAAATGCCCTCGTGAGTTGTGACTGACTGGGGATGAGCCATGATCATACGCTCGTTCCAAGTTATGTGAGCTTCCCAGGTGGACAATTGAGGATATAGATTCACCCCCCTGGCTCGTCAATGGCTCGGCCGAGAAATATAGTGTAAAATCTTAACTGTAAAATAATTTTAGTAATGACTTGGTAAATCCCATCTCTCTTTCCAAATGATTCTTTCCAGGCAAAGCCTTGTGCCTCCTCTAGAGACAAATGACTGCTTTTGTTTCTCTATATTGTGTTTTCATTCCAATGCCCATCTTTCATCTTGCAATGGGACCCAGAAATTCTGTGAAGCAAACATATTGGATCTTTTTGTTTTGCACCCTCAAAAAGTGTCTAAAGGGTTTTGAGTGACTACATAGAATATGACCCAAATGCAAAGATGCTGCATTAGTTTGAAATGTGTGGCTCCCTTTTCCTCAGTCTCTAACAATTTCAAAATGCTTTGTACCTCTGGATTTTGACCACTTTTTTCACAGAAGAACAGGAGCCCAACTAGTTTTCTGGATTTTGGACGCAATAGTCTTTCAACCAACTGGGTCTCGTGTTTTTGATCCAAGTTACCTCCTGCTGGCAAAACTAAAAAGGAGAGAGTCTTCTGTTTGCATCTTTTTTATTACTTTACAAGGCAATTTGGCCGTTTCTCGAACTTGGAAACTCCAATTAAGGAGAAAGATTCTTTAAGATAGTTAATTGATCACAAGATAAATATGAAAGAAAGAACAAGGGCTAGGCTTAGACGCTTACGGCATGTTTGTCGTTGCTACTCTGGGCCTTGAAAGTGATTGTCGAGCGTCGAGCGTACAAACGCTTTAGGATTATCTTTATAATTATTATATGCCTATACATGTTTAGCATGTGAGATGTTGTCATAGTTTAAAATTTCAACGTGAAATTTTGGTTTCGGATGTGTTGGACAAAATTCAAAATGATGGTTTTTCGAACTGAATTATTTCGCAAAATAAGTGTACAAAATATCCAAAATTTCAATAAAATTTTTGAACTTTGCCCAAATTTATTTCGCTCAAAATGTTCACTTTATCAACAAAATTTTCGGCCGAAATAATGTCTAAAATCTAGTAAAAAAAAAAAAAATGGTAAATTACATTCACATCCGCTTGAGTTTGGCATAATGGCAACAAGTACCCCTTAAACTTTAGCCATCACAAACACCTCCCCTATAGTTTGAAGTATGTTACAACAAACCCCTTCTGTTAGTAACTATCAATAAAGTAATGGAATATTTGATTTTTGCTTATCGTAATATATTTTATGGACGAAATTACCCTTCTATACCTTGTTTAATAATCTTAAAAACAAAATAGATGCTTATATAGAAGAAGAAAAAAGCTTAGTATCAATGAAAATTGTGAAAACCTCATTGATCTCATATAATTATAGGATAAAAATAGAAATTAAAAAAGTAATAATAAAAAATATAATTAAAAAATGATTCATAGTTATCACAATTATCATTGATTGTGGAGTATTATAGCCAAATGATCAGTTTCTGTTACAAATCGTTAGGCCCCCCCTCTAAGTTGAATTTGAATCCAATATATTTTGGATACTTATATACTTTTTGTATGTTGTAACATAAATGTTGTATTTATTAGTTGTAAATTTTTGTATTATTTCACATTATTAATCACAATATTATTTGTTATTTTTTTTAAATTTGTATGTTCATTAATAATATATATTTTAATGAAGATATCACTTTTTATTGACTAACTTTATTATTTATATTTTGAAAGTAATTACTTAGTATTTATTAAAAAAAAGTGGTTAAAATTAAGTTTATATTAAAATACTTTAAATAAAATAAATATATTTATTTTGACAAAATATCCAAATTCTGATTCAAAATATGTCAAAATTTCACCAAATTTCAGCCCTTTATGTCGTTTAATTATTTTAATCAAAAAAGTATTTTAACCGAAAATTCAGATGTTTCAATTTCGTTTGTACCTCCAAAATAACTTGAAATTGGCAAAATTTAAACTAAGGATGTTGTACAAAACCAAGGGCTTTGGTCCTTGTTCCTTATCCGTTAATTTCTCCATTTTTTTTTTTTGGAGAAATATAAGGAGAAGGAACAAAGACCAAAGCCCGTATCTCACGTGAGCAAAATTAACAATTATTTTCGTGGACCTATCATAACTGTTCAACGTGGAGACCATCTCTTGAATCTTGATTTCAATATTCTTTTCTGTCCTTTACCAATAATACCGGCACGCCCCATGGTCATTGAACATAGTCGTAATATCGGATTTCCTCCCACAAGCTAGGAACGAAACTACCCCAAAAGTAAGCAAGAATAGGACAAGATATATGTGCACGTATGAACAATCTCTGCTTATACGACCCATCACCCATTTGTTTTGATTTATCAATCAGCTGGACCAGAGGCGGAGGCAAGGGGCCCATGGGCTCCCCAAAGTCTTGAGAAGATGTTATAATTGCGCTACTCCACTCATCTTGAGTGGAGTGGCGCTGCATAGTCGCCCCCTACAGTTTTATTTTTTTTAAAAAAATTAGAAGATAACATCTACTCCTTTTATAAATAATGATTTGAAATTTTAAACATCTGTATATATATTTTAATAAAATGATAGTCTTGCACCTATTTACTTTTATATATATCGATCTCTTTATAGCTATATTTATATTTTATGCATATAATTTTTTTTTTCTTTTAACCTTTCTATATAAAGCATTATACCCTTATATTTTTATTTTCCTTTAGTGATAAATTTTTTTTATTTATATTTTATATTTTTATTCGTACATTTAAAAATCTTTTACAACCTTATTCTTGTAATTAAAAAGCTTTAATTGTCATTATTCTATATATAAATGTGATCAAGCAACCTTGATCATAATTATTTTTACTTATTAAATTAAATAATATCAAATTCTTAATTAATTAAATTATAAAATTATATTATTTATTTTATTTTTCATATTTTATTTTTTTTACAAAAAAAAGACCTGAACTTTAGAAAAATGCTTAAAAACACTCTTTTAAAAGATTGAGTTAGAAACCTATTATGATAAATTTTAAGTTGGTAATTTGGAGAACCCCAATTGTTCATGTGTAAAGTGAATTCCATTTTAAACAACTCAAAAATATTTGCCACATTATAAAAGTAGTTCTCTTAAGCCTAATATCTTTGTAAAATTTTAAAAATATTATAATGCACATATTAATGACACTTATTTATGGAATATATTAGTCACATAGTCTATCCAGAGAGTCTGATCCTTTATTAACTAAATATTTAGAATTGCTTTTATAATTTCTCAATATTTGAGCAGCTAAAATAGGTTAGGTACAATATCAAGGTTTAAATTCTCGGGATCGGAGATCAGACCGATCCCGGTCGATCTCAGTTTGGCTCGACAGTATCAGCCGGCACTGGCCCGATCCGAAAAAGTTAACTGCTAATAAATTTTAAAGTTTTAAAAAAATAAAAAATTGGATTGGCCGAACCGACCAATACCAAACCATTCCAAATCGATACTGGTTTGGACCGTCTAATTTATAGAAAAAGAAACATGGGACCGGATATACCAATGATCAGACCGATTGTACCAACCGATCCATAGCCATTACTGGTTGTACCAGTCCGATCCAAACTCTCACGGTACACATGTATCGTAGCTTAGAACCGGGTCGGTTTTATTTGATCCCAGTACGGCCTTATCAGCCCGATCCTTTAAATCTTGCACAATATAATATTGTGATGTACCCCCCGGGCTCCAAGAAAAACCTCCTGGGTCCGTCCCTGAGCTGGACCATGCAGATGATAGGTTGGTAGGGCCATCTTTTCCAACACGTTAACCTCAAACAGAAAAAACTATATTTTCTCGTACCGCAGTCGCTAATTTACCCTTGTACACTCAATCAACGTATCTTCAGTTGATTGGTTTGTCTTCATTTACAAAATTATCTTCTCAGATTCCATTTCTATCACAGTTTGCTGCAAGCTCTAATCTTTAGAGAAGAAGAAGAAGAACAAAGCCATGGCGATTCCCTGTATTGCCTTCTTCGTTATCGTTCTGTGTACGACCCAATCAGCACTCTCGTTTGACGAACCAGGGAACTTCATCATCCACGTGACGAGATCAGGAAAGCCCGCCAGCTTCATCACTCATCAACACTGGTATGCCTCAATCCTCCGATCACTTCCTCTCTCTCCTCCTCACCGTACCAAAATCCTCTATACCTACACCCACGCAATCAACGGCTTCTCCGCCCGCCTCACCTCCTCTCAGGCGGCTGAGCTCCGCCACCTTCCGGGCATCCTCTCGGTCATTCCGGATCGGATCAACCAATTCCACACCACTCACACTCCTAACTTCCTCGGCCTCACCGATACGTCCGGTCTCTGGCCTAATTCAGATTACGCCGACGATGTCGTGATTGGAGTCCTCGATACCGGAATCTGGCCTGAGCGCCGGAGTTTCTCTGGCTCCGATCTATCTCCTGTACCGACTGGATGGAAAGGCATCTGCGAGACTGGACCTGATTTCCCTGATTCTGCCTGCAATCGTAAGATCATCGGTGCGAGAGCTTTCTATAAAGGATACGAAGCTTATATGGGAAGACCGATCGACGAGACCGTTGAATCGAAGTCGCCTAGAGATACGGAAGGGCACGGGACGCATACGGCTTCTACGGCTGCCGGAGCTTCTGTTACTAACGCCGGTTATTACAAATACGCGATCGGAGAGGCGAGAGGAATGGCTACGAAAGCAAGAATCGCTGCTTACAAGATCTGTTGGAGAGTAGGTTGCTTTGACTCCGACATACTTGCGGCCATGGATCAAGCCATAGCCGACGGTGTTCATGTGATTTCCCTCTCCGTTGGCGCCGGATATGCTTCTCCGTACGATGACGATTCGATTGCGATCGGAGCTTTTGGCGCAGTACAGAAAGGTATTCTTGTTTCTTGCTCGGCGGGAAATTCCGGTCCCGGTAGATATTCTGCTGTAAATATTGCTCCTTGGATCATGACCGTCGGTGCATCCACGATCGACAGGGAGTTCCCGGCCGATGTAATTCTCGGCGACGGGAGAATATTCGGAGGAGTATCACTCTACTCAGGAGATCCACTTGATGATTCGAAACTCCCGTTGGTCCATGGTGGAGATTGCGGTAGCAGATTGTGTTATTCCGGGATGCTCGATTCGTCCAAAGTGGCCGGAAAGATCGTCGTCTGCGATCGGGGCGGTAACGCTAGAGTCGAGAAGGGAAGTGCTGTTAAGATCGCTGGCGGTGCCGGAATGATCATGGCCAATACAGCTGATAGCGGCGAAGAGCTAATCGCCGACTCGCATCTCATTCCGGCAACTATGGTAGGTCAGATTGCCGGCGATAAAATCCGAGAGTATATCAAATCACAGCCGTCCCCTACAGCAACAATCGCCTTCCGGGGGACGGTGATCGGGGCTTCACCGTCGGCTCCAAGGGTTGCAGCCTTCTCGAGCCGTGGTCCGAACCGTGTAACAGCAGAAATCCTCAAACCGGACGTCATAGCTCCTGGAGTCAACATCTTAGCTGCATGGACCGGGTTCGCAAGCCCAACCGATTTGAATATCGATCCGAGACGGGTCGAGTTCAACATAATCTCGGGCACATCCATGTCCTGCCCGCATGTTAGCGGGTTGGCTGCTTTGCTCCGAAAGGCCCACCCGAATTGGACCCCAGCTGCCCTGAAATCCGCTCTCGTGACAACCGCTTACGACAGAGATAACTCCGGGAAGAATATCACGGATCTAGCTACAGGCGAAGAATCAACACCGTTCATTCATGGAGCAGGACACGTGGACCCAAACAAAGCTCTTGATCCTGGATTGGTCTACGACATCAATATATCTAACTACGTGGCATTCCTTTGTTCCATTGGTTACGATTCCAAGCGGATAGAAATTTTGATCAGGGATCAAACTACTGTGGATTGCTCTGCACAGAGTTTGTCTAGTCCTGGTGATCTGAACTATCCATCTTTTTCCATAGTCTTCGAGTCTAACAAAGCAACGGTTAGATACAAGAGGGTAGTTAAGAACGTTGGAAGTTCGGTTGATGCGGTTTATGAAGCGAAGGTGAGGACCCCACCAAACGTTGAGATTACTGTTTCGCCGAGGAAGCTTGTGTTTAGTGCAGAGAATCAGGCGTTAGCGTATGAGATCACGTTCACCTCCGATGTCGCCGACTACCGGAGCGGTTCAGTTCCGTCGAGGTTTGGTTCAATTGAATGGAGTGATGGGGTGCATGTTGTGAAGAGCCCAATCGCTTTCCAATGGAGGCAGGACTACTTGTCCTCACTTTGATTATAGATGGTTTGATTGGCATTTTGATGGGTCATTAAGATAGGTTTAGATCTAATTTCGTTGAAAAATCAATAGGTATTTTCTTCTTTTCTATTGTAAGTCATTACCTAATATCTTTTGTTTTCCCCGAATTGGTCTCGCATAATGTGTGGTTTCCAACTCAACGAGTTAGAATGATGATGATTACAAATCATTTTTAATCATAAATTTTTTAAATATTTATATTTTTTAAATTGAAACATAAAAAAGAAAAATCTAATAAATTTTTCCTAGATTTCATAACACTAGGATACAATTTGGAGAACAAGTGAATCCTTATGGGCCCACCACTTCAGCTACCAGATGTAAATGAAACCCAGCTATGGCCACTGGGGCCCACCACTTCAGCCACCACATGTTAAATGTTAATAAAGCGCAGCTGTATGACCGCCGAGTTTTTAATCAACTAGTTTGCTTAGAAAAGAAAACTCAAGGAAAATAAACTTCTAGGACAGGGAAGATGAAATAATTGGAGCCCATTACAAGCCCAATTACAAACTCATCCCTTTCCTCTTTCTTTTTTCCTACTAACTTATCTATGGGGAAATATTACTTTGACTCCTTCTAGTAACTGACAATTTCAGATAGATACTCTTTTGTTTCTAAAATCTCATTGTTCCTTTTGGCTCACTATCAGGTCTCAGATACCTCCTCCATTAACAGAACCCTTAACCGTGTTAGTTTTTCTTGTAAAATTACAAAAAAAAAAATCCTTTGTTTTAAACATGTGGTTGAACCGAAACTACAAAAATGACAAGAATGCCCTTTTCTTCTTCTTCTCCTCCATTGCTCTGGTAGGGCATCCGAAGAATCCAAAACATTTGCATTCTTGCCCATGTCCATCATGGCAAGACTACACTTGCAAACCATCTCATTGCTGGCTCTGAGAGTGGGTTACTCCACCGAAAACAAGCTGGACGGTTGAGGTATATGGATTACCTCAACGAAGAACATAGGAGAGCCATCACCATGAAGAGCTCTTCAATTGCTCTTCGGTACGACGGCTACTCTATAATCTCATAGGTTCTCAATTTTCTCTTTCACTCTGTCTCTCTTTATCTTTTATTCACCTTTTAGCTTTCTTTCAATCAAAAAAGGGGTTCTTCATGAGGCCAACAAATCTCCATCCTCATAACGCAATCAAATCGGCTCCAACTTTGAAGAAGTTTCTTGTTTTCTTGGTAAGTTCTCAGCGGTCACTTATGGGTATTGTTTGTTTTCTTCAATTGATTTATCCAATTTCCATAAACCAGTTTACAAAACAATAGTGTCGGGTTCGAGCTTGTTGAGTTGTTCTAGTGTATGGGTTTCTCTAATTTGAGTTTTTTTTGGTTCGGTCTAGGTTTTAATTTTGATTCTTGCAACTTAGAATTTTGGTTTTAGCCTGAGATCAGATGCCGCTGATTGAGTTGAGAAGGTGTCGTCGTTGAACAAGGAAACCCAATTGAGGTGTCGTCTAAAGAACCAAGACAAATGGATGATGATTTTCTCTATCAGTCGTAAGAGAGGAAGAAGTTTCATTTAGTCTATATAGAATGAGTGTTCAATAGTTTTGGTATGTGATGCGTACAAAGTAAGTTTCTAAACCAGAAAAATATACGTTGAAACTATGAGAGAGATGAAAGATATCAAGGAGGATTCATAGGGGTTTGCTTCAAATCAGATTCCTTAGATTACTCCTTGAATTTTGGCTGATTGTGGGTTTGCTTCAAATTAGTTTCCTTAGATCACTCCTTGAATTGTGGCTGATTGTTAGGCTCATTACTCCCCCTCAAGCTGAGGCATCTAGAATGAATGCCAAGCTTGGTTCGAATGGTGCAAAAGACTTCTCGAGAAAGAGGTTTGGTGAAGATATCAGCGAGCTGATCTCGAGAGGGAACAAACCTTGTAATCAAAGAACTAAGTGCAACCTTCTCTCACACAAAATGGTAATCCAATTCGATATGCTTTGTCCGGGCATGACAAATCGGGTTGACTGACATGTGTAAAGCACTGATATTATCACAGAGTAATGTAGGGGCTTGATAAAGAGGCATTCCAATGTCGCGAAGAAGGAAAGAAAGCCACGTAATTTCAGCAGTAGCTACGGCCATTGCACGATACTCGGTTTCAGCACTTGACCTTGCCACTGTGGGCTGCTTTTTAGCCGACCATGAGATTAAGGTGGATCCAAGAAACAAACAGTAACCTGAAGTAGATCTCCTTGTGATAAGACAACCTGCCCAATCCGTATCACAATAGGCATATAGATCAAATGTATTGTGATGATAAATATGAATTCCTTGGTCAATTGTTCCACGAACATAGTGCAAGATGCGTTTACAAAGTTGCATATGAAGTGTAGTAGGAGAGTGCATGTATTGACTGACAAGGTTTACTGCATAAGTTAAGTCCGACCTAATAATGGAGAGGTATTGAAGAGCCCCAACCAAACTTCGATAGAGCTTTGGATCCGAGCAAGGTGAGGATTGTTGATTGCAATCAAACTTGGTGGCAAGAGGAGTGGAGATGGCCTTGCAATTACCCATATTTGCTCGGTTAAGAATGTCTTGAGCATACTTTTCTTGTGAGTGATGTAAACCTGTAGATGCAGATTGCACTTCAATTCCTAAGAAGAAATTAATGACACCAAGATCTTTCATTGCGAATTCTCTTCCAAGTTTGTTGATGAAGGTATTTAGGAGAGAAAGATTGCTACTAGTGAGTATGATATCATCTACATAAAGGAGCAAAAGAATCACTCCTTGTGAGCTATGGAGTATGAACAATGAGGCATCATGTGAGCTACAAAAGAAACCTTGCTCAAGGAGATACTGGCTAAATCGATCAAACCATGCTCTAGGAGCTTGTTTGAGTCCGTATACAACACGTTTTAACTTGCAAACGTGATCTGGTCTAGTATGATCAATGAGTCCTGGTGGTTGCTCCATAAATACTGGTTCTTTCAAAAGCCCTTGGAGAAATGCATTCTTGACGTCGAGTTGCTTAATGAACTATCCTTGAGTGAGAGCTATTGTAAGGACTAAACGAATAGTTTGTGGTTTGATAACTAGACTAATTGTCTCTCCAAAGTCGATACCTGAAACTTGATCAAATCTCTTGGCAACCAGCCTCGCTTGTAATCTTTCCAAACATCCATCAGACTTAAGTTTTGTTTTGAATACCCAACGACAACCTACAACATTCATCTCAGGTCACCTTGGGATCAAATCCCATGTTGAATTATCATGAAGGGCCCTAATTTCCTCTTGCATAGCCAAGAAACATCCATGACGGTTAAGAGCTTCCTTGAGAGTAAGTGGTTCGACTGGAGTAGATGAGGACACATGAGAATGAAGAAATCCAGCTCGAGACTTTGCTCTTGTCTTCATAGGGTGAGTATTAACCCCCAAATGTTTGGTTGATCTGTTGGAGTTAGGAGGTTGTTGAGAACTCATTGAAGAAGATGGTATTTGTGATGTGATTTGCTGGAGTGGTGAGTCCATAAGTGGTCCTAGATCAGTGATAGGCTGTTCATCACCTAATGAATCATGAGTAAGAGTGACTTCACGCTCCCTTATGTCGGACTTGGATTGTGAATAACTTGAGAAGAGGTAATTCCATGCTGTAATAACTCTGAATGAGTGTTTGAAGTCGAGGGTTCATAACCTGAAGGTGAGCAGGAGTTCTCAATAACAGTGGTTGCATTGCTTTGGTCTTCGATCTGTGAGAAAGGCAAGGTGGTTGTTGTGTTAGCAGTAGTGACAACATCATTATCTGGGTCATGATCAAGAGTCCATTCTTCAAAAGTGCTTAAGATCATGTCATCCTTTTGCGTTATGAACATCAGTACTAACAGAGGAGTTAGCATATGGAAGAAAACTCTCATCAAAGATAACATGTCGAGATATATATACTCGGAGTTAGCATATGGAAGAAAACTCTCATCAAAGATAATGTGTCGAGATATATACACTCGGCCTGTTGTAGGAAAGAGACATCTATATCTTTTGTGCAAGTTGTTGAACCCAATAAATACACAGGGAAGTGACCTTGGGAAGAGCTTATTCTTCCCATAGTCCCTTAAGTAAGGGTAACATCTACATCCAAAAACTCTAAAATAGGTATAGTCTGGATGTCGGTCAAACAAGAGTTTGAAGGGTGACCCCGTGCCCATTTTCCTTGAAGTTAGTCTGTTTACGAGAAAAACAGTGCACGAAATCTGTCGAATTATCCCATTCTTGAGGAGAAGTTGAAGAATTTTTTTTTTTTTCAAACTCACCTCCTCCATCACTTTGAAAGACTTTGAAATTGTGTTTCGATCATTTTTTGGAAATTAGTGAAGCATTAAAAAAAATCTAACTTGGACTTCAGTGGATACATCCTTGTGTATCGAGTGTTATCATCTACAAAGGATACATAATATCGAAAACCTTGAACAGAAGCAAGTAGTGCAGGTCCCCAAAGATCACAATGAATCTTATCAAAATGTTTCTCTGATTTTGTAAAAGTAGTTACAAATGGAAGCTTACTACTCTTACCAATCGGACAACTAGAACAAACGTAATCACTTTTATTCTATTCACTCACAGAGATGAAGTTTTTTGAGTTTAAGAATGACATGGCTCTTGGTTGGGGATGACTAAGTCTCTTATGCCAAATGTCCTCTGATGCTCCCCTCTGTCTTATTGAGTAAAAGACCTTAGTAGGTGAATCTCTTCTCACGTGTAGAGTCCTCCATCTTTAATTCCCTTCCCTAGGATTCTCCCTACATGTTGATCCTTAATCACAATTCCATTAGGGTTAAATTCAAATAGACATGATGAATCATCAATGAGTTGACTGACAGACAAGAAATTCTTAGTAATACTAGGTACAACCAAGACATTCTTCAACTGCAGATTTTCATATGAGGTTGCAAGGTTAGTATTACCAATATGTGAGATGGACAAGGCATTCCTATCTCCTATTAGAATTTTGTCTGACCCAGTGTAGGGAGATACAAAATGAAGATTACCTGTAGAATTAGTCATGTGAGATGTAGCATCCGTAATCCACTCGGGATCATTTGGATCAGTGATAGGCATGGCTGCTAATGCTTGAGGAATTTCTTCAGTTTGATAAGCATGATTGAAGCGATAGCAACACCTTAATGCTTCATGTCCAGGCTTCTTGCAGATTTGGCAAATCGGAACATCAAGATTAGATGGTCTTTGAGTGGTTGGATTGGCTCTACGTTGTGGATTCATGCCTTGTGATCGATGTATGCCTTATGCATCAGTCTTTACATTGTCTAATTGAGGATTTTGAGTCCTTCGTTGGCTGGTCTGAGTAAAGCCACATCCTCTTGAATCAAAAGATTGATTCCAATTTCGGCTTCCTCTGTTGGACTTATTGTAATGACCTGAACCTTTGAAAGTATTTTATTTTCCCAGTTATAATATATGAATAAATTATTGGAGTTATCT
>JAUPMG010000010.1:1213104-1231638 GCA_031762675.1 Pachysandra terminalis
GAGATATTCCGCCCACTGATCAAGGAGCAAGCTTGGCAAACCAGGTGACAAAGCCTCCAAGCACACAACTCCGACTTCTCCATCCATGCTATAATGGTAGAGGAGGATCCCTTAATTACCAGATCTTGATAACCTTGAGCTCTAGCAAGGCACAGACTAGCTACTAAAGCCTCAGACACTACATACCGAATCTCCATCACACGCCGGGCCTGAATACGCAAATAAAGCACAGCCGCCCCCATCTCTGAAAACACCACCTATCCCAGAAGAAACTGGGATACCAGTGTAGCAACCATCAAAATTCAGTTTCACCCACCCAGCCCCAGGAGGACTCCAACCCAAGGGCAAGTCAGGGGGACTCCACTCTTTAGGTTGCATTTAGATTCCCTGTGCATCCCTCAACCATGTTGTGAATAGATAAATCGACTGGAATTAAGCTTATATTTTAACATAAAATAGCCTCTGGATTGGCATTAGTATTTAGCGTTGATGCACTTTATTTGTTTGATCCCCTAATGGACCAGGTAGGGCATTGTCTTACAGTGGCCAAGCTAAAGCCTGGACCTTGTGATCATTATTCTTGCCTGTGATCACCAATCACTAATTCTATATTCTTGACTGGTATTGTAGATTGTTATTACTTATGGCCTATCTATTAACTTGTTTATTTTACTTTTTGCTTTTGTTTGGACTGGAACACCTGATACATATATAAATTAACTTCTCTGATTATGAAAAAAGCAAAAGGAAAAAAGAAAATAGAGCAACAATAACACCAACATTTTACCTCACATCATAGTAATTTCAGAAATTCTGTTTACACCCACCCTTCTTAGCTTCAAACTTACACAAATACGTTAAAAACCACAGGAAAAAGAAAAAAAATTACAAGAAAATCTGAAAAAATGACAAAACAGCTTGAGAAAACCAATGGATTTTGTGTCCTGTTTTGATTACCACTAGCTTTATTACTCCATTTTTTTTCATCAACAGTCGGTGGATTCTCCATGTATATTGTCCAGAACTGCAATTATTCCAATAAGAAAGGCCTGGTCGAAGCCGGGTTGCACCAGGACATTATAGACATCCTTGTTTACCATCAGCTCCTCCACTTCCTTCTTAATTCCAACCTGCACTTGATTAACCCCAATCTACACATTAGTATCTCTCTTGACCAAGTTTCATTTACTAACAAAGAAACTCTCACACATCAAGCTTATCAAGATTAAAGATTACTTACCTGTGCTACTATATTTCCTCTGGAGTCAATGATACTGCATGTTCTAGCAGGGAAAGACCCCTTGATCTCATAATCCCAGTCTTTGATGCACCTCTTAGGTTCAGTCGTTACCCTAATGGGGTCATTTCTCGTGAAGAATGAATTAGGCTCTTTTAGGCTGAAAATCAGTTTCTGAGCGCCTTCATAATCAGAAGCATATCCCTTCCATTGCCTATGAAGGCTTAATGCTTGAAAAGTGCCTTCCTGGAATAGAAAGAACAAGGAATCCCATAAATAAACCATGATCGAAGCCTTCTATCTGATTTTGAAAGAGGATGAGATCTTATGATAATGTGAAATTGAATTTTTTGACTCTGTTATCTAGTGAGAATATACCTTACGATGAATGAGAAGCAAAGCTACTCCATCACAATCCCTCAGAATCAACTCTCTTTTGTTACCTGTGATTCCACAGCCATCTGCCCTGAACACAACCCTCTGGTTACAGTCTGTAACTACAAAGCCTCCTCCGTTTGCAGCATGAGGCCTGTTCCTGACTATGAGAACCACCTGAGAAGCCGAACAATAGATCTTACCAACAATAGGTGTGAGATTGACCCTTGCAGCCATTTCTTTCATTCCACGATAAACTCAAGTATCTCTTGAAGACTCGAAGATTTTTAGATTTGTTTCTAGCTTCATCCTCCCCTTTGATCTGATAAAACCACCATCTATTTATATACATAGTAACCCTAAGAACAACAAGTCATGATGAAGAAGGGGTTGTTCGGTGTTCAAAGGTTTGGCGAGTCTTGACTATGTATAGTAATTATGGATTAAGGAACGGAAGAGTCCTTTGGAGTGTGGTATACATGAACTTGCCTAATACGTTTAGCAGATAAATACGATATAATAAGCATAGCTTGTTGTAAAGCTTTGTAATTATTGGTAAGAGTTTAAAAAAGGTGAGTGAGCGTTTGGAAATTTAGGCTGATGAAGACCCATAAAGAGGAATCTGTTGGACTTTAGAAGAGAAGGGAGTTTTGATTTATGGATGAGATTTTGAGTTAAAGAGTTGCTTTATCAAAGTTGAGTAGGTGGATCTTGGGATTCCTTGTCGAAAATGATTTTGAAATAGCTTTTGGGGCACTTCAAAAGAAATGTCCTTGTGGGTTGGCTCAACTGGCAGGTTCTCCAGCTCAAGAATTGGAAGTTCCAAGTTTGAGTCCCCGGGTTTACCGATATATGGTCCTTGTGGGTGGGGTCATGTATCCGGGATTTACCCTGTCCCCATTATGTGGGGTCGGCGGTTCCATGTCACCCAAAAAAAAAAAAGTCCCTGTGAGTTGTGACCGACTGGAGATGAGCCGTGATCATGCGCTCGCTGCACCCAGCTGGACAATTTAGAATATCGATTCGCTCCCTGGCTCGGCGAAGAAATGAAGTGTAAAATTTTAAATGTAAAATAATTTTAGTAATGAAATACTAAATCCCATCTCTTCCGGGCAAACCCTTGGTCTCTACCAATTTCAAACTGCTTGTACAGAGGGATTTGACCACTTTTTTCACAGAAGACGCAATAGTCTTTCAACTAAATGGGTCTTGTTTTTTATGATGCAAGTTTTGAAGCCAAGTTACCCTCCTGGTGGCAAAACCAAAAGAGATCCGTCTTCTTTTTTATTACTTTACCTGGCAATTTGGCAGTTTTTCCAATTAAGGAAAAAGATTCTTTAAGATAGTTAATTGATCACAAGATAAATATGAAAGAAAATATTTGGGCTAGGCTTAGATGCTTAGGGCATGTTTGTCGTTGCTTCTCCGGGCCTTGAAAGTGATTGTTGAGCGTAGAAGCGCTTTAACCATACACAAAGCGTTTGGTAAATATGTTTCATTGAATTGTTGATTCTGTTGATGCAGTTGGCGTCTCCAAGTTGCTTTTGTGAATCAGTTTAGTCACTTCAAGTGACATTTTTATTGAGACTAGTTTATGCTCATATTATTTTATAATATCGTTGTTGCTCCTTCTTGTAATATTTCTTAAATAGGCATTTACCAAATACTGTCTTTTCATCTTAAGCGGTTTTTATGAAACACTTTATAAGAATCAATTTTGAAAGAATCGCTTCTATTACTTTTGTTTTTAATTAAAAGCCAACATTAACGAATGTTACATGTACAGATAAATAGGATTATCTTTATAATTATTATATGCCTATAAATGTTGAGCATGTGAGATGTTGTATGATTCCTTCTAGTACTTGTGTTTTTAAAAGCCAACAACAACGAATGTTACATGTACAGATAAATAGGATTATCTTTATAATTATTATATGCCTATAAATGTTAAGGCTGCGTTTAGTCCAACTTGTGCTTATGGATAAGCACTCATTAGATAAGTTGCTCAATCGGAGCACTTATCCACAGCAACAATAAATTGTTAATTTGAAGAAAATAGCGTCTGGTAAATGCATTTATTTAAGTGCTTATGAAAGTTTAGGGGTAAAATAGGTATTATAAAAATATTATTAAAGCTTAGAAATAACATTTATTTAAGTGTTTATGAAAGTTTAAAGGTAAAATAGGTATTTTAAAAATATTATTAAAGTTGTGAAATACCTTCACGCATAAGAGCTTGGGAGAAGCTGTTGAGACTTTGAGAACTGCTTCTCCTTATGGGTAGCTTTCTTCTAGTGCTTATGGGTAAGTGCTAAACAGATATTTGCTTTTAAAAAGTGCTTATATAAGTTATAACGTGCAGTAAATACTTATATAAGCCGCGCCAAACGCAGCGTAAGCATGTGTGATGTACAAAACCAAGGTTTGGTCTTCCTTGTTCCTTTCCATCTTTTTGGAGAAATAAACGGGTAAGAAACAAAGGCCGAAGTTCTCACAAAAAAAAAAACACAAAGGCCAAAGCCCGTGTCTCACGTAAGCCAAAATTAACAAATACTTTCGTGGACCTATCATAACCGTTCAACGTGGAGACCATCTCTTGAATCTTGATTCAATATTCCTTTCTGTCGTTCGCCAATAATACCGGCACGGCCAATGTTCATTGAACATAGACGTAATATCGGATTTCCTCCAACAAGCTATGAATGAAACTACCCTCAAAGTAGCAAGATAGGATAAGATATATGTGCACGTATGAACAATCTCTGTTCTACAGCCGATCACCCGCTCGTTGACCATGCAAATGATAGGTCGCAGATCCATCAAGACAAGTTGGTAGGGCCATCTTCTCCACCGGTCAACATCAAACAGAGTAAACTATATATTTTCTCGAGTTACAGTCACGCGATCAACGTGTCTTCAGTTAATTGGTTTGCCCCTCATTTACAAACAGAACGGGATCTTCTCAGATTCCAATTCTATCACAGTTTCCTGCAAGTTCTAATCTTTGGAGAAGAAGGAAGAAGAAAGCCATGGCGATTCCTTGTATCGCCTTCTTCGTTATCGTTCTGTGCTCGACCCATTCAGCTCTCTCGTTTGACGAACCAGGGAATTTCATCATCCACGTGGCGAGATCAGAAAAGCCCGCCAGCTTCATCACTCATCATCACTGGTATTCCTCAATCCTCCGATCACTTCCTCTCTCTCCTCACCCTACCAAAATCCTCTACACGTACACCCACGCAATCAACGGCTTCTCCGCCCGCCTCACCGCCTCCCAGGCGGCGGAGCTCCGCAACCTTCCCGGAATCCTCTCGGTCATTCCGGATCGGATCAACCAACTCCACACAACGCACACTCCTAACTTCCTCGGCCTCACCGATAAGTCCGGTCTTTGGCCTAATTCAGATTACGCAGACGATGTCGTGATTGGAGTCCTCGATACCGGAATCTGGCCTGAGCGCCGGAGTTTCTCTGGTTCCGATCTATCTCCTGTACCGACGGGATGGAGAGGTTTCTGTGAGACTGGACCTGATTTCCCTGATTCTGCCTGCAATCGTAAGATCATCGGAGCGAGAGCTTTCTTTAAAGGATACGAAGCTTATATGGGAAGACCAATCAACGAGACCGTCGAATCGAAGTCGCCGAGAGATACGGAAGGACACGGGACGCATACGGCTTCTACGGCTGCCGGAGCTTCTGTTACTAACGCCGGTTATTACAGATACGCGATCGGAGAGGCAAGAGGAATGGCTACCAAAGCAAGAATCGCTGCTTACAAGATTTGTTGGAGAGTAGGTTGCTTTAACTCCGACATACTTGCGGCCATGGATCAAGCCATAGCCGACGGTGTTCACGTGATCTCTCTCTCCGTTGGCGCCGGATATGCTCCTCCGTACGATGGCGATTCGATTGCGATCGGAGCTTTTGGTGCAGTACAGAAAGGTATTCTTGTTTCTTGCTCGGCGGGAAATTCCGGTCCCGGTCGATATTCTGCTGTAAATATCGCGCCTTGGATCATGACCGTCGGTGCATCCACGGTCGACAGAGAGTTTCCGGCAGATGTAATTCTCGGCGACGGGAGAATATTCGGAGGAGTATCTCTCTACTCAGGAGATCCACTCGATGATTCGAGACTCCCGTTGGTCCATGGCGGAGATTGCGGTAGCAAACTGTGTTATTCCGGGATGCTCGATTCGTCCAAAGTCGCCGGAAAGATCGTTGTCTGCGATCGGGGCGGTAACGCCAGAGTAGAGAAGGGAAGTGCAGTTAAGATCGCCGGCGGTGCCGGAATGATCATGGCCAATACAGCTGATAGTGGTGAAGAGCTAATCGCCGATTCGCATCTCATTCCGGCAACCATGGTGGGTCAGATTGCCGGCGATAAGATCCGAGAGTATATCAAATCACAGCCTTCCCCTACAGCAACAATCGCCTTCCGAGGGACGGTGATAGGGGCTTCACCGTCGGCTCCAAGGGTTGCAGCCTTCTCGAGCCGTGGTCCGAACCGTCTAACAGCAGAAATCCTCAAACCGGACGTCATAGCTCCAGGAGTCAACATCTTAGCTGCATGGACCGGGTTCGCAAGCACAACCGATTTGAATATCGACCCGAGACGGGTCGAGTTCAACATAATCTCGGGCACATCGATGTCCTGCCCGCATGTTAGCGGGTTGGCTGCTTTGCTCCGAAAGGCCCACCCGAATTGGACCCCAGCTGCCCTGAAATCCGCTCTGGTGACAACCGCTTGCGAGAGAGATAACTCCGGGAAGAATATCACGGATCTAGCTACAGGAGAAGAATCAACGCCGTTCGTTCATGGAGCAGGACACGTGGACCCAAACAAAGCTCTTGATCCTGGGTTGGTCTATGACATCAATATCTCTGACTACGTGGTCTTCCTTTGTTCCATTGGCTACGATTCGAACCGTATAGCGGTTTTGGTCGGGGATAAAACTACCGTGGATTGCTCTGCAGAGAGCTTGTCTAGTCCTGGTGATCTGAACTACCCATCTTTCTCCGTAGTCTTCGAGTCTAACAGAACGACGGTTAGATACAAGAGGGTAGTTAAAAACGTTGGAAGTTCGGTTGATGCGGTTTATGAAGTGAAGGTGAAGACCCCACCAGATGTTGAGATTAGTGTTTCGCCGAGGAAGCTTGTGTTTAGTGTAGAGAATCAGGCCTTAGCGTACGAGATCACGTTCACCAGCGATGTCGCCGACGACCAGAGCGGTTCAGTTCCGTCGAGGTTCGGATGGATTGAATGGAGTGATGGGGTGCATTTTGTGAAGAGCCCAATTGCTTTCCAATGGAGGCAGGACTACATGTCCTCAATTTGATTACAGATGGTTTGGTTTTCATTAAGATGGCATTTTGATGGGTTGTTAGGATAGGTTTAGACCTGTAATTCATTACCTAATATATTTTTTATTTCCCTAATTGTTATAGTTTTAGGCTGCGTTTGACCTCGTTTGTGTTTTTGGATATGTGGCTCGGTGGGAACACTTATTCCCAACAACAATAAGCTGCTTAGTTGAAGCAAATAGTGTTTAGTAAATACATTTATTTAAATGCTTATTATAGTTTAGGAGTAAAATATGTATTATGAAAATATTACTATAGTCTATAAATAGTTTCCTAATGGGTAGCCTTCCTCTACGGCTGCTTACTCACTCATTAGGTTTCACAAAATACACACTATTAATTTTAAAAAGTGCTTTAATAAACTATAAACTGAAATAAGCACTTATATAAGCGGGGACAAACACAGTCTTAGCCTTATTTTTGATATGCAAGATGACATGGAAAAGTGCTTGTCACCCACATATTTTTGGGGAACCAAGTGAATCCCTCTGGGCCCACCTCTTCAGCTACCACGTGTAAATAAAGCCCAGCTATGCCCCACCAAGTTTCTAATCAAATTGTTGTCCAGAAAAGAAAACTCAAGGAACCCCCCGCTCTGGGGCCCACCTCATCCCTATCTTCTTAATTTATTTTGGTTTTTCCTTTCCTGATGAACATGGAAGAAAGAACAACCAACTTATCTACATTTCACAACAAACAGAAGAATCTCTCTACTTAACTGGATTGGCGTTTCCATTCGATCACATTCTATCACATTCTTAAACAAGCAAACAAAATACAAAGCTCAGTAGGAGTTTCCCCCTCTTGAGATACCACATTAATGGCAATCAAATCAGTGACTTCTTTCTCTTCACTGACATCTGCCATGGATTCCAAGGTTAGAAGGTGAGCCTCTCTCATAGTTTTTGTCCTCATCAAAGCTGTGTCCATACATAAGAAATTGGACTTCTCACTTGGTGCTGTGCATTACTCCAAAGAATCCAACCAAACGAAGCCTTGCCCATTTGGTCTCCACCCTTCTTCGACACGAATGTGACCGTATACCTAAGCTTATCCCCCATATTTCTAAAAACAAGTCTTTTGGGCCTCACCGATACACCAACATTCGGGGGTCCACCCACGCTCACATCAAAGATCGAGCCCGCAGATCCGACATTAGTCAATTCGCGAGTGTATCGGACCACCCGTTTATCCCCAAACGATACCGAGAACGATGGATAGTTCAGTTCACCCGGGTCGGCAAACCGGTGAGAACACGTTGTGTTTGGGCGCTTAACAATGGCTTGAATGTGATCCATATCGTAATCCAAAGAGCAGAGGAAAGCAATGTAGTCTTGGGTTGTGATGTCGTAAACAAGGCCCGGTGAGAGGGCTTTCTGTGGGTCAACGTGGCCCGACCCATGGGTCCATGGGTTTGACAATAATCCACCAGCGGCGTCCTTTAACGGGGCTTTGGTGTTGTCGTGGTTGTACGCGGTGGTCATGAGCGCCGACTTGATCGCGCTTGGGCTCCAGTTGGGATGAGCCGCCTTGAGCAGTGCAGCCAGGCCGCTGATGTGTGGGCATGACATTGATGTACCTACACCACACAGGAAAAAAAACTCCATCCCGTCAGGCTAGCAGTGACAACAGGACCGACATGAGAGGGTTCCGGCCGAGCTTATCCTCTATTATAACATTATTTAGCGCGACTCAAATTTCGGGGTCAAAGGTGCAAGCCCGAATCCAATATATTTAAAATTCATCAATGTCGGACTTGACCTGGGCTAACTTAATATAAACCTAAAAGTACAACCCAAAAAACTGATCGGGTCTTAAATTTGGGCTGTTCCGGCACTACGGGCCACCTACCCTTGCCCAAACCCGCCGAATCATAGGGCTGGCTGATCGGTCCGGACGGGTCACCCGGCCCATTGCCACCCCTACGTCAGGCCCACCACCGAAGAAAAGGTAATAAGAGTAACGGTAATAAATTCATTCATGACGATTGACGGTTCGTTTATTCGTTATTATACCTGACATGATGTTGAACTGGGTTTTCCTCGTGTCTTTCATCAAACCGGTTGGTCCGACCGCTTGGGACCAGGCGGCTAGGATGTTGACACCCGGACCAATCAAATCCGGTTTCAGGATTTCACGAGTCAGCGTATTGGGCCCACGCGAACTAAAGGCAGCCACCACCGGAGACGGCCTCACATTCAACACTGTCCCACCGAAACTCAACACAGCGGTCGGATTCCCATCAGACCGTACATATGCTCTGATCAGATCCCCAATTTTCCTCCCAACCGCTAACGCAGGAAGCAAATGGCTATCCGCCACCATTTCCTCACCACTCGCCGCTGTATTCGCGAGTATCATACCCAATCCACCCGCGTCGCGTACGACGGCACCCTTTTCCACACGCGCGTTGATTCCACGGTCGCAGATCACAACCTTCCCACGAACCGTGGCCGGGTCAAGTGAACCGGGCAAGCACATGTTACTTGTGCTATTTCCTTTATCGTAAACCAAACTCACCGGTTTCGAACCCATTCCTCCTCCACTATAAAGCGAGACACCAGTGAAACGGTGACCGTTTCCGAGCTCGGCATAAGCCGGGAAATCCCGGTCGAGGGTCCCAGCACCAACGGTCATGATCCACGGAGCCACATTTGCTAGCGAAGCCCGACTGGGCCCACTGTTTCCGGCCGAGCAAGAGACAAAGATACCCATCTCCATAGCCGTAAAAGCTCCGATAGCGATTGTGTCACGGTAGTACGGTGCGGACCCACCCCCGAGAGAGAGCGAGAGCACATTGACACCGTCGGATATGGCCCTATCCATACCCGCAAGTATGTCAGATCCGAAACAACCGGTGCTCCAACATACCTTGTAAGTCGCGACCCGGGCACGGGTCGCCATTCCACGGGCCGTACCGGAGGCGTACCCGAGAAGGCTTGCGTTCGCAACCTGCGCTCCGGCGGCGGTGCTCGCCGTGTGCGTGCCGTGTCCGTCGTGATCCCTAGGCGACACGCTCTCCTTCGCCTTCTTAACGAAGCTCCCGCCGGAAGCCATTCGATACCCTCTCGAGAAGCTCCGAGCGCCGATGAGTTTGTTGTTGCAGAGAGAAGAACTAAAATCCACGCCCGACTCGCACATTCCCCGCCATCTAGACGGTACAGGAGGCATCCCGGAGTCGTCAAAACTCTTCGACTCTGGCCAGACTCCAGTATCGAGAACTCCAACGATGACGTCCTCAGAAGCCTGGTTGAGATCCTGAGTTTGATGCCCTTCCCATAACCCCAACTCAGTATCAAGCCCCAAGAACTCGGGTGTTCGAGTGGTGTGAAGTGTATAAACCGAGTCTTCATACAAAGCCATAACGGAGTCGGATCGGCGGAGAGACTCGGCTTCTTCCGGGTCAAGAGATGCGGCGAAGCCATGGTAGGCTGTGTTGTAAGTGTAGAGAAGTGAGTTGGAGTTCGAGTCTGAAGAAAGAGATTGGAGATGTGCAGCGTACCAATCCTGGTGAGTCGCGTAGGAAGATGGCTTGTGGCTATGCTTCATGTGTACTATGTAGGTTTGCTTCGCTAAGACTGAGACACAAGGAAGAAGAACCAACAACAAGGGCCAAACCAAGGAAGCCATGGCCATGGCTAGAAAGAGAGAATTCATCTTCTCAAGTTAAAAATGTGAGAAAGGAAAGAACACAGTCGCTAGTTGCAGCGATTGTCAGAGAGAGATAAACGAGAGGAAGGACCGGTGTCGGCTTTTAAAACTACACGCCTTATAGAAAACGGGTTCTGATACGATTTAATTACTTAAATGCCACTAATTTAGCGGTGATTATTATTGGACTGTCGTGGACCTAACTGTCCGTTTCCGTAAAAGAAGGAATCAATATTATTATCCTCTGTATCAACGACATATCAATAACATCTATACGGAGACGTGGATTGGCGTCCTTAGGTGGGATCCGTTTATAACCGTTGATCATAATTTTAGCCAAGTAAGGTGTCGTTTGGCCCCCATTTTCGGAACACATTCCAAAGCTTGGAATGAGTTTTGAAAAAAAAAATGGACTAGCAAGCTTTGGAATGAATTTTGAAAAATACACATGACTTCAAAACCAGATCCAAATCTGTTTCTAGATTTTAAGAATGAGTTTTGGCATTTTGATGGCAAACTTGTAAATACCAAACGAGTCCCTTCACACCACCACCCCCACCCTCACTACTGCCACTACCACCACCCCACCAATGCACCACCAACACCACCACCACCATCATCACCACCACCCCACCACAATCACCCCACCATCACTACCACTACCACCTTTGAAAGGATATAGATGTGCAAAACTTGTTCTAGTAAATGTTAATCAAATATCTATTTACATTAGAACTCATTTTGTAACATTCTAACCAAACACAATCAAGAAACCTTTAAAATGAATTTTTTTAATGGGTTCCATGAATGAGTTCTTGAAATGAGTTTCTAATTCCATAATGGGAGCCAAACGACACCTAAGTAATCGGAGCTTATGTGATGGCATTCTTGTAGATATTAATATAATTTAGGGTGAAATTGGGAGTGTTACGTCAATCAAGGTGGGTTCGTGCGGTTTGTTTGGATAACTTTATTTTTTTATTTTTGTTGAAGTGTGGGGGAAATGGAAAGTAGTCTAACTCAACGGTTAGATATTTGGAAGGAGCACATGACTGACGAATCAGTGACCCACCAAACGAACCGCAGATAGTGGCGCCATTCGAGCCCATTAGCCAAACACCGTTTCTTTAAATAAATATTCTCCGAATATCGCACTCCCCCACTTTAGCGTTTCTTCTTTTCGCTTTTTCTTTTTTGCATCTTTCTCTTCCACGCGGTTTTCCTTTCAGCAAAGTCCCCCTTGACCACTCTCTGTTTTTATCCACCCGCTTACTCTCCTTAATAAGTGTTCTTTTGTAATTAGCTTGAGAGTGATACCCACATGATAACTGAATATCGCACGCGCCACCTTCTAGAAACCATATGATGAACTGGGTATATTGGACTAAATGGGCTTGGTAATAGCTAAAGCCCATCTCTCACTTTTTAGAAACAATCTGATGAACTGGATATATAGGGCTAAATAGGCTTGGTAATAGTTAAAGCCCATCTCTCTCTCACTTTGTTGAAACGATCTGATGAACTGGATATATTGGCCTAAATGGGCTTGGTAATAGTTAAAGCCCATCTCTCTCTCTCTCTCTTCTTTTTGATCATTTCAAGAGAGAGAGAGAAATAGAAAATGGACAGTTGACTGTCCAATTAGGAGGATAAGGTGGGTCCCAGTTGAGCTGTATCCAAGTAGTTGTCGTCATCTAGTTTGGAAGAAAGCCTGTTATGGGATTGAAAAGGAAGTAAGACCTGTTTAAAAGGAAGGCCCGTTTCCCACCATTTCGAGAGAAAATTTCCGCACGCAGGCACTGCCCTCAAAGTGCCTTCCTACGATCCTACCCCCGTTTTTTAGGGTAGCCCTTCAACAACTACCTTTCCCCTAAAGAGGATGCTGGACCCAAACCCTTCCTAGCCAGTCCCTTCAAGAAAGGATGTCTTAATCTACCGTTCGACTATAGAAAGACAGTACATCAAACATGTTATGGGGCTGCCTTTGGAATTGGAATTTAGAATCACACAGCACTTTGCCCCTTTTCAATTCCAGTGGAATACAGCCTACAAAACTACAAAACTACTTTATTTTTTTTTAGAAATCTGCTTCTTTTTCTTTTTCACTACTACATAAATTTCCATTCATTTCCATATATTCAGCTATGGAAAGTTGAGTAATTGGCAACGGATTGAGTTGGGAGTGAAATGTGATTGTATAATATTACCAGCAAGTCAGTCCAGCTGCCGAGTTGTAACAAGATCAGGTTGTTCTATAGGAACAAAATTTTGTTCACATAATTAGAAAGATAAAAATGTGTCTGTCACGTGTATTTTTCTCATTGAGTGAGCGCGCGGAAACAATAGATTCCATTTCAACTAACTGAAATATGGTCTCATATCGTAAGGAGTGTGGAAGTTGCAGCAACAACTACAATGTGAATTCTAGTATTTTCCATTTCAACTAATTGAAATATGGTCTCATATCGTAAGGAGTGTGGAAGTTGCAGCAACAACTATAATGTGAATTCTAGTAAAGATATAGTTTTTGACATTTTGGGATAGAAAAACATGATTTTTATTGTCGACCTCAACTATTTGGGATAAAACATATGATGATGATAATGATGATGATGCAAACTAAAGGACCGAATCATGTATTCGATGCATATGAACTCGGATCTGCAGCAGAAGAATTCTATTGAATCAGATATTGTCCTACGTTGTTATGTGTGATTACCAAAATTACACACAGTAGAATCCACAATCAAACAACCAAATCTCAAGTATGAGAATCTATAGTAAACCAGACCTCTAATAGAAGAATATAAAATAAACACACACAGAGAGAGAGAGAGAGAGAGAGATAATCTCTAGGGTTAGAATCCAACGTATGAAGCATTGGGAAGGAAGAATCTTCTATCTATAGAATAACTTAACTCAACTCTAACTCGACATCCCATCAAGTGGAGACCCGAGACGATCCATCCTAATGAGCCAACCGGATCGACTCAAGTCAAATATCCAACACAAACAAAATGTCTCCCTATCCTATCCTAGATGTACCTTATCTAAAAAGGGATCAATAAAAGAAAGCCATAGGTATTAGTGCACAATCAGAAAGTTCTGTTCTTGTTTCCTCCTTGTTTGGTCTTAAGTTTCACATGGCGGGATTCTTTCACACCCAGCAAACGCATTGGGCATTGAAGCTGTATTCTGGATTTCCTAGCATGTGCTTCCACACTAATCTATATCTTATTCAACTCACTCCTATAAAAAAAAAAGGCACTGATTTGGCATTTTTTTAACTAGGAACTCTGCACATATTCTCCAAATTAGGTCTTATTATATAGTAAAATACTTTTTTTTTTTTTTTTTTTATCTTTTTCCTAGTTTTAAGGCAAACTCAAACCAGTCAATCTCATCAGTTGAACATCACAAATTCAACAATAGAATCTTTAGCATATCAGCATCTTGGTTTCATTAACTACAAAAGGAGCTGGTATTTGTGGCTCTCAAAAATAAAGTAGCAAACTACAGCATTAGGAACAAGTAATTATATTATATTTTTGAGACCATGTAGTCATAATTTAGTAACAATGATAATAAATGGAGAAAGTGAAGAAACACTTGATTAGGAAAACAAATTAAGAAACCTCAATACATAAAGATTAACAATAGTGCTTCTCAGCTAGTTAAAGTTGACAGGAAAAAGAAAGAAAAAAAAAAAAAAAAGGGCACTGATCAACACCCGTAATTGAATCAATAATGAATGTTGCTCCCTTTTCAATATAATAAATAAGTCTCCCTGCAATGACTAACATTCACCTCAGTTGTAGGGATTGATACGGGGTTTTCTACCTATATGCTCTCATAACTTCTGGTAAAATATTTTACTTGGTTAGAGATCGACTGGATTGGATAATCTAACTCGATTTCGGACCAAGTCAGAGAACTTTAGTAATTTTTTAGATCGGTTTGGGATCGTGACTCGTCATGAGCCGATCCTGAGTTATATCGGTCGATCCAACTCAGGATCGGCCAATACCTAACACAATGATTGCATCCCAAAATAAGCATAAATTTATACATAGTGAACCTCATTTAGGATTAAATAATAACATTCAGACTCATGTGAATGAAAAGAAAAATGAAATGGCCAAATGATAACCAAATTAGGTAACTACAAGAAACAATAAATAGACATCTTGAGATTCACTTGAACAAAAAAGACTGCGAACCAAATCAGAGAATACAATAATAAGTGCCCAATCCCAACTGTTGATCAGGATCAAGCAATAATAATAAACACAGTAAAACAAAGATCAAAACAATGCACGCAAATATACGTGGTTCGGCAAAGCCTATGTCCACGGGAGAGAAGAGGTTTCCACTATTACGAAAATGATTAGTGAATATGAACCACCCACTATCTCGAACACCCCATGGGAACCCTCCCCTTTGGATCTAGAGATTAGTGAATATGAACCACCCACTATCTCGAACACCAACTAATTGGGCTTGGGAACAAAAATCCTAGTATGCTATTCACATTTCAGAAATACACACACACACACACACACACACACACACACACACACACACATATATATATATTCAGTTAGCTTATGTTCCTTCAAAGTATTTCTAGTTAGCTCCATCCAAGTTCTTTCCAGTCTTTACAACCTGGACCTTCTCTCAGGTTTCAATTTCACTATATGCCCAAACCACATCAAACAACTTTGCTCTATTTTGTCACTTATCCATCTCAACATCCTCATCTCGGCTACGCTCATGATATGAGTGTGTTGCTTCTTAGTTGCTTAACATTCAGCTCTATCCATTCTATCTGCCCTAATTATCTTACAAAATTCCCATTTCAACTTGTGTAAAATGCAGTCATCACATAAACTTTAGAAGCACCACTCAACTCAAACCATTTATATACTCTTCAGTGTGCAACATCCTCCCAAATATCTAACTAATCCAAGATAGGAAAGTGATCACATTGAACCACAAGCATCCATTGTATTCATAAAGTTTTTGCAGCAAGGAATTAGCCATTATGACGGAACTACATCCTATACCATGAAATTGGTAAAAGTACAATGAATGTATATAGTAAAAGATAATCTATAAACATGATCATAAGACTGCTCAAATGGATAATAATAGCTTGCATTTTTTTTGCAGAAGAGTAATGGCAATGTAAAGAACAGGTTGTTGAACTAATTAATTAATAGTAGGAGGTGGTTTTGCAAATTTTCAGAAAGGAGAGGAATAGGTGAATCTTCGGAGAGAAAGAGAATGAGATGAATCAAGTGAAGAGAAACATACTCTGATCTCTGTACCATTGATCTTCAATTTTTAGTTACGAAAACACTACATTTTGATGTTTAACACTTCGAGTACGAACTGCAATGGATCCAGCTACACAAGATCTCCAATTCAAAAAATATTATTCTCGTTATCCTATTCTGATTGTTTCAAGAATCGGTAGCCCTAATTCTAGTAAAACATGAAGCATACCAACTTCTTCGATCTAAAACAAACAAAAATTTCTCAGATCTGAAACTGAAAGCATCCGATCATAAAAGAAAACTACAGAGGTTTACTTTGATTTTGATGGAACTTAAAATGCTAAGATTGAAGAAACTTAGAGAAAGCGCGAGGAAGAAGACAAAGCTTATCACAGAAAATTGGAAGACGAGCCACCGACGGACAGAATACAGAGTCGAAGCTCCGGCGTTCATCACAACCGTTATTTTCCCGCCAAATCTCCAACCATTTGAATGCTCGCCATACTGAGATAATTTCCAACACGCAGCCAGGGTATTTAAATAGCCAAACGTGAACATGAAGTAGAGACGACAAAGTAGTTATCTAGTTATTTATTATCAATAGTAATAATCGTGTTTCAAATTTCACAACGTCGCTTTCGCCGAGTGGTTAAGGCGTGTGCCTGCTAAGTACATGAGATTTCCCCGCGAGAGTTCGAATCTCTCAGGCGACGATCTATGTTAAGTTTTCATTTGTCTTCTTTGGAAACTTACAAAGCAAATTGATTTTGAGATGGGCTGTACATATAAGGCAGGTCAGCCCAAATCCGAACTCAACTTCAGCTCAAAAATGAACTTGGACAGAACCCAATGAGCTCTTAGTTTTTTGTTTTTTTTTTTTGGCTATGTCAATGATCTCTATTAGCTGCTTCTGGGGATCACGCGGCCTAATTAATCACACTAAACACTTGACATTATCTTAAGTGTGCGCGTGTGCGTTTATTGGGTATGACCGGACACACTAAATCATTAATAAAGCAGTTACTTGCCATCCCATCACTTTACACGTGCCAACTGTCAATAACAACTGCATGTTGATTGGACCGTTTGAGCAAAATGATGATATTTGAAACGGCTCAAAGATATTTGACTGTCCTTATCACTGAAAATGAAAACTTCGTTAAGAAGCAACCTCCAAAAACAAATGGTTCACTACACTGAACAACGCCACGTGTCTAATGTTCAAAAGACGAGGGTTAACCACCCTCGAAATGACCGAAGGATTAAGGATTTGTATTCCTTATAACGTAGAACACTATCCTTCTCGAAGGATAGAGATAGGGGAATGCTACCCCTAATAGATTCTTTAAACATATGAAACTTCGAATAAAACCTCGAAGTCACACTTACTCGTTCTCAAAAAGAGATTTCTAGTGATTTTATTACTTTATTTCATAAATGTAACCCCGAGAGAGGCCTTTGAAGGCACATTTTATTCATTCCAACTCAGAAGGCACCCTCGGATCATATCCATAGACTTCGAATGACCCTTTAGTACATTTTATCTTAAAGAGAACTACGAAGGAAACATATTTTCTTTTACTAAAGTTCAATTCAAAGGCTAACCACCTCCAGATGGTGAACTCGAAGGCTAACCACCACGAGATGGTCAAATCGTCAAAGGTAAGTCACCCTAAAAAAGACCAAGTAATTGGCTTCGGATAGTGTTTTACGTTTCATACGTTGACTTTGAAGGCAATTCTTAGTGAAGAGACCTTCGAAGCCAAGTTTACACCATCTCCAGGAAATAAATTTCTGAAGATAACTTTCTACATACTTTGAGCGGCTTCCTCTCACACTTTAAAAGAGTTTGTAAGGAAATATAATTACTTCTGATTTTACTAGGTTCGAGATGAAGGCATTCGAATTGGTTACTTAAACTATACATCTTGAAGGATTCCAAGATAAACTCTTCCTTATAGTGACTATTGATCATGAAAATGAATTGCATGTTGAGAAACTTAAATTTAAGGTCTCTATAAAGATTATTCGAGAATATACTGGTCACCTTGTAAATACATGCAGATAGTTTGACTTCCTTCGAAGAGAGATAGACAGCCGCCAAAAAGAGTTCCTTTGAGATGAACGAAGTCCAGAAAGATATTATGGCATTCAAGTAACTCCTTTACTTTAAAGATGATTGGGATAGATTCCTCAAAATGAACAGCACGTGATAAAACCTTAGCTACTTATAATATTTGCTTATAACTTACCTAAAGGGGGTTTTGTTTTATCTGGTATGGCGGCAAGAATGGAAACGTTGCTTTCTAGATTTTTATGCATGTTATACGTGTCATTTGATCCTTAATCTTCTATATCAAAAGCAACCTATCACAGAGAAAGTTTACAAATTCGAGTGACTCACCCAAGTTTCTGGAAATAACTTAGGCGTGTTGAAATACAAGCTGTCACGACCCGAACCGGAAATTCCCGATTTCGTAGGTTTTCCAGTTCAAGTGCAACCTTCACCCCATATTTCTACGGGTATAGCTAACAAAATTAGATTCATAAACGGAAGTTCTAACAGTTCTAGTAAGATATAAGTAACTAAAATACGCCTAGAATTAAAATCTAATAATTTCTAGGTTT
>JAUPMG010000010.1:1239643-1251187 GCA_031762675.1 Pachysandra terminalis
TTTTGAAACCAAGACTTTTCAAATGAGTTTTATGGCATTATTCTTAAAAAGTTACCCTACACCCTAATTTTCCCTTTGTTTATTATCCTCTCTACTTTACCATTAAGAAAGTAAAATCTCTATTATGCCCCTCATCTCTCTCCTCTCACATTTAAAGTTAATAATATAGTTTTCAGCATAGGGTATGTACAAGGATAAAACCACTTGTTGTGGATTACTCAGTTAAATAATGATTAATAAATTAAAATATAGATGATTAATTTCCCACAATCTCAACCAAGGAGCTGGGCCAACAATGCTAACATAGATGGTAAAAATAAATAATATTATATTCATTCTCTTAATTAGGTCAAGCATTGATACATTAATTATTAGTTAGTAAATTAGTGTTATTTATTCGCACTTAGGGGTGACAATGGGAAGAAAATTTTATGCCCAGATAGGGTAAAACCTCATCCAATTATTTTCTGTCACGTATGAATCTAAAAACCTAAAAGACGGATTAACCCTAACCTGACTTCCACCTTAACCAGAGTATTTTCTACCATAATGTATCTGGTAGAAAATAACTGGGTACCCGAGCATATATATTTCTCTTTTTTCGATTAAATGGGTAACTCACTCTACTCCTTGATGAACCGGGTTTGGTAATGAATAAATCAGATCCAGGTTTGACTTATCCTGATCTTGGCTCAACCTGTTTTTGCTACTTAAGTATATGTGATTACATATATTTCATATAAAATATATTTTATAAATAAATATATGAATACCCGATAATTAGAACTAAACGTAACACTCGACTCGATCAGCAAAGTCAATGGCTGGATCACCAGAACTTCCCGAATGTCCAAATAACATCAGTCTCTACGTAACAACAATAGTTTCATTCCTAATCGCATTGAGTATACAAGAAAATCTTCTATATAAAGCCATTTTTGATGAGATCAGATATAAATGTAATTCACAGCTGTTGCTTTGGTGATGTAAGGATGCCTATCACCTAGCCAATCTTCATTTAATGGAAATGGACATAGACAACAAGTATCTTCGGCTGAATTTAAGAGATTCTTTTACTAAATTGTACCCATTGGCAGGTCCCTACTACTACTACTACTCCTATGTGTCTTGTCCCACATAATGATAATAATGCTACTTCCAACCATATATAGATATTTCAATAAGTGTTTTCTTTTATCTTAAAGTTTAATTCTTGCTTTTGGACAGTTTTCATTATTGGTGAAAGGTCTCAACTCATTCCAGAAGTCAGTTCCCAAAATTCATTTTGAAAATTAATTTTGAAGGATTTTTGGTCTCGTTTGATTAGCATATAAAAAATGAGTTCTGACTTGATATAAATGTTTGGTTAATATGTACTAAAAGAAGTTTTGATCAAACTTTTTATTTTTTAATTACATTTTTAAATGTGAGAATAACACTTCAAAATAATCTTTAATAGAAATAATATATTTATGATTTTGTCACTACTTACTTTATTTATAAGTTTTTTACCGCAAAAACTCAAAACTCAATTCTTAAAATTTAAGATCAGGGTTGGAGATAATTATGTGATGAAGGGTATTTTCTCATTCTCATTATGTGAGAACTCATTCTGCCATTACTAACAAAACAATCATTTATTTGTGAAAACTCGTTCCATGACTGGAACTCATTTCAAGTTGTAGAATGCATTCTCAAAAAACCAGTCAAACGAAACCTTATGGTTTAAGTTGATTATCCAAAAATAAGAAAAAAAGAAAAATATAAATGGGATATGCGTCATTTTTGTAGAAGAGGAGGAGATAATAGTCATTTTATAATAAATATCTACATTCCCACTTTCTCTTGTGCTTCCCAGACCGCGTTCCGAGTTCCTACTCGGAGACCATGAAAATCGTGTTGACTCAGCAGCCTTTCTTCACCGTAAGAATAGATTGCAAAACATAAAAATAATATTCAAGAACAGAGAAGAGAAGAGGAAAGAGGTTTACCAAAAAAAAAAAAAAAAGTGAATAGGACAAGGAGAAAGTACAGGAAAAGGAGCTTAACGAAGAACAAATTAAAAACGTGTGGACGGTGAACACTTCTAGTGAATCTCAATCGCCTTTACAAACAAAAGGGTATATTTTTTGATTCTCTCTATAAATACCCAACTCACCAAAAACCAACAACAACGATCTCTGGTTCTTCCTCAAGTTTCCATTTCTTTTTTCTGCAACAAGAAGGTAAAATCCCAGATCCAATATTCACTGAGAAGCACGAGAAGCAGAGAGATTTATTGAAGTAAGAGGGATCATGGCACTTGCTAAGGAAATGCTGGGCTTGTCTTTAATGGAGAGATCTTTTCTTGCTCCTTCTTCTTCAAGTTTCCTTCTTAATCAGCAACAACAGAACAAGCTCTGTTTTTCCCCTGCTTGGGTTTCTTTAGATAAGAAAAGATTGCATTTGAGGAAGGTTGTAAGAACTCCTGTTGCGGCTGTTAGTGAGGATTTGGTGAAAGCTGTTGTTGAAGAGAAGCCTGTGCAGTTCAAGGTCAGAGCTGTTGTGACTGTGAGGAAGAAGAACAAAGAGGATTTCAAGGAAACGATTGTGAAGCATTTGGATGCTCTGACTGACATGATTGGGAGGAATGTTGTTCTTGAGCTTATTAGCACTAAGATTGATCCAAGTAAGCCATTATTTCTTCTGGGTGTTTGTTTTTATGTTTGAATCAAGCATAAGTACTTTCCTTTTATTTAATTTTGTGATGATTTTGATCCAAATAACCCATTTCTCCTTTATGGGTATCTGGATTTTCTCAGAAGATAATTTACTTTCAAGCTTTTTAAAACCAACTTTGATCCAAGAAAGCAAAATTCCCATCTGGTTTCCTATAATTCTCTTTGAATCTTCGAATATTCTGTTAAAAATATTGGGAATTTAGATCAAAGTAGTACTCAATTTTCTTTTATGGGGTTCTGTTGCTATTGATGTTTATATACTCTTCATTGAGACTTCAACTGAATTGGTTTTTTTTTTTTTTTTTGGATAAAATGAAGGAACAAAGGCACCAAAGAAGAGCAAGCAGGCTGTTCTGAAGGACTGGTCTAAGAAATCGAATGTTCGAGCCGAGCGGGTTACCTACTCAGCTGAATTCGTAGTGGATTCCAGCTTTGGGGAGCCTGGAGCCATTACTGTGATTAACAAGCACCAGAAGGAGTTCTTCTTGGAAAGCATAACCATTGAAGGATTTGTATATGGTCCAGTCCATTTTGTCTGCAACTCATGGGTTCAATCCACCAAGGATTATAGAGGAAAGAGGATCTTTTTCTCCAACAAGGTATAATTCCTTACTTGTTCTTAACTTTTTTTGTGAAATTCAACAACAATGCCAGTTAGAATTCTTATTTTCCTTCTATTCTCTCATTCAATTCAAGATTCAAGGTCAAACCAGATTTTCTAATGTTTGAAAGTTGAAACCTTGTGAAAGACCAGAAACTTGAAAAATTCATGTACCTTGTTGTTCAAGTTCCATACGCATTGGCTTTCCTTTTTATGAATATCTATCTATATATATATATATTCTATACACAAGATCCTTAGATACTTTTTTATATATATATATTTTTCTATACACAAGATCTATAGATTTTTTTTTCTTCAATGCATTTTGCATTGAAGCATCTAGAAGACTACAACCTGTTGGTCCACACACACACACACACTACAACATGTTGGTCCACGCACACACAAAGAACAAAAAAAGAAAAGAAAAGAAAGAATCAATCCAACCTCCTTACACACACACACACACACAGAGAACAAAGAAAGAAAAGAAAAGAAGTAATCAATCCAAGCTCCTTTATCACATGATGTGCCCAAAATGTTTCTATGGCCATACCATTTTATTATAATTATTTAAAAAAAAAAAAACTGGTTTTTTTTGGGGGTTGGCATAAACTCTGGTTATATATGTAAACTCTCTCTCTCTCTCTCTCTCTCTCTCTCTCTCTCTCTCTCTCTCTCTTTTTCTCAAATGTAATTTTCTGTGTTACTTCTGTTCAAACAGCCATATCTGCCTTCTGAGACACCAGCAGGATTGAAGGAACTCAGGCAGCAGGAACTGAAAGAACTTAGGGGTAATGGAAAGGGAGTTAGAAAGTTATCTGATAGGATATATGACTATGAAATCTACAATGACTTGGGGAACCCAGACAAGGGAATTGATCTTTCTAGGCCAATTATTGGAGGTAAAGATATCCCGTACCCAAGACGATGCCGAACGGGTCGTGCTCCATCTTATACTGGTTAGTTTCCATTCTATTTTCATTTATATGATGGCTTGGTATCAATTGAGTTCATTGAAATGATCAAAATGCCTTTATTTCTATGTGTTAATTCCACAGACATTAATGCCGAGAGTCGCGTGGAGAAACCGTTGCCAATGTATGTGCCGAGGGATGAAGCATTCGAGGAGTCTAAGAAAAACACATTCTCAGCAGGGAGGCTTAAGGCAGTGCTCCATAACTTAATTCCGTCATTGATCGCGAGCATTTCGGCCGAAAACCATGACTTCAAGGTGTTCTCCGATTTCGACCGCCTTTACAAAGAAGGGCTACTTCTTAAGGTGGGGTTGCAGGATGAACTTATGAAGAAGATCCCATTACCTAAGGTGGTCAGCAGGCTCCAAGAGTCTAGCCAAGGCCTTCTCAGATATGATACACCAAGGATTCTCTCCAGTAAGTTCTTAGTATTCAGATCATCCTCTTGGGTTCTTTCATGCTTATTAAATTTCCAACCAAAATATGATCTCTTGTGTTTGCAGAGGATAAGTTTGCTTGGTTAAGAGACGACGAATTCGCTCGTCAAGCAATAGCAGGGATTAACCCAGTAAATATTGAGAGGCTTAAGGTGAGTAACTTATCAATGGCATTTCTTTGTTCACTTTGTAGATACCTCAACACCCAAATTTGCACAAGTGCTCTTTTGATCTTTGTAGTTCTTGGAGGCTTGAGCTTGGTATCTTCTCATATATAATAATCATGATCCGTAATCCAAAACCCTTTGAGCCGAAATTCTCCTTGACCTAATCTGCCCGACCTAGGGTAGAAAACACATTTTAATTTTAATTTTTTTTTCTTTTTATGTGGTGTGAGTTCTCCAATGTCTATAGGAATCTAAGTGTGGATCATGTGACAAAGTATGAAAAATAAGCATAGTTTAATTCTATTTTCTTCTCTTCTATCAGGTTTTTCCACCAGTAAGTAAGCTTGATCCTGCTATCTATGGTTCATCAGAGTCGGCCCTCGAAGAAGATCACATACTGGGCCATCTAAATGGGATGTCTGTACAACAGGTAATTAATTATATTTATATCTGTTATCCCTTTTTTTTTTTCCTTTTTTTCCAGATTGACAAAGACTGATCAAAACTGGAATTGGAATGAGGAGCAATTTGATTACATTCATGGTAACATATTTGCTACTCTGAATATTTCTCAGGCCTTGGAAGCAAATAAGCTGTTTATAGTGGATTACCACGACGTATACCTTCCATTTATTGACCGGATAAATGCTCTCGACGGCCGGAAATCCTATGCGACTCGCACCGTCTTCTTCTTAACCTCAATGGGGACTCTCAAACCAATTGCTATCGAGCTCAGCCTTCCATCGGCAGGTCCCGGTTCCCGGTCAAAACAGGTGGTTACCCCTCCTATTGATGCCACCAGCCATTGGCTTTGGCAGCTTGCCAAAGCCCATGTCTGCTCCAATGACGCCGGCGTACATCAACTGGTTAACCATTGGTAAGTCACCCGTCTCTCTTCACACACTTCTATTACGAACCAGATTAGTACATACCAGGAAGGATTGTGTTCGTGCGGTGCTGGGCTGGGCGGTACCACGGTCCACGGAACCTACGTACGGTTCAATGGTGCCGGCCCGTTGTGCACCTTCAGTCCATAAGCTTTAATGGACCTCCAGTTTGGGTTCAATACTGGATAGAGTACATTTAGCCCAAAAAGCCTCGGTTGGGTCGGGTCGGGTTAACTGAATCTGGCTCTGACAAGTGGCAACTCCTTGAACAGGTTACGGACCCACGCATGCATGGAGCCGTTTATACTGGCGGCGCATAGGCACTTGAGTGCGATGCACCCGATTTACAAACTTCTCGAACCCCACATGCGCTACACCCTCGAGATAAACGCCCTGGCCCGCCAAAGCCTCGTCAACGGCGATGGAGTTATCGAGGCCTGCTTCACACCAGGAAGATACTGCATGGAGATAAGCGCCGCAGCCTATCGTAATCACTGGCGCTTTGACCAAGAGGGCCTACCTGCAGATCTCATCCGAAGGTTTGTGGAGAATTGGATCGATTGGATCGATTGGAGTTGTTTTTCATCGTCCGATCTCATTATTTTGACCCATTTGATATTGACTTGTATTCTTCTTTTTTCATGCAGGGGTATGGCAGTAGAGGACCCCACAGAGCCACATGGCATAAAGCTACTCATGAACGACTATCCATACGCGTCTGATGGGCTCCTGATCTGGTCAGCGATTCAGGATTGGGTCAAAACCTACGTGAATCACTACTACCCTGATTCGAGCCTGATCCGCAGCGACGCGGAGCTTCAATCTTGGTACTCTGAGTCCATCAACGTGGGCCACGCGGATCTTCGCCACGAAAGCTGGTGGCCCACACTCACCAACGCTGATGATCTCGTATCCATCCTCACCACGATCGTGTGGCTCGCATCCGCACAACACGCCGCTCTTAACTTCGGACAGTATCCGTTCGGCGGGTACGTACCGAACCGGCCGCCTCTCATGCGCCGATTAATTCCTGAGGAGACTGATCCGGAGTATGCCAATTTCATCGCCGATCCTCAGAGATTCTTCCTCTCATCGTTGCCGAGTTTGCTTCAAGCCACCAAGTTCATGGCCGTGGTGGATACGCTGTCTACACACTCACCAGATGAGGAGTACATAGGAGAGCGACAACAGCCGTCGATCTGGACGGGTGATACCGAGATCGTGGAGGCGTTCTATGGCTTTGCGTCGGAGATCAGACGGGTAGAAAAAGAGATTGAGAAGAGGAACAGTGATCCAACGTTGAGGAACCGGTGTGGGGCCGGGGTTTTACCGTACGAGCTGTTGGTGCCTAGTTCAGAGCCTGGGGTGACATGTAGAGGAGTCCCAAACAGCGTATCCATATAAAGCTTTTGTTTCGCTACGGTAGTACGTATATATAGAATTATCGTGTAGGTGCAAAGAGGTTTCTGACGAGTCGTGGTGTACCATATAGCATAGTTTTGTATCATATAACTTAATTGTATGTCCATTCTCCATTTGGAAGACATAATGTAATGGAGACAAGTCAAGCTTTTACAAGATCAAATTGTAGCCATTGAACAAAATTTATCAACTTTTATTAACATCTTAATAGCAAACCAATGCAATTCCTATTTGGGAAAATTTGGAGGACTCGGGATGGCAACATGCCGGTATGAGACTAGAGGATATCCTATGGAGCGAAATGGATGGACTATTGAAGCGTGTGTAGATATGAGCCACGCATCTAGTGATCACGCAAAAAACACAAGACAGCATCTGAATGTTTGGTGTGCATCGGAACACATTTCAGCAAATGTTCTAAGCTATTTTGCTTCATATATTCCCGTTTGGGATGGATTTTGACAAACCCTTTATAGAACTGAGGGAACGCCAACGAGGCGAGTTTTGACAAACCCCCTAACCTGCCTCTATACAAATTCAATCCACTAAACCTGACCCTAACCTTCAACATATATAAAATGTGGTTTTGTGTGAAAAATTAATATATGCTCTTACATATAAGCGTAGAACAATTTTGTAACGGGTGGGTTGTGCCAAACGCGAATACCATTACCAATTTCTAGCAGTTCAAGAACTAGAAATCCCAGGTTTGAGTTCTCGGACTATTTGATATATGACGGGGTCATGTATCTAGGAGTTTACCTTAAGTCACACAATCTGTGTGTATAAGGGGACGTTTTGGCGCTCAAAATGCGAATCCGTGTTTTGAGTACGGAAACGTCCCCAATCTGCAGATTTGACTTATACCTCACTGATTGGAGTAAAAACATAAAATTGTAGGTTTTTTTGTAAGATTTTGAGGATTTTTTTGAAAATATAAAAATAGATGAATGTTTGTATCAAAATAAGCTTAAGTTAGATGAGTTTTTGAGGGGTTTTATGAAAATATGAAAATAGATGAGTTTTATTCTTAAAAATAAGCTTAAATTAAGTTGATTGAAAGCCAGCTTAAGATATTTTTTGTATTATGTCAATTTTCTTTTATATGTGGTTGAGCATAAAAATAGAAATTGAAATAATTTTGGACATGAATTATAGTTTGCATCTATATATACAGACACTCCGGACCACAAGTTATTTTCAAGTTTGGTGTTCTCAGGCTCTTGCTCCCGCTTCCGTTCGGTGTTCTGGTACCCTGCCCCAACAAGGTGGGGTCAGGGGTTCCACGCAATAAAATAAAAAATAAAAAATTAAGGGTAGCTTGAAAATGAGAAAAATATGATATTTGAACAATGAATCAAGAAATCCAGATGATAAGCAGTTAAGTGGAAGAACAATTCAATTAATCCCTCGTTGTGTAATAATAGCAAACCATTTTACGACATGTGGTCCTTTGAGGAAATACATATGCTACTTCACTGACTTAAGAAGACGGGGAACTAAGAAGCCATTGAAAAAATCTACGTGTCATTAGTTGATTTGATATGACCCAGTGAGATTATATATGATCACGATTCGACAGTTACTGAACCCAAGACAGTAGGTGAGTGGTAGTTGGTGTTGGATATGTCTCAAATTGTGGGCTTATCTAAAGTTTGGTCTTTTCTAATTCGGGCTTATCTAAATTTTTTGTTGTATTCATATTTTGTCTTTTATGGTTTCAAAAGTTGGCTTTTGGCTTTTCATGACTTTTGAATCTTCCCTCCATTTTTAACTTTGTGTTTGTAGAAGAAGGAGAATACCACATTGGAACTCCATCTCTTATTCTTTGTGTATATATAAGGATTGAATCTATTTGGGTTGGTGGCCCAAAGAGAGTGAGATGGAGAGACGTTGTTGGGTTGTCTGGGGTTGTCTTTCACACGCGCGTGCCGCCGCCGCCTGTTCAGTCCATGGCGTGGTGTGGTGTGTCATTAGATACATAGTTTACTTGCCCCTGTCTACATTTATATTTTGTTTTAATTATAATTAATTTACTAATTAATTATATTATCTGTTGGGTTTGTAGCAGTTTTTAAATGTTAACAAGACTTAGTCAAGAGAGAGGTTTAAGGGAAACGTCCCTTAGTGGAATGTTACCGTTATCTCTTTTGAACATTGCCATTATCTCTATAAAAGAGACTTGAGGTCTCCTAAGAGATATATGAATTACTCTCTACTAATATATTCTTGTTCTGGTTTTAACATCTCTATTTTCTGAGAATTATTGGGCATTCTAACAAGTTCGAGACGTCGCGAGTGCACGCATACTGAGTCAGGTCATTGTATATTGGAGATCGATCGCCAGTAGCCATCTGCACTACTGAAATTCTGAGTGGGGCGAAATTGATTCTTAAGGATAGCGAATTCCTCCGCGCCTCGATTGACAAGTTTTGTCTGCACTCTGGGATCGAGCGCAACCTCATGAGATCGAGTGCATTGCAATCGAGCGTAATTTTTTGGGATCAAGCGCATTGCGATCAAGCGTAATTTTCTGGGATCGAGCGCAATATTTTTGTAAGTAAAATTTGGATTCTTTATTTCCAGTTTAATTATAATTTCTGTTAATTAATCAGTGCAGTATTTTCCAACAATCTTAAGAATCGATTTTCTGCACTGTTTAATCAATCAGATGGGTAATTTACCAGACATGTCCAAACTTGAGCCCTTTGATGGAAAACACTATTGTAGGTGGTTTGAAAAAATTTTGTTTCTTTTAGAAACCATCAATGTGGCATATGTCTTGTTTACCGAAAGGGATTTTGAAGATACTTTTGAACCTGCTCGTTCTTTTGATAAATCTGTATATGAAAAGAATGATCGTATCTGTTGTGGGCATATCTTGAATGCTCTGTCCAATTCTCTATTTGATGTTTACTGCACTTATAAAACTACTAGAGAGGTTTGGGATGCACTGAAAAAGAAATATGTTATGGAAGATGTTGGTAGTAAGAAGTATGTGGTTGGGAGATTTTAAGACTTCAAAATGATAGATGAAAAACCTGTTATGGAACAGGTACATGAATTTTTGAATCTTATTCATGAAATCCACACTGAGGGAATGCTAATAGATGAGACCTTCAAGGCAGCAACTCTTATAGAGAAACTGCCACCATCATGGAAAGAATATAGGAATACCTTGAAACACAAGAAGAAACATTTATCTTTAGAAGACCTTGTTGTCCACATTCGTATAGAAGAGACCAATCGTTTGAAGGATGTGAAAGATATTTCTCATGAATTTTCCACTAAGGCTAATATTGTAGAGACCAAAATTCCAGAAATGTCACAAAAGTCAAAGTTCGGAAAGCGATTTAAAAAGAAACCGTATTCCAAAGACACAAGGTTTAAGAAGAATGATAAAATTCAAAAGAAGAAGAAGGGATCTTACTTTGTTTGTGGGAAATTAGGACTTGTGGCTGTTGAGCGCCGGAAGAGGAAAGGGCAAGACAATCGTGATAACAAACCACAAGCTAACCTTGCTGAAATAGATATAAATGCTGCAGTTGTTTATGAGGTTAACCTTGTTAGTAATGTGAAGGAACAGCTGGTGGACACTGGGGCTACCAGACACATCTCACTACAAAATACTTGTGTTTTACCGGCGGTTTGAAACCACCGGAATATATTACATAACCGCCATAGAATCCGACCCCGGCGGTTTATTTAACCACTGATAAATCCCCGTCCGCCGTAGGTATTATCGGCGGTTTGCACGGCGGTTTCAGTAAACCATCGACTTAGAGTAGTGTTTAGCCGGCGGGTTGCTCAAACCGCCGACCTAGGTACCCCTAGATCGGCGGTTATACACCTCCGATATAACCAGTATAAGACAGCGGTTCCATATAACCGCTGAACAAAGGGTAGTTGACGGTGGTACACAACTGCCGGGATATAGCTTGTTTTTTTTTAAAGCAATTTCTTTATTTCTATAAGATTACGAACCTGTAAATAAACCTGTATAAGAACAAACCTATACAAGCACAAACACCATTCAAGATTACAACTAAACATGTACAAGCAGAAACACCATTCAACTCAATAAACCGGTACAAAGAGCAATTAAACACTACAATTCAAGTCTCTATATTAAACCTACAAGTAAACTCTATAATTCAAGTGGTCAATAATCTATTAAACGGCCTACAAAGTAATTAAAATTGTATACGAACAAACACCATTCAAGTCTATATATTAAACCTAGAAAGTAAATAAAACCTGTACAAACAAACACCATTCAAGTTTATTAATTAAACTTAATTACAAGTAAACCTGTAAAAATCTACTAATA
>JAUPMG010000010.1:1262566-1276039 GCA_031762675.1 Pachysandra terminalis
AATATCAATTGAAACGTGTATAAATATAAACCACGCGCCTAGTGATTATACAAAAAATACAAGGGAGAGAAATGGATGGAATACCAGTTGAAGCGTGTATAAATATAAACCACACGCCTAGTGATTATACAAAAAATACAAGTCGTGGTCCTTTGAGGAAATACTTATGCAGCATCACTGACGTGAAGAAGACGAGGAACTAAGAAGCAGTTGAAAAGTCTACGTGTCATTAATTGATTTGATACAACCCAGTGAGATTATACCTGATCACGATTCGACATTACTGAACTCAAACACAATAAACGAGTGGTAGTTGGCACGGGGGCGGATCCTCTGGTGTAAATCCTGTGTGGGTTTTTCTGTGGTGTGAAACAACATCGAGGGCGTATAAGTACATTAGGTGAGGGCTAGTTGATGTTTCAGACCACAGGAACCCACACAGGGTTTACCTCACAGAGAATCCTCTCCCTTTGGGACAGGCCTCAGTTCATAAATAGACAAAAGACTGTACAGAGATTAAAAAAAAAAAAAAGAATACAAGATCTGTCATGTTGTAGGGGTGGTGGTGGGGTGGGTACTTTTATAAGTTTTAATTTTAATTTTTTAATTTTAGACTAGAGGTGGCAATTTGGGTCCAACCCGAACTGGCCAGGTTAGCCCGCCCATTTAAATTCGGGCTCAAGTCCAATTTTAAAGCCTGTGAGCTTTCTAAGCCCGAATTTTTAAAGCCCGCTTTACTTAGGGCCGAGCTTGAGTTAGGCATGTCCAAGCCTGGATCAGCTCGGCCTGGCCTGGTTTTAAATGCCATGCATTTATACTAACCGCATATATTTTTTGTTAGAAGTTTGAAGAATATGTAACATCTTGTGTTGTAGCCTAGTGGTGAGAATGTTACATTCTCATTGTGAAGGTTTGGGTTCAATTCTTGTCAATAGCAAAAAAATTAATGAAGAATGTATGTCTTTTAAGATTTTTTTATTAATAAAATAAAAAAACTTAAAAAAAATAATAAAAAAACGGGCTTAATTGGGCGGGCTCGGGATTTTCAAATTAATCTAAAACCGGGTTTGGGCATGCATAATTTCTCAAAAAAAAATTTGAGCCTAGCCCAACAAATTGCCATCCCTATTTTAGACTGTTGCTTTATCTTAGTTTGCACTATTATAGGATTGAAATGACAAATAAATTGTAAAGTAGGAAGGATAAGTAGGTAGCAAAATTATAAAGGATAAAACTGTAAAATAGGGCTTATATATAATTTTCCCTCCCTCTCTCTCTCTCTCAAACTACTTCCAACACAAATATATATCTTTTAGTGGGCCTACCCCAGAGTCCCAAACCTCACTTCGGCCCAAATAAAAGCCCAATACGAGAACAGTTTAAAAGGTTTTTTATTTTTATTATTTTCTTTTTCATGTAAACAGAACAATTTAAATGTTATTCCAACTTAAGAAAAAGGATGAATATAGAAACCGCTATGGGATGTTAAGATTCGAATATGTAAAATCGTTGAAGAATGACACATGTCGTTATATAATTTGCCATTACTCGGTGACTCCACAATGACAGTTACGAACTCATGACATAGGCTAGCAGGTGATAGGCATATCCCCGCCGAGTTATAATTATATAGACAGAAGAGGGACTGTATGTACAAGAACAAACGAACACCTCGATCTTCTTCATTTTCTCTCTCCGTTCTTGAATCGTTATTGTAAAAACCCACAATGCCTTCTTACAATCGAAAAAGGAGTACTGGAACCGTCGGGGGAAAAACTTTCAAGATGAAGATGACGACGCAGGCTGCTGGTGGTGGTGGTGGTGGTAAGCCTCCTCAACCGCCGAAGTTGCCGGAGGATATTAAGAGTAGATTCGGCAAAGCTTTCATTCTACTTCTTGTGCTACTGCTCTTATGCTTATTCATTTACTTCCTTCTTCTTTACGCTGCCTCCCTTGATCACCAGGTTTAGTCACTTTCCAGCAGCCTCCTCATTCCTTCTTTTCTTCTTTCTTTCTCTCTATTTCTTTGTTAATGTCTTTCCCGTCAATCTTTATCTCTGCAACCGCACTCTCTTCATAGATTAATAGATAAAGACAGTATATTCTTTCTTGGGTTTCTTTCTTTCTTTCCTTCTTTTCATTCTTTGCACATTGTTAAGGAAGAAGGGAGCATTGAATCCACCATTAACCAAGTCTGCGACTGCAGTACTGATGATGATCACTTGTGAAGATAAACCATTAATTCTTCTTTGGAGCTGGTTTTGATTGATTACTGTTTGATATATCCTTCTCTCTTCAATGGAACTGAAGTTGATTCTATACGTATAGGAACTGTGTGGGATGATCAAATGTAATACTGTAATCATAGAAATTCAATAGAAATTACATGATTTAGTTTTTCAATTTGCATTTTACTATTCCACATTTCTGACCACTTTCTGATAATTGCATGTTCTTATGGACGTATATATAGATTATACTCTAATTGAGATTTTGACAGTTGTTTATACTTTCTTACGTTTGTTTAAGCTCTTTTTTTTTCCCTCATTATTATTTCTCACACCAACAGATGAAGCCTTTGTTTATCCCATGTAGGGATGGTAATGGGGTGGGTTTAACCGGTAATTCCCCGCCCCTAATGGTTAGGGTTTGGTTATCCGTGAATCAGATTAGGGTTTGGTTCAACGCGAACAGTTGTCATTCACCTATGTTTTAAATATATATTTTATATATAAAAATATATTTTATAAGTAAATATATTGTTTCAAAAAATTAAAGATTTAACTTAAAAAAAAAGTATTTATTTGTAAAAGATCTTGTAACCAAGTCAAACCCACCCCGTGTCATGCTACTGCCTGACAGGGTTAAGAGCAGGTTTGGTATTAAGAAAACTCTTTTAACGACGGATTAGGGTTTGTCAAAACACGAGCCGAACCCTCCCCATTGCCATCCCTAATCCCCTGCGGTGGCCATCAGATGGGATGTTTGAATATTCTGGAGTCATACCCAAATCTGCGTTTTTGAGATGACCCGCCCAAATTATTTGGGCTAAACAATTTAAGTCCAAGAAAAGCCCAATTTGCTTATCTTTATCTTCAAAGAGTTGACATTGTTGCGCCCTATTTTATAAATTGTCATTGTTGAAAAGCAACCCGGCCGAACCCGGTCGAAATTCCTTCTTACAGGATGGTCTAACGATGATTCGATGTTTGTTCTGCTACACCACTATCAACCTACTCGTTGAGCATTGCCATCGGATTGGCTGAATCATAGAGTAAAATACTAAGCATTGGATTAAAGGAGAATTTGTTCATCTCCTGTATTGACGCACATGGTAGCATAAGGTCCAAATTAGTGACCACTGAATTGTAATTGGGCCGGATCCACCATGATCCGAATCCGAATCCAACTAAATTCAAGGAGATCCGAATCCGATTAAAGATCCAACGAATCTTTCATGAGTAATTGAATCCGAATCCGATTATATTTATAGGATCCGTATTCGAATTCGATAGTAAAAACGTTTAAAAATAAAATAATTAACAAATTATTTAAAATGCAGTACAAATCGATTATCAAATATCAATGGATAATATAATTTAACTTAAATTCTCAAACAACTAAAGAAAGAAAAAAAAAAGAGAAAAGTTGCTATATATATATATATATATATATATATGTGTGTGTGTGTGTGTGTGTGTGTGTTAATTTAATCGAATTCGAATCTTAATCGGGTTGGATGTATCAATATCCTAATTCGGATCTGATTATTCAGATCCAAATCCGATCGGACACACATCAAATTTTGAAAAAAAAATCGATTTAATTGGATCTTTTTTTTTTTGGTAGACGATTTAATTAGATAAATTTAAACCGATTCGGATCGGTTCTAGATCTGGCCCACTATGATATTTATTAGTAAATAAAGACTAGGAAAGATTCTTTCTCACGTTTTTCTCGGCCACGTGAGAAACGCTGACTGACTTGAGTCAAGTCTTTGGCTCGTTCTTTAAATTTTTCAGAAAAAGCGAGAAATAGTGTCCGATGATTTTCTAAAGTTGTAGCGAGAGCTGTCAACAACACCTTTTTTTTTTTTTTTTTTGGGTCTTAAACACGTGGTGTTCTACACTAATTCACGTTCGGAACAAGAGCAATTACGAAAAAACCCCTGACCACCAGTGTTTGTAATGGGATTAGATCTCCAACCTACCTCCGGACTTCGTAGTCGCCCACTAGAACCCGCCTTGCTATCAACTGAGCCACACATCGGTGGTTGTCAACAACACCTTCCTTCCTCGTTCCGTCGCAAACAAACAAAGAAGTCCGAAGACTTGCAGAAAACTTTTATGATAATTAAATTAATTATAAAAATGCCTTTCTCCTATCTTTACAATCTCAAAATGGTTTTCTAAAGGTATAAAATCTTTACCAATTTACCTTTTCACTCTTATGGGTAGTTTCGAAATTATGAGGAGTAATTGAATAGATAAGTACATCAGTAGGTCCCACGAGATTAGATTACCACTTAACCATATGCAATAATATGCCCTGTGATGACCCTTTTCGATCGAGGAAAATGAAATTCACCTAAAGCAATAAGTATATAATAATAAATTTTCTTTAAATTACATATATTCTGTGATCACCACATTGCAAAGCCACGTGTCATGTTTTGAATAGTGTTGAAACATATAATTATTTTCCTTTTTTTTGTGAGACAGCTTGAGAGAAAAGTGGGTCCTCACCAATTCTGCTTTTTTTTTTTAGTGGAACCGTACGTCACATTTCACTAGACCAGAATACCCCTCTATTGAACAACTTATTTGCCTCACCAATTCTGCTTTTTTTTAGTGGAACCGTACGTCACATTTCCCTAGACCAGAATACCCATCTATTGAACAACTTATTTGCCTAATCCCAGGGCCTTTTCTGGTATTTTGAACAAATCAGCTACCATTTTTTAATAATTCAATCCCATGCAAAGTAAATATAGCCAATAATAGGAAGCCACCTGGCTAAAGCAAACAAAAGCAAGTTAATGTTATTTTATCTTATCAAAATTTTTGGAATCATAGATAGCTTTCTTTCTTTATCAAAAACTATATAAACATCCATCGCCACCACCACTAGCACCACTGGCACCACCAATAATGGAGTCTCCTATTTGGACTGCTTATGCCTTAGCTTGGCTTTCAGCATTAGCTCTCATCTTACTCTCCCGCCGATTTCTCCGCCGGCGATTAAACTTTCCACCCGGACCAAAACCATGGCCGGTGATCGGAAACCTCAACCTCATCGGCTCCCTCCCCCACCGTTCCATCCACAACCTCTCCCAAAAATACGGCCCCCTCATGCAACTTCGCTTCGGCTCCTTCCCGGTCCTGGTCGGCTCGTCGGTCGACATGGCCAAGAACATCCTCAAAACCCACGATCTCACCTTCGTTTCCCGACCCCAGATCGCCGCCGGCAAGTACACCACTTACAACTACTCCAACATCACTTGGTCCCCGTACGGACCTTATTGGCGCCAAGCTCGCAAGATGTGTCTCATGGAGCTTTTTAGCACGAAACGTCTCGACTCTTACGAGTACATACGTGTGGAAGAGATGCGCGCGCTTCTCAACGGTCTCTACGCCTCCTCCGGCGAGTCGGTGACGCTCAAAGACCATCTATCTAACGTCAGTCTTAACGTGATTAGTCGGATGGTTTTGGGTAGGAAGTACTTGGATCAATCTGAGGGGGAGACGACGATCGTTACGCCGGAGGAGTTCAAGAAGATGCTTGATGAGTTGTTCTTGCTTAATGGGGTTTTGGATATCGGTGATTCTATACCTTGGCTTAGGTTTCTGGATTTGCAAGGGTATGTGAAGCGTATGAAGGTTTTGAGTAAGAAGTTCGATTCGTTCCTTGAACATGTAATCGATGAACACAACGCAAGGAGGGAAGGTGTGAAGGATTACCTCGCAAAGGATATGGTTGATGTGTTGTTGCAGCTCGCCGACGATCCTCATCTTGAGGTCAAGCTTGATCGGACTAGTGTGAAGGCCTTTACTCAGGTACTTTTCTCTCATTCTCATCTTCCCTAGCTATTTCATTTTTTTTTCCTTTTTTAAATAAAAGTCAATGGGAGGCTCTAGTTTGAAGGTTGTCTGAAATTATGGAGAGAGGTGTTTAAAGCATCATCAGCAACATGCATTCGTGCACGTCAGAAAACTTTTAGGCACCCGAATTAACTTGTAGAATGTCTGGTGGTGCCGGGATCTGTAGACAGTGTGGAGAGCATTTTTTCTGATATTTTGTTTAAAAGATTTGCTGCACCCGTGTTGAAATGCTTGAACCCTGCGTTGCATTTCAGCGCAGGTATAAACATTTCAACACGAGGTGTAGATATCGTCCAGGTCCTAGACCAGACGAAATGCTCTCGACAGCGTGTGCGGACATTGGATAAGGATCTTATATTAATTGGCTGTAAGGTTGACACTTATTCCTTGGTGGATCCCCACAAAAAGATGATTTGACATTTCTAAAATCTTAAAATATCTATAAATCTTAAATCGACTTTTATCTTAATTGGTGATGGTCACCTTCTAAGTCACACAATCTGCGATTTTAAGGAGACGTTCTGGCGCTCGGAATAAGGATTCACTTTTTGAGTGCTAGAATGTTACCAATCTGCAGATTTGAAAAGTCAATCTGTGGCTTGAGATAAATACATAAAAACAATGTAATTTATGATATTTTTAAAACTCAAAAACGAATAATTTAAAATATTTTTAAAACATTTAGGAGTTAAAGTTTAGAAAAATAGTGATAAACGATAAAACAGGATAATTTATGATATTTTAAAAACATTTAGGGTTAAAGTATGAAAAAAGAATCAACATTTTTGTTATTTCAAATTTTATTTAGAAAAATACAAAAATAAGTGGATTTTATTTAAAAAAAATGTTAAATTAAGTTGATAAATAAGATTGTATCTTTATACAAGAAATACAGTTTATATGTATATATACAAATTATATGTGTATATATAAACGCTATGTAGAAACTCTGGACCACAAGTTATTTTCAAGTTTGAAGCTCTCGTGCTCTCGCTCCCGCTTTTACTCTCGCACCCGCTCGGCGTTCAGGTGACTTAGGTCACCCTTCTTAGTAGGTTTACTTGGGATAGGTATCATTCTTATATGAGGTTGACACGTGATTCACACAACCCAAATTCACAAAATATCTTAGCTAGCTAATTCTTAAATGTTAGGGTCTTTATTTGATTATTCTTGAACCCTCATCTTGTTCGCTTACAAGGAATCAGATGGTCTCGTTCAAGTGAAAATAGCTGATTAGCAATATATTCCTATAATTTTTTTTGGCGGTTGGCGGCACCAATCACATGATGCCATAGAAACAATGAGGAAATCAATAACGCTTGCTCCGGTTAAGGTGGGCACCGATTTAGGATTGATAGTATCATAGGGTTAATTTCTAGATTGATATTTGATAGGTTACTAGTTTCTTCATTGTCATTGAACCATATCACAAAAAATTTTAATCGAACAAAGTATTTATTATGTGGATGAAAATATTCTATGAACATGGGTTATGTGAATCTCTTGTTAACCAAGGGCGTCACACGTACATGACCATCATTGGTTAAGATCGAAATTGATTAGGGTAATAGCGGGTTTCAAGTTCATGAGTCTAGTTTTAGAAATGTCGATCACCTTTTTTAATGAGGTCGTCTAGGACAGTTGTTAACCTCACACAAGCTTTCCATAGTCTGGATGTACCCCATCACCATCATATGAATGCATGATTGGTGAGACCCACAACTACAAAACAAATATGTTGTGATTTGAATGGTGTTTTGGGTACATACCAAATACCAAACCGGGCATAAATTTTTGCTTTTCCAAATCATGGTGTACTAGAATTGGCCAGGACCATGATACAATTATTGTATCAAGCAACTTTGGATCGGACCGGTAAAACCGATACCGGTACAATCGATCCAAAGTATTTTTGTTTTTGTTTTATTTTAAATTTATAAAAGGAATGGTCCATCAGGTATCGATTGGAATCGGTCAGGTAATGACCGTATAGTCGGTCCGGCGAGCGGTACCACCATTCATGCGACCGGTCTGGTCGATCCAAATTTTTTTTTATTATAGGGCGATCCAACTTTTGTAAAGGATCTAGACCAACCGGGTCGGATCCATGATCCCAAGACTTAAAACCTTGTTCCAAATGTTGCAGCAATATATAAATTACTCAAGAAGTAACTAAATTTACTTAATTTTTTTAATTAATACTTTGTATGTGTTATTAGGACCTGATTGCTGGTGGCACAGAGAGCTCAGCAGTAACAGTAGAATGGGCATTATCCGAGCTCTTGAAGAAGCCAGAGAATTTCGAGAAGGCGACGAAGGAGCTAGACAAGGTGATTGGGAGAGAGAGGTGGGTGGAGGAAAAAGACATCCCTAACTTACCCTATATCCAAGCAATTGTGAAAGAGACAATGAGGATGCATCCTGTGGCTCCAATGCTTGTGCCCCGTCTCTCTCGAGAGAATATCAACATGGCAGGCTACGACATCCAGAAAGGGACCCGAGTCCTAGTAAATGTGTGGACCATAGGGAGAGACCCGACCCTGTGGGATGACCCAAATGAGTTCTACCCCGATAGGTTTATTGGTAAGGCAATTGATGTCAAGGGACATGATTTCGAGCTGTTGCCGTTCGGAGCTGGTCGGAGGATGTGTCCCGGTTATAGTTTGGGTCTAAAGGTGATAGAATCAAGCTTGGCTAATCTGTTGCATGGATTTATATGGAAGTTACCGGAGGATACGAAGAAAGAGAATTTAAATATGGAGGAGATATTTGGGCTCTCGACGCCTAGGAAAGTCCCACTCGTGGCCGTGGTGGGACCTAGACTTCCGGATCATGTTTATCTTCAGTGATTATATGTATGTATGGTTAGTGTGTATCTTTCAGTTTTAAGCTTTCAACTAATGGTTGTTTTGAGATATGAAGTTTTAATTATGAACAAGTTTTTAATCCTATTTTAGCTCATGCTCATGACTTTTATATTTGATTAAGAAGAAATGATTCTAATCAAATGAAATGGGATCTGAAAATGGATATCTAACAAACCAATTTAACATTTTTTTTTAGAATAAAACCTATTTATTTTTTTATTTTCATAAAAACCCTAAAAAATAGCAAAACAAATTCCATCTATTTTTATACTACGCAGATTGGAATTGTAAAATCGCGGATTGAAAAAATCCAATCTGCGGATTTGAGAGGTTCCCGCATTTAGAATACGGATTCGAATTCTAAGTGGCAAAACGTCACCCCTAGGTCACAGATTGTGTAACCTAGGTCCTAATCTTAAGTTGGGAACGCAAATAGTCTACGATATTTGATGCTATTTTTCCTATGATGCCAACCGAATAACAATAAAACAGGTGATCGATCATTTTTATAACCCTAAGAGACACCAATCTCAAACCGACTTCTACCTTAATCGGAATAACCAGTTATCAGTTGTACACGTGGCATTGGACGGTTTAATGCCACTCGAAAAAGTAGTTTTATAATAAGAAAAATGACCTAATTGGCCTCGTGTAGTGTATCACAAATCAATTTCCTCCATTGATTGGATTCTCAAACCTAAACAAAGTTTCTCTCACTATAATCATATTGTACATATATATACAACTTCGAATTGGGCTTTGCTTCACTAACAATTTAGACATTTGTACTCAAAAGAATTCGTGTAAATAACCAAATCATGTCTCCATGGCATGGTAGTATATAATGTTTTCTTACAATCACGTAAATATGTACTACACTACCCCCAATTCCAAGATGGAAATTGTTCTTCTAAGACCTTGTTGCTGAGATCTGGTAATTTTTCTATCTACACTCTACAGTGTTATTTACATATCTGCTACCTCTGCTTCCCTTGTCTCTGTGGTGTTTGGGAGAGTACAAATCATTCTCCGAGTAGATAGTCTGCGATCTCGGTGACTGGATTCGATGCCCATGAGCATGAAGGTGGTGGCGCTGGTGGTGGTGTTTGGGAGAGTATAAATCATTCTGTTTCTTTGTCTCATGCTTTGGTGTTTCACTTCCTTTCGTATCATCGTTTTGTATCTGTCCTTCCTTGTGGTTTTCAGTTGGAACTACGTAAACAAAAGGTCCAACAGGAATGTCATTGAAGTCCTGAAGAGTCTCTAAAGTACTGACCACATTGCTGATTGTGGGTCTTGTCTTTGGGTGTTGGCTCAAGCATTTGTAAGCCAGTGATGCAATCTTCTGGGCTCCCTTGGTCGAGTACTGGCCTTCGAGTCTCAGGTCCATGATCCGGTCAAGCTTCCGGGACTCGTTCAAAAGCGGCCTAGCCCATTCCACAAGATTTTGCTCTCTACTAGGCCGGGTCTTGTCCATCGATCTTCTTCCTGTTAGTAACTCTAATAGGACTACTCCGAAGCTGTACACGTCGCTCATCGCTGTCAAATGACCTGAAATTAGTAAAAGTTGGTGTGAATTAAGAATTGTTTGAGCTATATATAATCACCTATCATGAATAATAAGAATTAATCCACACAGGTTATCTCAACTGCCAAGCTCTCCAACTCATGAACAGGAAGTCTCAAGTTCGAATTCTGAGGCTTATCTGATATATGGTTCATGTGGGTGGGGTGATATATTCAGGGTTTTATCATGTCCCCACTAAGTGGGGTCAGGGTTCCATGTCAAAAAAAGAAAAAAAAAAAAAATTAGCTATAATCACCTGTCATGATGTATTCAGGAGCAGCGTAACCTTCTGTGCCCATGACACGGGTCGAGACATGGGTGTCGTCTCCCTCTGGACCATCCTTGGCTAACCCAAAATCTGAGAGTTTAGCTGTGTAATCCTGGGAACATAAAAGGTACTTAATTAGTTAATTGATTAGACAAAACATTTTCTCTCATTTTATTTTCATTTTCATCTATTTAGTGTTGATGAAGAATATTATGTTAGTCTATAAGAGTGTTAAGAAGAGCTTACAGAGTCTAATAAGATGTTGGAAGCTTTAAAATCTCGATATATTACGGGTTTCTCTGCTTCATGGAGGAAGGCAAGCCCCTTGGCAGCCCCGAGTGCTATCTTCATCCTTGTTGACCATGGCAAGGAAGCAGAGTATCCTGCATTCAAAAATATGGATAGAGTCAATAAAAAAGGATTTAGATATTCAAAATCAGACTAAAGATGTAGTCACTATTGATGGAAGAACAAAATGGATCTGTCAACTCCAATAAAATGGAATAAGAGGGCTTTTTTATTTATTTATTATTATTTATTGTTGTTGTGCTTTCTCGATTGGTCGGATTCGTCGTGCTTTGCATTTCATGTGTAGTGATTATAAAAAATAGTTGAGATTTTTACCAAGTTGAAGAACTACCTGGTAAATCCTGACCGTCCATTTGACAAGAGACCCTCTAAGATTAACATAAACAATATCTTATTCTATATAAACCAATACATGTGTTCTAGGTTTTGCCTCATGTATCAATGACCATCTAATTTAATGTTTCATACCTCAAAGAGATGTTAGTTTTCAATAAGCTTTTTACCACGTGGCAAATTTTTTAGGACCAAAACCGAGACTCTTTGCATCTATATATATATATTTTAATGGTAATTTCTTTATGCTTACACAACAAGTAGAACACAAGAAACAACATCAGACGATCTCTTCCATATTCTTCACCATCCCGAAATTACCCTCTCCACCGTCCCCCCCCCCTTTGTTTTTTTGTTCCTGGTTGAAACATTCTCTAACTTTTTATTATTTCTTTTTCTTCTTTACTATTCAGTAGATAGTCTGTATCCCACTTTCATGATTATAATAATAAACTTATTATATAAATATTAATAATTCAGAAATTATTACTTAAAAATAAAGAATTAATAAAACGAAGCTAAATAAAAAAAAAGGGCTTAAACTTACTTCTAAATAGTTGATTTTCTAAGCTGCCACGTGCCAAGTACTCGTATACAAGAAGCCTGTGCTCCTCCTCGTAACAATATCCGATTAACTTAACCAGATGTGGATGCCTTAACTGCCCAAGAAGGATTACTTCGGCCTGCGAGGACGAGGAATTCATCAAAATAATTAAAATCGTCGTCAAAACAAAAAAAAAAAACAAAAAACAAAAAAAAAATGTTTAAGATTAATCCAAGGTCATTTCTGTAAATTCGTACCAGCCATTCCCTATGGCCTTGCAAGCCTTCCAAATCCAAAAGCTTAACGGCTACCGGCTGAGCTATTAACCCGGGTCTCAGCTTATCATCAATGAACCCCTTGTGAACCGGTCCGAACCCTCCTTCCCCAAGAAAATTAGTGGAAGAGAAGCTGTGTGTGATCAACTTCAGCTCTGCAAGCGTGAAGGCATGAAGGTTTGATCCAATGAGAGAATTCGAGATGTCGTCGGCGCAGAGAAGTGAACTGGGGTTGCTTAGATCCGAGATAGATAATCTCTGGAAAGAACTTTGCTTCAATACAACCGGTTTCTTCGCCTGATCCGGTGACGGGTCGTCCTTATTAGGCTTGTAACAACTTGGGATGATAGATCTCCATGTGATCATGATCTTCTTCTTCATGGTCATATCTTCTGACCCAAGTCAACTTTCTGTGATCTGAAACTTGTTATGATCACAGAAGCAGGAGAGATAGAGAAGATGAATTACAGATGAGAATACTAAAATGGGTTCAGGCTTTGGGTTTGGAAGTAAGGCTTGAAAGAAAGCTAGCATCTAAGAATTCAATCACCAACTGCTATCTCTGTCTCCTTTATTTATATCTCTTTCAGGCTATCTTGATCCTTTTTCCTTTTCCAATTCTTCCGAAACTTGGAAATCTTCTAACTTGGACATGGGATATTTATATTGTATATTTGTATACAAATGTAGTATTGAGTCCTAGGTCTGTCTACTGTATAAAGAGAAAATGACATGGCTATCCTTGACTTTTTCTTTTTCTTTTTTTTGGTTGGTAAAAGATATAGGGAAAATTACCTATATATCCTACTTTAGGTTGCAAATCACGAAATAGTATTTAGACTAAGATTAATCACCTCTCAAGTATAACACTCACTACAAAATTGCCTTTTGGTCCTATAATGGATATAATTGATATTTTTCTAATACTTACTATTTCAAAAAAGTTAAAATACCTATTCTACCCTTAAGCTCTTTACACACATAGTGTGCATCCTTGCACCACCGTCCAACCCACCACCCCCACCCCACTACCACCACCACCAACCAATGTGCTCGTCCTTGTACACTCAGGTACGTGTGCGCGTCCTTGCACACTTAAGTGCGCATCCTTACACACTCAGGTGCGCGCCCTTGCACACTCAAATGCATGTCCTTGCACACTTAGGTACGCGTTCTTGTACACTGAGGTGCGCGTCCTTGCACACT
>JAUPMG010000010.1:1285330-1298529 GCA_031762675.1 Pachysandra terminalis
ATTTTCATTGATACTAAGCTTCTTTCTTCTTCCATATAAGCATCTATTTTGTTTTTAAGATTATTAAATAAGGTATCAAAGGGTATTTTTGTCCATAAAATATACTTTCAAATAATAGGAGAGGTGTTTGTGATGGCCAAAGTTTAAGGGGTACTTGTTGCTATTATGCCAAAGCCAAAAAAGTGTTAATTTCAAGTAAAATTGTTTGGCCAAAAGTACATTTATTTTGCCGAAATTTTGGCAAAATAACTCTTTTTTTTGGATGAAATAATCTATTTTAAAAAAGTGAATTTCGTGTTTCGGTAGACTAAAATGTTGCAAAATTTTACCGTAATTAAAAACTATGCAACAACCTTAATTTGATGTTTGGCCGTTATAACAGGCTCCTGGACAAAGAGATCGGTGACGTTTGAACTGTTTTGCTTTGTAACAGAATTGGGCCCACCAGCTCATGCATGTGAAAGTGAAATCTATTGAAAAACTTGGATGAAAGCTTTGAAAGAAGATATTAAAATTCATCAATCAAATTTTATATTTTACATGTAAATTCTGCTATGCGGTTGGTCGTGATTTTTTAAGAGTATGATCTTGATGGTATCTGTCTGTTTTTCGCTCATTAATAGATAATAGAGTAGAGTCAAAAGTGATTTTTCAACAAAAATGGAATTGATTAATGGAGTATAAGAAAGATTCTCACTGATATATATATATATATATAATTACTTAGGACAATGGTGGGGTTGCTCCCAAAGACTTGGGACTGAATGCTCGATCGATGACATCCTAAGGGTATCTTTCATAGGGGTATCCAAACGGGTCAGGCAGCATATAACGATCCGGCACGATTTGGGATTCGATAAGGTCATAGTGTCGTAACGGGCTTTGGACTTATGGCCAATTGCACAGTATGGCATGGGGCAGGCACGATTAGATTTTAGGCAGAATATGGACAAAAACACATATCGAACCTAACATGGCTTGATATGATAATAATTGTGTCACGTGGCATTTCAGATCAGGGAGCTCGAAATTACGCATGACACGGCAGGGGCCGAGCACAATTAGGTTTTGGATAGAATATGGATAAAAATATGAATATAGGCTCGGGGAACTCGAATTAGGCACGGGTCAAAAACGATTAGGTTTTGGACAAAATATGGACAAAAACACAAATCTAACCCAAGATGATCCAATATAATTCATGTCATATCGGATCAGAAATTTGAAATTAGGTACGGCACAACATGATAAAATATGTTGGACACGCCTAATCTTTCATGATTGATATCTGGGTACATAACAAATATCCGATCTGAGTATAAAACATTTTTTCTTAAAATTTTTATTAGTACTGATGATCCCTCAATTTGAAAATTCAAATTGTATCAATAAAATGAAACCACATGTCATCTCCCAAGAAGATTCTATTCCTTTTCCGCCTCAATATCTACTCGAACATGAAGAGGCATATGCAATCCGAGAATAGACTTTATGATTTAACCTCGAGAAACAATTTGATTTTATTCCAAGTCCGAAAATAGACTTTATGATCTAATCTCGAGATAGAATAAAGAAAATTTGATCTTATTCTAAAACCAAGAATAGACTTTATGATCTAATCTCGAGATTAAATAAAGACAACTTGATCTTATTCTAAATCCGAGAATAGACTTTATGATCTAATCTCGATACTAAGGAGACAATCTGATCTTATTCTAAATCCGAGAATAAACTTTATGATATAATCTCGAGACTTAGGAGACAATATGATCTTATTCTAAATCAGATGATAGACTTTATGATTTAATCTCAAGACTGAGAAGACAATTTGATCTTATCCTAAAATCGAGAATAGACTTTATGATCTAATCTTGAGATTGATTAGATACAATTTGATCTTACTCTAAATCCGAGAATAGACTTTATGAATCATCATCGAGATCAATAAGAGACTGTCCAAATTGAGATAAGAGTTATGATCCTTGCCTAACTACGGAGGTTCATTGCGATTACATCAAAACCCTCATATACTGAAGGGTTATCCAATAAGCAATGACATTGTTTTAGTTATAAAGCAACATGGACTTCTTTTTTACATCCCAAGTCCTAAAAGGGAGACTGCTTTGTAATAATCACACGCCAAATATAAAAGCATCCAAAATCGCACGTTGAGTTATGCTACAAATTCAAAATGTGACTTTATCCGATGTTGCGAAGAATTGCACTCGTAATCGAGTTAAAATCATTATCCTTAGAATATCTAACTCGAGGAAAACATCCCGAGCCTCTTAAGTTACCTGCACAATAAGACAAAAAGGGGGGGAGAAGTACCTAAAGGAATGGTGGCTAAGAGAAACGTCCCATCAGACCCATGACGGTTGTTGGCAGTTAAGCCAGATTCACATGAGCGATGTTCCATCAAAGGGACTGAGCACAAGGTAGAGATTGCTTGCACACTTGTATAAAGTGACAAGTGACAGTCGAGGTATGGGTCGGGATACGTGGAGTCATCCTATCATGTCTGGCCCCCGATGATTGGCACTTGTCAATTACACCATGTTTTATAACTTTGGCTATAAAAACCCTCATTCTTATTAAAACAGAGATCGACACTGGGTGTAAAGAAGGGAACTGACTGACGAATTTGAGATCTCTGACTTAGAGACTTCTATGCCTTTGTGCCATCTTTGAACCCATTTCTTAGGATTTTCAATCTATTTTTTGGGTTTGTTGGTGATTTGTCCTAATAGCGAAAGAAACTTTGTATTGGAACGACTGTCAAATTTAGGCTAATACGATACAGACTTTTGAACCGATATCCTCATGTGGTTAACAATACTAAGGGTGACACTTGTTATCTCGCTAATCTCTTTTTCCTAGCCAATTTCGAGGATCAACAGTACCTGAATACCCGACCCATAAAACCTTTTTCTTGAAGATCATCGTATCCGAATTAGTATTTTCTGGTTACAGATAAATATCTCGTGTATGATTGCTATGACCGGAGACATCATCATCGGTTTTTGTTAAAAAAGAAAGAGTATTCATCGTCATTCTATACGTCAATAACATTTATTATCATTATTATTTTTTTAAGTTTCTGGTATTTGCCTATTTATCTAACCCCTAGCCTCAGAAATTCCTCCATAATAAATCCCTCATTCTCATCCTCATCTCTCCCCATCTCCACGTCAATGGATCGCCGCTCCTTCTCCTCCTTTTCTTTCCTCGTCTTTCTCTTTTGCTGCTCCATCGCCTCCGCCGGCGCCGGATCCAGCTTCCAAGATGAGAACCCAATCCGTTTGGTTTCCGACGGATTTCGCGACTTGGAATCCTCTATCTCGCAGATCATCGGCGACGCGCGTCATGCCCTAACCTTTGCTCGTTTCGCTCACAGGTATTTTTCTTCTTCTTCTGATCTCTAATCCGATGCTTATCTCGTCAAGTTCTGTAATTAGATTTCAAGTCGTTTCGTTCGATTTTTCTGAAGATACGCCGTTGATTTAGGTACGGGAAGAGGTACGAGACTGTGGAGGAGGTGAAGCTCCGGTTCGGGATTTTTGTGGAGAACTTGAAACTGATCAGATCTACTAACCGGAAGGGCCTTCCTTACACTCTTGGTGTTAACCGTAAGTAATCCATTACTTCGATTCCGGCGGAGAGCTCGTCTTTGGTGATCTCTTCCGTCGGATTGTTAACTTCTTATGTATTTTTTGATCACATCGGAGTGCTCTGAGTTTTGATTCCGGGAACTGAGTTCGTCCAACACAGTTACAGACTGAATATATCAAAAAATTCTTCTTTATTTGTTATTCTTTTTCCAATTTTGATTACCAAGTATGAACGAATAAAGGCCAATAATAAGAAGAACGAAGGTTTGTGTCTGCCATTAGCTTGGTTGGATTGGCTGTGTTTCCAAAAGAAAAGAAGAAAAAGCTTTTTTTTTTGTCATAGGAAGCATCTTTTATTCGGAATGAACGGTGATGATGCAAGGAGCATACTTTATTTAGTTTTATTTTAACTTCTGTTAATATCCAGTGTGTACGTGCTCAGTTGTGGTTGGTGGTCGTATCCTGTGCTGTTAAACATCGTGCTATTTTTGGTCTCGCTTTGAATTCAAGGGTGTTTTTGTAGTTTCATATGTGTAGAATACATGAACACAGAGTTTTCAACTATACAATAAGGATCTGTACTGTGACCCACATAATTTGTTGGGAAGGAAATGATGTTTTTCTTTTATACTGCAGGGTTCCATTCATTGGTTTGATTTTTCTGTATTGGGACCCATACAATTTGGTGGGAAGGAAATAATTGATCTTTATATATACTGTTGGGTCTCATTCATTGGTTTGTTCTGTATAGGGACTCACACAATTCCAAGGAATGGTGCATAAGAATTCCCTTATATACACTAGCAGGTGGCATGTACAGTACCTCGATACACCTTTAAAATGTGTTAACCATTTTATTATCATGTTATTTTTTTTTTTAAATTGAAAAAAGTGTAACCATTTTATTGTCACGTCATTTTTTTTAATTGAAAGAGGTAGTAATGGTTATTTTGAAAAGTTAACCTTCGTCAAAAAATAAAATTATCTTTAGCTATATTAAATTTTTATATTAAAAGTTATTTTTAGAAATTTAAAAAAATACGCTTTTCGATGTACCCTCTTCCTTAATAGTATAATTGTATAGATATATTAAGCACACATTTCTTGTTTTTAAAGGATCGGAACCCACTAATTGAATATCCATTTGATTTTAATATATTCTTTGGTGGTGAATAGAATTGGTGAAAGCTTTGAAATAAAATGTTTCAACGAGACATATTTGATTTGTTAACCCCTCCAACCTTAGCCCTGGTTTTGCAAATGAAAACATGGGAAGACAATCACTAAAAGAAGGATCCCACCTGGAGGAATCCATGGATTGAAACAATTCAACCTCAGTAGTTTTCTTTTCACTTAATTTTGCTGAATCTAGTCGCTTAATTGAGCAGAGTTTGCTGATTGGAGCTGGGAGGAATTCCGTAGAAACAGGCTGGGAGCTGCTCAGAACTGTTCTGCCACCACAAAGGGAAATCACAAGCTAACTGATGCTCCCCTTCCTGAAACGGTATCCAATAGACCCAATCGTTTGTCTATCAGTTATCATATGTTTTAGTTTTTGCTTAATCATATGAAATGGTCTCTTGGGTTGGAATGCAACATGAATCCTCTGCTTTGTTGTTATATAGAAAGACTGGAGGAAAGAGGGGATAGTGAGCCCTGTCAAAGATCAAGGCCACTGTGGATCTTGCTGGACCTTCAGGTGAGCTTGAGCTTAGATGATCACAAGATGCTACAATTCACCAAAAATAAGCCCTGAGCTATACTTGTTAGGGATAGTGGGTGGCTCATAGTCACTAGTCTCTAGATCCAAGGGGGAGGGATCTGAGGGGACCTAACTCGTCGTGTCAGGTCAGTACCATGGGGTTGGCGGTGCGGGGGCTCCGTCCTTGTGGTACGGTAAGGGTATATTTGAGATTTTCCCTATAGGAGTATAAGTTGTAATCTAAATTCATTTTTGACATAGTGGAAACTTTTTCTCTCCCCGTGTACGCAGGCTTTGCCGAACCACGTATATCTTTGTGCATTGTTTTGATCTTCATTTTACTTTGTTTATTATTATTGCTTGATCCCGATCAATACTTGTTAACATGCAGCACCACTGGCTCTCTGGAAGCTGCTTATGCCCAAGCCTTTGGGAAGGAAATTTCTCTGTCGGAACAGCAGCTGGTGGACTGTGCTGGACCCTTCAATAACTTTGGGTGCAATGGGGGGTTGCCATCTCAAGCCTTTGAATACATAAAATACAACGGTGGCCTTGAGACAGAGGAGGCATACCCTTATACTGCAAAGGATGGTGTCTGCAAATTCTCGTCGGAAAATGTTGGTGTCAAGGTTCTCAACTCTGTTAACATCACCCTGGTAAACCCATTCTTCTCTAGTCTTTGCTTTTCTATTTCTTTGTCTCATTTACAAATTAATGAAATGTTTTGGAAATATGGCTCTGGATTCTAATGTTAATAGTATGATTATAGGGTGCTGAAGATGAGTTAAAGCATGCTGTGGGACTTGTTCGGCCGGTGAGTATTGCTTTCCAGGTGGTTCATGATTTCAGATTGTACAATGGAGGAGTTTATACAAGCACCACATGTGGAAAAACTCCCATGGTGAGTTTTTTTTTTCTAATTTGAGAAATATTGTGATGATCCATAAGGAAATTTAAGTAGACAATAGCATAGAATGCAATGACCGTGTTCCAATTCAGTTTTGCATAACTTCAGTGGCATACTCTAATTGGTGTTGAGGAATCTTGGATGCTGTTAGTTGCTAATTCAAGTCAAAATTCTAGAATAGATCATAGAAGATGTTCTTTTGAGCTGGGTTCTTCCAAAATATTCTAGGTAGAAGTTTAGCATTTGAAGAGTACGATTTCTTCTTAAAGCTACATTTACCATGTTATTTTTAGTCTGTTATTTGTAGTTTGAACCCTGTTCATTGATTTGTCATATATTGTTAGAGATAGTTGGTGGCTCATATTGACTAGTCTCTAGATCCAAGGGGGAGGGGCCTAAGGGGCATTGTTTTGACATAGTGGAAAACTTCTTCTCTCCCATGGACGTAGGCTTTGCCGAACCACGTATATCTGTGTGCATTGTTTTGACCTTCGGTATTACTGTTTATTATTATTGCTTGATCCCCATCAACATATATGTACCATGAATAGGGGTAGGTTTTTTTGCTTTTATTTTTTGGATTCTGCTATAAAGTTAGCTTAGCTGAAGTTGGCTTGGACTACAATTAATCTCTAAATAGTTATATTAATTATTTTATTTGTTTATTCATTTGATGACCTTTTTTGTGTTGATGGGGGGTAGGATGTGAACCATGCCGTGGTGGCAGTTGGTTATGGGGTAGAAAATGGAATACCATATTGGCTGGTGAAGAACTCTTGGGGAGCAAATTGGGGCGACCATGGCTACTTCAAGATGGAGATGGGCAAGAACATGTGTGGTGAGTTTCTCATTTAACCTTCCTCAACCAAAATTGCAAAACCTCTAGGACAAGTTCAAAACTCAAAGCGGGATTTTGGTCTGTTTAGTGAAAATTTTGAATCTTTGTGCAGCATTTCTTACACAAAAACCCGTGATTTACCCCTTTTTTGGAAGAAAAATCACAAACTTCTGTGCCGTAAAATCAAATGGACCAATCACAGATTTTGCTTAGAAAACGCTCCAGTTGATTTGAACTAGTTTGAAAATCATTTCCCTTGCATGATGTGGATGATAAGAACTGATGGTAATGGTTTGTTTGCAGGTATTGCCACTTGCGCATCCTACCCAATTGTTGCTTAGAATGGTAAGTTCTCCAGGAGCGATGATGGTAGCTGTATTCAAGGATGGTTTGAACTTTGTAGAATTCGTACTAAGATGTAGTTCAATTAAGAGGGTGGGTGTGTTCTCACGAGGTGTAGGTCCCCATGTACAAAATAAGACTCATCTGAATATCTCTGTGAATACGAAATGGTAATGTATGAAGAAGACCCTATTGTAATGTAACAACTCCTATCAATTATATCCAAGCATTGCTCTCTCATAGTCTCGTATCCTCCTCTTCAGAACCTCAATATCTATATATATATATATATATTAAAAAGAAGTATAACAAGATTGATATGTGTAATAGAGTAAATGTATGCGAGTATGGTAATATGTTGAGTGGTGGAGTATCTTATCAACTCAAGCAGTGATGAGATAATGAAAATTTGATCAAACAGATTTAATAGTGATTTAAGGAGAAGATTGAGATTTCTATTTAAATCCCTAATGGTATCTGTTTGTAATACCTTGAATTATCAATAGACTCAGTTTCTCGTCAATGTGATCCCAGAAGAATAATAACAAGGTTGGTAGCTGAAGCCAATTATTATGTTTGTCTATCCTTGAATGGACTAGCCTATAAAATTGGAACAGCGTCGAGCTACTGCATCATGATACAAAAACATGGAATTGGCTTGGTTTGTAGGATTTCCCCTCCATTCATATAAAAGGAGATTCAAATTGTTAAGTAACTTGAATTATCAATCTCTTTTGGAGATAGCCCTCTGTTATTCATGCAGCTCGCCTTGTCTCTTCTTCCACACTTCATTGCAATTTATATTTCTCATGATTCTTACAAGGAGGCTATTTAAGATGCTGATCAGATTGGCAAGCCAAAATTTTGCAATTTGACTCAAGGTTTTAATTCTCGGGATCCTAGATCGGACCGGTCCAGGCCGATCCAAAAATTGGATCTGTATTTAAAAAAAATAATGGATCGGTCAGATTGGTTATACCGGTCGTTATCGAACCAATGCAGGTCGATACCAGTTGGATTCTTTATTTATAAATTAAAAAAAATAACAAAAATTGGAGATTGGTTGGATCGGCAATCCAGTCACTAGACCGGTCCTGATCGGTATCGGTTGGACCGGTCCGATCCAAAGCCACCTGATACAATAGTTGTATTGTGGCTTGGGATCAAACCGGTCTTGACCGATCCAATACGGGCCGGCCGCTCCGATCCAATCCTTGAAACCTTGATTTGACAAGTTCTCTTGTCTATGGATCGAGTCTCCTGCATCTTTTCTAATTTCTACTTCTGTACTAACAGATAAGTATTTGGTTTGAGTTAGTTAATGTTGTTTACCTTTTTTATTTTTATTTTTTTTGGGGTGATAAAAGAAAAATTATATTACTCTCAAGTGTTCTTTAGAATGGTTCTACAAGTAGTTTTGCCAAAATAATAATCTTTCAAAGCATCAAGTAAGAACTGAGGGGGATGGGATCGCCAAAAACATGAGCCATCCGTGAACGCCTAGTTAGCTAAAGTATCTGCCACAAAGTTTGCTTCTCTGTAACAGTGGGAGTAACGTAGGACCTGGAAATTTTGGATGAGACCTAGCTTCCTCAATTAAACCTTCAATCCTCCACGTACAAGGGGTAGTAGTCTTGGATAATAAATGTAGAATGATGATGGAGTCCCCTTCAATCTCAAGATTAGTGACCCCATGATGTGCTGCCATCTTAAGTCCTTTAAGACAAGCCATGCACTCAGCAACAATAGCGGATGCCGAACCAATAAACAGGGAAAACCCAAACACAATCGTCCAAGATCATTGCGGCATAATCCACCCGCACTCGAAAACCTCGTGGAGCCTTTGTGAGCTCCGTCAAAGTTGAGTTTAGTGAAAGGGGATTGAGGAAAGCTCCATCTGACGTAGATGTTGTCCATGATAGTGTTTGTTACACGACCACCACAACTGAGAATGCGATCCGAGTCCTGTTGCAAAAGAGAGAGAGTCGTAAGGCTTTATCAACAAGTGGAACCTCACCTTCAAAAAGGCTCTGATTCCAACAACTCCAAATCATCCAGAGGAAATTAAAAATGAACACTGAAAGGTGGAAAATAGAAGAAGGAACACCCTTTTCATGTCACATAATTGCTTCCTTTATGAAATCCTTGATATTGTTAGATCTATTGAAGATATGAAGTTGACCACCTGCAAAAGCAAACCAAGAAGCCCTAGCAAAAGGGCATTGTAGAAAGATATGTTCATTGGTCTATACAGATTCATGGCACAAAGGGCAATCAGCAAGGGGGACGCCAATCCTCTGTAGTACCTCGTTGGTAGTGATGCCGTTCTGGCAACACTTCCAAACAAAAAATTTGATCTTTTGTGGGCAAGGTATGAGCCAGATTTTAAGCCACATAGGATCGTAATTGTACGTCGATGCGACTGAGATCAATTCAGTCGAGGTGGGGGCCCAAACAATTTTATCAACATTTCGATAAGAACAAATCGAGAGACCACAGATATACTCAAGCAAGTGTTCTGGCCATATAGCCCGTATTTTGTTACGGTCCCAAGAGTGAGAATTATGATTGATTAGATTAGCAACCTTAGTCATTCTAAGGTGATCAGAGATTTTGAAAATAGAAGGATTGGGAGGTAGCCACCCAGTATCAGAGATGTGGATATGATGTCCATTGGCTATCTGCCAACCTACTCCATTGATGATGGAACCTTTCATCCTGCAAATGGACTTCCAGAAATAAGAGAGATGATTTTACCTCCACATTGAGAAAAGGGGAGTTTCTTAGGTACTTCGCATTCATAAGGGTGAACCATAATGAGTTGCTCCCAGTAGTGAGTGATAGAGAATAACGTCTCATACTCTGTGTATGACGAGTTTCCCTTTTCTGCTCACATTCCTTTTGTAATTCTTTTATTATTTAGCATGATTTAGTTTTCATTGTATTCATGTAAATATGGAAACTAAATCAACTCTCAACTGTATTTAAGTGCTCTCCTTACAATCAATGATACACAAGTTTTTATACCAAACTCGTTTATGGTATCAGAGCTCTCTCTGTCCATTGAATAGAGAAACAAAAGATCCAAAAAGGATTCAGCCGTTTTTTTCTTTCTTCTTCTTCCTCACAACAACTGCAATGGAAGCATCTCAGTCTACCTCTCAAACGTCATCTTCAACTCAGATTCCGGATACCTCTCCGGCAGTCCCGACAACCACACCTGGAAATCCAATAACTCTTGTGGCTCAAGGTAATCTTGTCCCCACCAATGGAAATCTGATATCTCTTAATGCTTCTTCTCAGATTCCATTCAAACTCGCAAAGAATGGAGGAAACTATGCATCTTGGAAGTCTTAAATGACCAACCTCCTCTTGGGTTCATTGATGGCTCTCTACCATGTCCATCAAATACCGATCCAGACTATCTTTTCTGGATCCGTCAGGATCGTCTTGTGCTACTTAGCATCCAGGCCACTGTCCACAGTGCAATCGGTCCAACCATCAACAACTGTGTTACATCTACCAACGCCTGGAACAAATTGGAAAACAGCTATGCCAACCGTTCCAATACCCGAATGCTCTCCCTTATGTCTTCTCTCATGACTAACAAGAAGGAAGGAAAATCAGTTGCCGTCTACATGAGTAGAGTGAAAAGTCTTGTTGACGAATTAGCAATCATCGACCATTCCCTGAATGATGCTCAAATAATGTCCTACACCTTGAATGGCTTAGCCAATGAGTTCAAGGAGCTACAAGCAGCAGTTCGTGTTCGTGACAACCCCATTTCATTCGAAGATCTCTATGATAAATTACTCGATGAAGAATTGACCTGCAACCAATGAGAACCAACAGAAGACGAAGTGCAAATCACTGCCCAAATCGCTCAGAGGCGATTCAATAATAGAGGTCGTGGTGGCCGAGGACATCGTGGCGGTCACCACATCACCACATACAACCCGGATAGCAATCCGATTGTCCAGAACTCTCAACCCAGTCATTCACACTTCAATCGGCAACACACATCTTATGGTCGAGGTGCAGGCTCTTCAAACTTCCAGTCACCCTCTTGGTCATCAAGCTTATACCAAGGAAATCAAAGCCACCCGCGTATCATTTGTCAACTGTGTGACAAGCCGGGTCACAGTGCCAAAACGTGCATATCTCCTGCTCAACCACACTCATACCACTCTTGGTCCCAAGCCCATCTTGCTGATGGCACCTCAAGAAACTCCCCCAACAACTGGATCCTTGACTTGGGTGCCACACATCATATCACTTCGGATATTTAGAACCTCTCAATGCACTTGGATTATGTTGGCAATGAGGATGTTGTAGTCGGTAATGGTAATGGAGTTTCTATATCTCATGTTGGCTCTTCTACTATTAATTCTCCTACTGCCTCATTTACATTAAATAATATTTTGTGTGCACCCTTGATAAAAAAAAACCTCATCTCTGTTTCCCAATTTTACCGACAAAATAACACATCTATTGAATTTTTTCCTGATTCTTTTCTTGTGAAGGATGTGAATACGGGGGCATCCTTGGCGAAAAGCAGGAGTAGGCACAATCTGTACTAGTGGTCACCTTCCATCTCATCCCTCAAGCCATCCAATCTCACACCCTCTACGTCGGTTGCTCTATCATCACATTAGTTGTGGCATCAACGTCTCAGCCACCGTCATCCTCCATTCAAAAGAAAATTTTAGTCAATAATAATATCCCATGTTCGAATCCTTCTCATATCAATAAAGTGTGTGATTCTTGCCTTTGCAACAAAAGTCACAAACTGCCATTTCACCATTCTTCCATTAGATGTAACAAACCTTTTCAAGTTATTTACTCCGATGTTTGGGGTCTAGCCCCTATCACCTCCTTTGGCAATTTTCTATATTATGTTATTTTTATTGATTATTTCACTAAATATACATGGCTATAGCCTCTCAAAGCAAAATATGATGCGTCTTGTGTATTTCAGAATTTCAAAATGCTTGCTGAATTTTTTTTAATACCCATATCAAAACTGTCTACACCGATGGTGGTGGTGAGTATCAAGCTCTCTCACCCATTCTTGCCCACTATGGTATCCAACATCTCACCTCACCACCATATACTCCCGAACATGTTGGCTCCGTTGAACGTAAGCATCGCCATATAGTGGAAACTGGCCTTACCTTACTCCACACTGTAGGCATACCACTGCGTTTTTGGTCATATGCCTTCCAAACCGCCACTTACCTCATTAATCGCATGCCAACCCCAGTTCTCAATCATGACTCACCCTCCTATAAATTGTTCAATCACAATCCGAACTACACGTCTCTTCGTGTGTTCGGATGCCTATGCTACCCATGGTTAAGACTGTACACCACCCACAAACTCAAACCCCGCTCCCGACTGTGCGTCTACCTTGGGTTCTCCCTCCCTCATCACTCCTTTCTTTGCTTTGATATGAAATCTAATCGTCTCTTCCTTTCCCACCATGTTGTCTTCTTTGAAAACACCTTCCCATACAAGGCCAAATCATACCCTAATGTTTCCTTAACTGACAAATCCTTCTCTAAATTTCTTTCTATTTTTACAGGCAAGCATCAAGACCCAATCCCGACATCCAATGATGACTCGTCCACACCCATCACCTTTCCTTCTCTGGCTCCACACGCCATTCCCTCTCCCCAGAATCCCTCTCAATCTCCCATTCCTATTTTAGGCTCATCTTCTCCTTCTCTCACTCGGCAGGTTGGCGCCACTACATCTTTCCATATGGATGCTCCTCAACAATCTCCAACTCAAGTAAGT
>JAUPMG010000010.1:1327719-1338396 GCA_031762675.1 Pachysandra terminalis
CTTGCTGAGCCTTGTAGCTCAAGCCTTCTTTGGCCCTTAACATTTCAGGTAACAGGACCAAAGTGGTGATGTGATATCTGCTGGAGTGGACTTGGATATTTGGTAAGTCAATTCCAGACTATGTTGTATTTAATCTTGATGATTTTATATGTATGAGATATGTGGCCCAGTTTTATATACTTTCAGTGTATTTATTTTTCCGTTGTAAACCTACCGGCATCGTAGGTTTCTTTGAGTGGTTTTGTGTGGTTCCACCCCCAGGGAAGTGAGTATTGGAGTGTTTGGATTTTGGGGGTGAGAGTCATGACATGGAATTCAGGGTTATACTTGTGTGTGTACACAAGTTACACCCTTGGAATTCGGGTCGTGACACCCTGTCCATCTGATCTTTCTAGTAATGGTATGCCGTGTTCTTGAGTTTGAACTCCAGAGCATAAATACAAATGGGATGGTGAAGGAAGCATGTAGTATCATGGTGTATTAAATATTAAATGACTAAATGTGGTTGTAATGAAATTAGCGGAAGCAAGCGATATTTAATATTTGAGTATTACTTCGTGCTACGCTTCCCATTACTTGTTGATATTAACTTAGGCTTTGGTGTTACACATTCCAGGGCACCACTATTGCATATCCTTTTGGATTGCCATAACTTGACTGATTGGATAGTCGAACTCCGCAGGTTGAGGGGCCCAGGCACTCTTGGATGGTTGTGATGTGAAAGGTTTATCCCTTTGCTGATTAAAGCTTTGTATTACTTTTTCAGATATTGTATCTATACTTTGGATCTTCGTACAATACAGTTTCCAAATTTTGTACTAACCAGCTCATAGCGAGCCATGCGGAATAGTTGGTTATTTTCTATGGATCTTGATGGAGGATCTCCATACATCTTTCCAATAGAGCTCCTTGTATCTCATAGTTTTGGGAATCACATATTATCCCAGATCAATTCAATCATCGACAATTCTCTGTATCAGTCCAGATATTTACATGTTCCTGGAAGTTTAGCTCTTCAAGAAGCTTTTAACTGCATTTCCAAGTTTGCTGGAGCTTTACTATTCTGGTTTTCAAGTGGGTCCAGTTCCAATTTTAGTCAAAAATTATCAAGCAATCCGAATGGTTCAAAGCCTAGAAGCTGTAAATATTGTACTCAAGTCAAGCGCATCACTTCTTGTAGACATAATCCTGCATGGTATCACTTCCAATCCAGATCAGGGAAAGCATCTGCTACCTCAGTTCTTTTTGAAAAGATCATGTGTTCCACAATGAGACATCTGTGCAAGGAAGGTGAGCTATTTCAATCTTTTCCTGTGCTGTCGTTAGCTACTGCGCTGGTACCACCATTTGACAACATGTAAGTGTTTCCTCAATTTTGACATATTGTTTCAGCTTTCTTTTGCTTCCTGTTAACCATGTTACAGGGACTCTTCTACTAACCCCCATGTCAACACGATATGGGTATGGGTTTGAGATACATGTTGGATCCTTAATAGTCTTGTGCCCGTGTCCAATTCTTTTCAACTGCTATATCCCCTATTATAAACAGATGCCTCCTCTATCTTCATATATATATATATATGTACATGTATATAATTTTCAAGTTTTAGATGTTGAAAAATTAATATTGTGGATAAATAGTACTGTATTTTGGTACTCCTAAACTTAAATAAGTTCAAAATATATAGTATATGGCTGAGTCCCTTTGTCTTATGACATGGGGATTAAACGAGCTTGACACCTACATGCACACCCGTATCCAAGTCCATGTAGCATAGATTCCTAAGCCAACTTTGTTTACTACTTATGCGCTAGCCTGGCCTCTTGAACAGAAAGAATCATGATAACATGAATTGTCACTAGTGTCTTCTCATACAAATCAATCCATTTTAAAGAAATAGATAGAATCACATAAAATTAGTAGATATGGAAGTGCATTGTCCTCCCGTCCTTTGGGATGTTGGTAGGACATCCCTTGTAAGTGGGGCAGGGTGGTGAGGGTCCAGGGTTCGATACCATGTCTTCCCTATGGGGGAGTGATCAAGTGACCATGTGTGTGTTGCTACCAAAAAAGAAAAAAAGATATGGAAGTGCATTGACATCTGTGTTCACATAATCGTCTGGTTCCACACTGATTTTCATATTCATTAACTTCTTTTCTTGTTAATGGCGATAAGATCTTCAAAGGTACTAGCTGTTCCACTGGGGAATGATGATGTACAAATCCATGGTTACATGGATCAAACTATCTGTGAGGATGAGCGTCGGGCATGTGCTGGTCTTTCACTGCCGGAAATAAACTGCACAAGACATGCTGTTGAGCCAAGAACAGGCATCGAGGTCCCTGTAGTTTTGGACAACATTTTAGCTGGAGAGGATAACTCCAGTTTGACTTCAGAGGTCAATGTTCTACATCCTATAACTTCAGTTTGTATGACTGCTTTATGTTTTCTTCTTTTTCACGAACTCAACTAGTCACTGTGCGAACAATCACAAATATTAGCAGTCTAGGAAATTTTTTTGGTTCAGCTGCTTCTATGGACATCCATGCTTGTTCTTTGACATGTTTCTGAGGACTCAATTGCTTTTGTTTCTCATTTTTGGTTGATAAGATCCACTCTGTTATCATATTTACATCTCATGTTTTGGTTGATAAAATCCTGTGTCCCTGTCCTTGTGAGGTAAATACGAATTGTAACCCAAAGGCTGCTTGTGAAGTTGAAATTAGCCTTGAAAGTAAACGAAATGCAGGGTTGCCAGTCTGGCGTTCCAATTAGTCGAATTTTTTTGCAAAAATTATAGACAACAATCTGTTCCTGTCATATATTCCTCTCATCAGCTATCATCATAATTATTTCTGTAATTCACCTAATACGCTTCTGTTATTGTATGATTCTATGTCCTTTTTCTTTCGCTCTTTCTTTTTGACTAAGATTCTGATTGTCATTGAAATCCAGAAATAGTTAATGATAGTTAAAAAAAAAAATTTATCGTCATTCAAATATATACCAAGTAAATACATATTTGTGTATTTTTATGATAGGAAATAGATGATCCTAGCTTCATCCCTAGACGGACTCAGGGCCCTGCACCCACTCCTTTCCCATGCAAACAGAAAGACTGCAAGTGCCAGGCTAAACCAAATAATTTGATTTATTTTCCACCAAAACTTTGAAAAGTGTGAATGAACAAAAGCCCAAACATCCTCTGGAACCACCAAAAAGTGTTTGCCAGACTAAATAGCATAAGCAAAGCTATAAGGGGGTGTTTGGGTTTTGGGGTGGGGTGTTGTCCAGTGACTCCAACAGAATTCTGAAAAAGGAAGGGGTTTAAATGGGAATTGACCATGGGGAGACTCTCGAATCTTGGTAAAACTGAGACAAGTGGATATCAGAGAGATCATGCAAAAGAGACACTACCTCTTAGATATGTGAATCACTTGATATCCAGGAAAATAAAGATTCCAAGAAATTTGGGACATTAATTGATTAGCTGCTTCTTTGATAGGTAGTTCTATAGAATTTCTATAGACAACTGAATGACTGATACAATTTGGGAAAAGTATATTTTGAAGGCATATTTTGCCACCGACAATCCTCCCAGAAACAAATTTTGGAATCCAAACTAACAATAAAGCGAGTTTGCGGAATGAATGATTTATGTGGGCTATCCAATGGCAATCATTGTAGTAAAACCATAGTTGAAATCAAGAAATTATTTTTCTTCAAAGATTCTTATTGTTGGATGGGAAAGCATTGCAGTAAAACTGTGGTGGAAGTCCAAAGATTTTATTTCCCTTCCCAATACATTTTGACATGTTTTGTGCATCAATTTGTACAAAATACTTTGAGACTGACTTTTCCAATTTATTACGTTTGTTTAGGAGGTAGCTGGTGGATTATATCTTGTTTAGCCAAGCATGTCATTCTGCTAGATGATTGTCTATATAGAGATTGAGGCAAAGAAAGCTTTATAATTCTGTGTCTGCGCTAATTTCTTTCTCTATCATTTGGAGTTCCTTGAACGTTTGCTGTCATTTATTATCAAGCGACACAAATAAATGAATAACTTCATTATCTATTTCAGGTCCTTGTTGGAACTGGTTCCAGAAGTATGACAATAATTAAAATTAAGTCGCTGAAGGTTTATGCATTTGGTTTATGTGAGTATGACTGAGTGTAGATTTATGATTCTTTGTTTTTGTATTTTATTTCTGTAAGATAGTTTTTTCTACTTTTCTGGTATCTTTTAGCTTAATGGCTCAAAGTCCCTGTCTAAGACTGAAACTGGTCCTTTGTTATGTCTACCCCAGTACCCCCAATAATCCAGTTCTTTTAATTTGTTTTGCTTTATAGATATTCACCCCGACTCTCTCTGTGAGAAATTGGGTCCAAAGTATGCTTCTATCCCAGTTGGTGAACTGAACAATCGAAAGGAATTTTTCGAGGATCTTCTCAGGTACATCATTCAGATACCATAGAAATATCTTAGAAGGTCCTTTTTATTCACATACTATCTGACAGTAATTACCTTTTCCATTTAATTTGTTTCTTCGGTCTTTAAATTTGTATCTCAATCTACTCCGTCTTACAAGTGTGTTCTTTTGTGAAAAATTTCCACGCAACACATGCACTTTATGTTTATGACGACAAAGGTCTGATCTTTCATATTTTTTTCTTTTTTGTTTTATTAGCAGTATATTTTCGTCGCTTCTCTTTGGTAATTAAGAAATAATTCATCCATTAAAAGAGTAAAGAGATGAAATAATTCATTCGTTAAAACAGTAAAAAGAACATGCTAAGGATGATCACCCTCCATATGCAATGCTTTCTCACTAGCATTTTAATTCCTTAATGAGCATGCATACTCAAAGTATGCCTGTTAAATATCTAAGTTTGTTATAGGATCATTGATCTCCTCTTGCTATATCATGATTCGGTGCCCGCAAAATGATATGAAAGGAGTCTCCTTCTCTCTTATGCGACCTTAGAAGGAACAGTTTTGGGGCTTGATCTCCTTGTTGTTGAATCTTTCCATCCATTTGGTCCCTAGAAAATGTGAAAAATGAAGGCATGGTCTTTCCTAAAGAATGAAGGATAGCGCTAAGGAGAATTCTTTGAGCTGGTCGGACTCGATGGATCTATTTTATTGCTCCCTTTTTATTTATTTGAGGTCAACTGTACTTGGACATTTTACTCACATTTTCATGTGTGTATCCATATACCCTGCAGAGACCGATACATTCCAAGCCTGTATTGAGTGCCATGGTACAGGGAAATTTCATTCCTTGGAATAGCGAAATTTCTCACAAAATTTCGATTCCTTATGACATTCCCATAAAGAAATTGTAAAAAGAAAATTTAATTATTCTAATTAAACTTGTCATTGTACAGATACCAGTGTGAATAATGTTAGAACGGCTATAGAGAAATTGTTTCATTTATGTATCTTTATATCTTGTTGTTCTGCTTCAGAGTTAGACCTCATAATAATGAAAATTATGATGCTTCTGGTCCACCTGTTCAATGCTGGAAAGTGATTAATAATTTACTGTAGTTTTGAGTCGGTTTTCTCTAAGCAGACCTTATCACATGATGAGCTGTTTGCATACAGCAGTGAACATGGTGATGGTTGGAGTTTAATATAATGACATCAGCATCAGTTTCACAAAGTTTATTTTCTTATAATTTTTTCTTACAAAATTTATCTCCATTCATTATTGATCAAAAAAGAAAAAAGAAAAAAAAAAGATTACCTTTATTTTATAGTGTTTTTCTTATTAGTTCTTCTGTGATGTTGTTGCAGGGAGGATATTCACATGACTGTTAGGCTTGTGGTTAATTGTAAAGGGTTGAAAATCAACACCGTGAGGGAGTAAGTTTTTTTCCTCTTCTTTTCTACCTTCTGGATGTTCTTGGGAAATTTTGCAGATCATGAAAATACTTTATGATTAACCAGTCAAATGCATTGTTTGGAATACCTAATCCACTTCTATGCTTTATTTTTGCATCTCTTATGATGATCATACTGTTTTTTTTCATTTATTTATATATAGGGGAATTCATATCTCTTGCTTCATGTGGACATATGGTAGTCTCATAGAGTCATATCTTCCTGAGAAAAGATGGCCAATAACTGTTGGGGTCTTTAAAGCCATTTTTTTTTATTATTATTATTATTATTATTTTACTTTTCCCTTTCTTATTTCCATCCCCCTGTCTTCTTTTTCCTCCCAATGCTAGTTCAAAATACAGAATACGCTTCTCACCAGCTAATAGGATTCTCTCTTTTCCTCTCTACATACATAAAAACTCCTATAATCTATAATTCTAGAACTATAACCTAATAGTTATTATGAAGAGTAGAAACCTCCATTATTTGATTGTGTATAAACTTATTTCTCTAATTTCATATAATTTACATGAATTTTGCAAAAACAATATGGACAAAAAATATTAGAACATTCCGCAGGCTATTATCCACCGAAATAGACGATTGCATATTCTTCTGAAGTCATGCGTCAAATCAAAAGATGTATCCATCACAAATGCAAATGAAAAATGGTAGTCTGACATTTTTATTGTTTTCATTACAGTGCTTTTGAGAAATCTCTTCGAGCCCGATTATTGAAGGTAAAGGTTGTGTGGCACGTGGAAGTCACAAGTTCTTTCTGTGATCTCTTGGCTTTTATCTTTACTGACTCGTGCTTTGTTTCTCATCAGGCGAATCCCAACACTGATTATCACTGTCTCAGAACTTTTGGTTCTCATTTTGCTCAAGATATCCCATTACCTATGGTAATGAGTCATTTACATGCCTCTTTTATGTCTTCGTAGTTATTGCCTCAAAATTAAATTGATTTCAATTTGCATTCCACAGGGTACGACCATTTATTTCCGACAAACAGCAGATGGACAATTGATTACTGAAAGTGAGTTATAATAGATGGAAACATCTATAGTGTGATTATATAGACTAAAAAAAATTACTGGGTCCAAGGCGGGCTCGTGATCATCCAGTCTATTCATATACTGGTGCTAATTTTCTTAATTGGCCCATTAAATAGGGATCCTTTTCCCCCTTTCCCTTTTCTTTAATTATTTCTCTAACTCATGGACATAATATATATATGCTGGCGGGTAAAAATGTCCATACATAACTTAGCCTGGAGTTTTTATACATGCAGTTGGCGGTAAACAGATTGGAGCAGTCCATAGCAAGGATTTATGTAGTGAGTAATTTCTCTTTCTATTAACTTTCTTTTACTTGGTGGATTTTTGGGCCTGTGGAATGTCCTAGATATAACCAAACATTTATATACTTCAAGATTGAAATATTTCATAATTTAGCAGTAGGGTAAGGCTCAGAAATCTGATGAAATTAAACAAACAGAAACAGAATAAGCAAAAAGCTGAAGCCCAAGGGAAAAAAACTATTTCAAGGTTCTAATGTATATTTATTGCAGGGGCTTTCTTTGATATGTATATTGGTGACATTCCGGTGTCGGTGCAAGCAAAGGAAGAGATTGCTAGAAATATTGGTAGTATTATGAAGAGATGCTGAGCTTCGGATAACGCCTCTCTGCAGCCCCAACTTTTTTCAAGTGATTTGGTGCTACATGCTTCATAGGCGCAGCCGCGCAGGTTTAGTTCGAAGCTGGCGAACGGCAAGGTACAACACACTGTAAGATTAGCCATTTAAAGCACAGTGTTGGAGGTTTACTGTTTACTATGATATAGCTACTTGGGAGTTCTTTTTAGAGTTGCTGTGGGGCTACTACATCAATCCTGGCCATACCCAGCAGATTCATTGTTTCTTTACAAGAAATAAAAGAAAGGAAAAACAGTAGAGGTTTTGGTTTTATTCAGAAGAGAGCTTTTTAAAGTTGACAAGTAATTGGACAAAGAATATTTGTGACTGAATGTCAAATTCTAGTGGGTCCCGGATTGGTGGGACATAACCATCCTACTTGAAATCCTATCAATGTTATATTTCTATACAAAATCTTGGGGAGTAGCTTTGCAGGATTTTGTGGGGGAGAAGGGGCCCTTCTTTCCGGGAAAGCCAATTGTCTGCGACCAATCGGATAGTGCCATGTAAGCAGCACTAAAACGGGTGATCGATCTATTTCAAACCGGCTTTTACTTTAATCAGTACCAGTCTTGTACACGTCGGAAAAAGCGTAGCGAAATGTGACAAGATTTTCTTCCTCTCTACAGCATTCTCACAATCCAAGAGTGATAGCTCAAATTTCTGCAACAGGGATATATGGGAATATGCAAGATTCTTCCCTGCAACTCTCATTTTATATCAAAAATACCATTCCAGCCCTTATTTAGTATATATAAAAAATACTCCTGTAACGGAGATGTTTAGATATAAAACTAAACTTCTGAGGAGATTCTTGGAATATTATACCCAAAAAACAATTCGAGTATAGTGTTTCTAAACAACTGAAGCTGTGCAGTCAAGTCCATGAATAAAGAATTGTTGTTAACGAGTCTCTGGTTGTTTGTCTAAGAAGGAAAGAGGGGTAGCCAATAGAATCTCCTGTGGCAACAACAACCTTTGAGATAGAAAAGTATTTATAATAGAAGCAGCTCTATAGTATCAAAATAATCTCCAAAGTTGGATGCAACTACCTTACTGACTTCAGCACCTTATCATCGAACTCAACGGTGAAGATTAAAGTAGTATATAGTCCCTTCCTTACACTCTACATCATTTTTCATGAAAAGGAAATAACTACCAGAGGTGCTGTACACCCAGTGAGCTCCCTAGATTCCATTTGTACAATTATAGGAAGACAAGGAGACATTTGACAGGTGGCAAGCAGTAACTGCTAGTGACAACACGTGGTGCTCACTTCCTCAAATGGGAAAAGCATCTCGAGGAGAGTGACGTTGCCCTAATTTGGACGGATTGGATCTTAGGTAAAGACTTAAGCATGGACGGTGTAGATATCTCCGACGTTATCCACGGTCCTATTTATAGCTTAAACAGCAATACCAAATGAGAAACATATGCAGCGAGGAGGGAGGGAGGGAGTAGAAGCGGAGATGTCCTCTCATCGGTCGGTGAATTACCAAAGAAGTACATGTTGAGAGATTCATATTTCTCATGTAGATTCTCTGGTAAATCGCTGATCCGATAAGAGTTCAGTTCTGATGTTGCTTGCCGACGATCGTCAGTAACTTTTTCAGAAAGGTCGATTTCTCTTAAGTTTCGGTGATTCGTCGATATATCAATGATTCATCCTAATTTTTTATTATTTGATAAAGGCGGAGCTTAATCCCAATTCTTAGGCCGATCCAAACAGTTTGGGGAACGACGATATTGGTAGCCGGAATGGAGATTTCCATCACCGGAATGGTGGTATCGATTGCCGGTACCAGCCGATCTAGGTCCGATCCAAAAGATGTATCTTGTTTCTCCGTCGAATCCCTAAATCCTGAGCTCGAACTCCTCTGCAACTTCTCTAGTTTCTCCGCTAGATCTTCGATCTCCTCCTCCAACAACACTAACGCTTTTTTCCTTCGTAGATCTTCTTTCTCCCCTGCGATAACAAGACCACAAACAAATCAAATCACAGGTCTTGCAGCAAAATTAACCATTCATGTACATGAGCTTTTTGAATATATAGTTAAGAGATGCTGAGCTTCGGAGGGATTGCTAGAAATATTGGTTACCCATTCGATTCTATTACGATCCATTTCGATTCAGAAAAAATGAATAAAAACTAAAGGAAAATGTATTTTCTTCTATTTGGTTTAGAACGAAAATAAGAGGGAAAAAAAACAAAAGAAAAAATAGTTCTAAAATTTTCTTTTTCTGGGTGAGGAGTGGTTGTATGTACGTGCTGTTGTAAACAGTTTTCAACTTCCATTTAAGGGGGCGACACCGCCGTTGTCATTACCCGTACGAGATTGTTTGCTGTCTCCCTTTCCTGCAAATATTGACCCTAGTCACTCTGTAAAAGAGCAAGATCTTCTGTTATGCTCTTGTTATGAGGGGAACATGTGTCCTAGGCAGACCCAAATTAAGAAAGGGTGAGAGTACTCACTGGGCCGGTATAATCCAAGAGTCGGGTACAGTAAACCTTGGATTCCTCGAATCTCTTCTCAGCTTTGAAGTGTATAGCAAGAAAAAGTAGAGCTTCTACCATGTTTGGCCTCCCTTCCCTTTCATTTGCTACTTCCATCCTCTCCAAATCCTTTTTGTAGTAAAATGCTGCATCTTCAGAACGCCCAAGCTCGCTATGCAACTTTGCCAACTGATGCAATGCAATAGCCTGAGGCTCTCGATCATTACAATTTACCGCTCTTTTATAACACTTGATTGCCTCTTCTAGCATATGTAACTGTTCAGTTTTTCCGTAACATTGAGCCATTGTAATCCACATCCGAGAGTCATTTGGCTGCAAATTTACTGATTTTCGGAAGTAATGCAGTGCATAGAATGACATACACATCATCTCATATGATTGTCCCAACCCATACCAGGCTCGCTAATCACATGGATCTATATTTACGGCCTGCCGATAAGCATCGATAGTGTAACGACCTGATCTCAGATTCGAGATTAATCAAGATTAGAAACTTAATTAGCGTAAGTAATTAGGTTTAACTTCTCAAGCGACCTAGACTAATGACCTGCCATGCCCTAACCTAGTAACAT
>JAUPMG010000010.1:1338496-1353737 GCA_031762675.1 Pachysandra terminalis
TATGCTAAACTCAAGGGGGTGTGAATGTAATTTATCTTTTTTTTTTTACCTTTAAATAGAGTTTTGATTTATTTCGGCCGAAAAAGTGACAATTTTAAGTGAAATTGTTTTGGCCAGAGTGTATTTATTTCAGCTAAATTTTGGCCAAAATATTGGCAAAATAAGCTTCTTTTTTTTTTTAACGAAATAATTCAATTTAAAAAATAAGAATTTTGTGTGTTTGGGGTAATCCGAAACCAAAATTTTACCGAAATTTAAAACTATGCCGACCCCCTTTTGATAACAAGGGGGACATCGTCATCGTTCACTATTGCAGCGGATTTTTGAGGATTTACCGGCGGTCTGTAAAAGTTGATTTTCTTTGTACCATAATAAATTAATTTAATTATTCAGATCCGAATCAGATCATCTCACAAATATCTAATCCGATAATGATCAGATTTAATCGAGTAAATTTAAAAGAATCCGAATCCATAGATCTAATCCATCGACAGCCCTACATCTAACCCTCTCATATAGTATAGGCATGATAAAAGGACCTGGGTTGAACCAAGTCTGAATCAGATTTGTGGCTTATTAAATCCAGTACCCCACAAAGGGAAGGAATGGGACAAATTACCCATTTAACCCACACCATTACCATCTCTATCCTCATTAAATAAAAATATTCTTAAGATCCATTAATTGTGGGTATTACAAAAGTCGCAAAAACAATTATTTATTTAATTTTTTTTTTTTTGAAGGCCATAGCAATACAATGTGAGACTTATCCTATAAATTTTATCGTAAGTGATTAAGATTTAGAACGTAACCTTCGAGAGTGAAGAAACTCAAGAGCATTGCTGTAAAAAATTTGTCTCAAGGCTCTTACAGAGAAATCCATAGTATAAGTCACTGTGATGAGTAAACAAAGACTCCACCAAAATAATTGACTATGAATAAACAAGATTTCAAAGAGTAGTGGTTACAATCAAGACACGGCTGAATCCCATATTGTGACTGTGTATGAATGGCCCTCAAGCTTGCTAGCTGGATTTGTTCAATTAGTGCTGTGCTGAATCTTTGAATTGGGAATAAATCTAGCTACAACAACTTTAATAAAGATTAATTGTGCAATCACCAACTGGGGAGCAAGCAAGCCAACCCCAGATGAGGATGAGGATGAAGTGATCTTCCATTGAGGAGGATTGATTCCGGAATGAATATGGTTCGACAAAACTGAGGGTATTAGATGCCTTCTTATCATTCATCAGGAATAGAATATACACCTTTTTAAGTCTCTATAAATCTCATCTTGGGGGTTACAATTTCAAGACATAAGCTATAGACCCAAATTCTCATTCCAACTTAGCTGTGTGCTGCCTCGACGAGCCTTCAAAACAACTATGGCGTCGATCCGTAGCTCTGCCGACCATAACCAGCACCACCCCCGCCATGGTTCGGATACCTCTGAAGACTACTACGCTAACGTTTCTAGGTTGGAGAGGATGACCAGTACGGTGACCCAACGTCCCCACTACCCAAATGTTCATCTGGCCTTAAACAACAAGCTCGTCACACACCAAGAACATGTTCCAGAGGCTCAAGAGACGGGTGCAGACGATCTCAACTGCACGGTTGACAAGAACGACAAGAACTTTGGACTGTGCAAATGGATGACGTTCAGGAGTCGTTGAATGAACTGAACTGAACTTCAACTCAACTACTCGTTATCCATCATCATCATACTCTATACAGTTGCATCTTATATATGTTTGCCATTTGGCATGATTAGTGTTTCAGATAAATAATGTCTCCCAATCGCTTAATATAGATAAACCTTCTTGTATTCGCTATTAAATGGATCTTATATGTTTGTGTTTGTCTTAAACCGTTGTAGATGACTCGAATGGATTTGTGAGATGAATAGTCTGTCTTGTGCCACCTGTCACTCATGTGAAGAATCCGAACCAGAGGATCTCAGAGGTACATCATGGGCCTATGGATGCCGGCTGTCCAACAGCTTCATTAAAATTAAGATATAATCGCCAACGGAAATTTAATAAATCATTATTTTCTTATTTTTCATCACTATATATACTGTCATGTATGCGTAAAACATGTGTAACGACACAGAAGAAGCCCCTCTCTTATCCTCCTGACATCCCTTGAGTACGCTGTTCAGACACAACAGAAACCCCTCTCATCCTCCCAGGATCCCGTGAGTACGCTCTACCATCCTACACGACCCCACATCAGCTAAGGTCCTAAACGGCACCTAACGAGATCAAAAGAACGCAAACATGATTCTTAAACGGCTTAATTAAGAACGAGGTCTTCACCATGGTATAATTAAGATCGAACAATCTTTGTTAAACTTCAAATTTATTGAAGCTTAATTCATTCATTAAAAGTTAAAATTAAAATACATCAACCCAACTTGAATTATGCTGCTGTTATCAGAAAACAAAACAAAACTAAAACTGCAACTTCTCTAACTAATTGTATCAAAATTGAGGATGATCATCATGACTGGGGATGTCTGCATCTTCAAATCTCCTTGAAGAACTCCGATTGAATAAATTTCTCAGGCAATTCTTGCTCTCCTTCCGTCTCTTACCGATTACTCTACGGGAATCCTCTGAAGCTACTAACATGGGGTCATCCAACACTAACCCTGCCTCCAGCCTTTTCGAAAGGGTCACAATCTCATATGAATCCCATAGAGATTGCCGGAAATCCCAATTGTAAGAAACACTACTTCCTCCTCCTCTAGAAGACTTGTTCATGGCTTCCAGCTTAAACCGAGTTGGCTTGCTCTTGAAGTTCCTCCGGTAAGCATCAAACTCTGTGGTGTGTCTAGAGTTGCCGGAGTGTCCATGCCAGGCTTGTGCCACGGCCTTGAGAACCTCGCCTTCTTGTTCGTTTCCACGCTCTGGATTTTTCTTCATTGGCTCTACGGAAGAAGAACCTATGGATCGCAGGCCATGTCTGCTCTAGTAAACGAGAGCCTCACGTTACCCAGCCACCATGCGAGAGAGATAAACTTCCCTTTTGGATCCTCCCATGGGCCTGGAATAATAGCCCGTCCAGATAAGGAAATGGACTACCGGGTCCACAAAAGTTTTCCCAAATTTAAACCAAAGCAAGCCGAAGAGTGGAATTTGGTGTGAACTTCATTTGTCCTTCCCGCTTATTTTCAATCCTTTCTCTTGAATGCTCATTCAGCGCTCGAGTCTTTTTTTCTTCTATTCTCAATTTCTGATCTCAAGTAGGGGTTTAGAAATTTGTAGCTCCGAAGAGTTGAAACTCTTAGAAGTGGAAGGATTGCTATCGTATACTTGCGTAAGGTTTTTATCTCTATCAAGCTTCGATTTGAGGTTCTGGATTTGAAGCTGCAGTTAGGATCTGATTAAATCCTCGAGCCTCAACACCTTCGGGATTGAAGATGTTCTGGTAGCTGTTGGGAGGTTAGCATTAAGTTTTTCTTGTCGTTCTCGCCTTCATTGTTTTCTTGCATTTTTAGGTTTTAATTTTGTTGAATTTAGTTCTTTTGGAGACCTAGGAAAGTTAACTAGAGCTCTTTTCGATCCTTTGAATCACATAATTTGCAGAAAAAACAGTTTCTAGTTGATTTGGTGTTTATGAGTGTCATCTAGCAAGAAGAAGATTAGGAAAATAGATGTTAAGTAGGAAACACGAATAAATTATTTGGTATAGGTCATGAACATAGATGTTTCTTCAGATTTCGGTTTCATGAAAGAAATTCGATCGTTTACATATCATTTATTTCTCTCCAAAACATAAATACTTTGTTATCAATCTATGAGAAGGTGATGCTAAAGGTTTTCTTCGTCTTCTGAAGATAGTAGTGTACATCATATTGGGTTTCTGGTGACAGAGCTCCCAAACAATTGTTCAATTTCCTTAACAATAATTACACACCTTTTATTTCCTCTAGTGCTTTTAAGTTATGTGGTTCTGTTCGTGATCTTTATGCTCGAAAAGAGGAGTTTAACCTAATCAATCTTCCTATTCCAGCACCTCTTAGTGATCCATTTCTATTAGAAAATGTGCAAAGGACCCATATGTACAACACCATCACCTTTTCCTATTAACTTAAGATGTGGTGATTTTCTTATCTGTGATCTTTGATTTATCACATTTGCTAATATGCTTCTTTTTCTTAATATCTTGTTCAAAAAATTTCAAGAAACAGTGGATAAAGAAAACAACTTGTTTTTTTTCTTTTGATTGGTGCACTTTGTTATTGCAAATTCAAATTCAATATATCTATGTTCATCCTTTTGTCATCCCGCAATTACATTATTATTTACTCATATTGGAATATGATGTCAACATGTTCATACAATGATTGTAAGCTCAGATAGGGGCATATATATATATATATGTAAAGCCTAGGAAAGATAATGTAAGAATCGTAGGAGCAGCCCTCATAAGATATAAAGATGGATGAAAGTAGATTAAGATGGTTTAAACATTAAAACACAGACCTAGGGAGACATCTGTTAGAGGCTGCATACTGAAGGATCTAAACGGGCAAAAGAAAGAATAAAAAAAGATCTATATGAAATACCTAGAAATCAAATAGATCAGAGAACAAGAAAAACTCTAATAATTATTGTTTAGAGAATGTGGCCCCGGTTCCACTTTAACCGGACTGTCCGGTTATATCCTTCTCACTTCGGCGTGCTATCGACCGGGATATAGACGTCTCTAAAATTAATTATTAGTTTGTTTAAATTTTCTATTTAGTTGTGCCATTTTTTATATATTATTGTGAATTACTAGAAGTACTTTAATGCCTGGAAAAACGGAAATACGAGGGTGTTGGTGGAATTATTTGGTATATATGGAGTGTTTAATGCATTGCCCGTCTGAAAGGTTATATGTGTGATTTGTTATTCATTTTACTTGCTATGGATGCATTGCTTCTTCATTAAGGGGATTGCAATTTTCCATAGGATTGAGCGCTTATGTCTGCAGCAATTTCCTGTAACAAGGACATTTTCCTCTTGAGGTTTTTGAAATTACAATGGCATCCTTCGTCGTAGAAAACCTAAAGTGGGTCGGTCAATTAATGATATTGAGTCATTGATTAATATACCTTTATAAATCGTTCTTCATTGATTGTTTGATGTGTTTTTTTTGTTTTTTTTCTCTTTTTGATGAATGATTCAAGTATAACGTTAGAGCATAATGACTTTTTAGTCGAGAGACTAAGAGGGATATTTTAGACCTAAGTTTATCTATTTTATCTAAAAGTTATTAATTCTTTATAAAGACTATATATTGACTTAGTGTTGTTAGTTGACCGGCCTCCTTGATGTTTTCGATGAAAGATGTTATTGTAGTTTTAAAAACCTCAAAGGAACTATAATCATCAGAAATCTCAAGAGATCAAAATATAATTTTCTTTTCTTTTATAATAAAATATTATAAAAATAAAAAGGAATCAATAACAGGTCTTATAGCAAAAATAATCATTCATGTCATGTGCATGGGCTTGTTGAATAGTTAACTGGAAAAAGTACATATAAGTCTTATTTTACAGTTTTATCACCTTTTTAGTCTTTTATAATTTTGCTACCTACTTATCTTTCCTAATTTATTTTTTATTGCAGTCCTATAATAATGCTAATTAGGATAAAATAATATTCTAAAATTTAAAAATTTAAATTAAAACTTGTAAAAATAACTACCCTTACCAACGAGGGCGTGAGGTGAGGGTTGTGGTGTTGGGGTGGTGGTAGTGATGAGGTGGTGGTGATGGGATGATGTGAGAGTCTTTGTTGCTTTTAATAAGGGTACGTATTTGGATACTTTTATAAGTTTTAATTTTTACTTTTAGAATATTATTTTATCCTAGTTGACACTGTTATAAGATTGAAATGACAAATAAATTGTAAAATAAGAAAGATGAGTAGGTAGCAAAATTATAGAGATAATGGCTTTCTCTTCAACTTATTTCATTTTCTTTTCTGTCAAAATCTATCTTTTTTGAGAGAAAATGTTTGTCACAAATAAAATTTGTGAAAAAATTTTCTTTTTAAATCCCTTTCTTTTCTTTCCAAATTATCAACCAAACAAAAACAAGTGTTTTTTTCAACATTTTTTTTTCGTTTTTTTCCGAAATTCAGGTTCTAAATACAACCTCAACGAAGATGGAGCAATCACGTGCCAGTGCAACGTGGCGAACTTACATGCCCCCACGTATGCTATACGAAGTTCACAGAAGGAGAGGATAAACCAGGTGTTGGATATGGTTCAGCAGACCATCGTACGGTGATGTGGCTCATCATCACGTGGGTCAATACTTTAATTGAACGAGACAACTTGAACACGTGGACCTTTATGAATCGTCCGAGGAAACACCACTCATCTGGTCCTTCTAGATGGGTCCACCCAACCCGCCATATCTTATTGGATTTTTTTTTTTTTTTTTTAAGCCGACAAGCAACTTCTCTCCCGCCAATATCCCCGGCTAAACGGCTCCGACTCAGCCAACAAACAAACTACCCAGCTCACTTCCCTATCAAGCTTCTCATTGGCTGGCTCAGTTAAGCCGAGCCCGCTCGTTTACACAGACACAATTGGACAAAGATCTTATCTTAGCTTCCTTGTGGGGCCTACCGGATAAACCTAACTATCACGCTGGCGTTTCCATGTTTTGCCACGTAATTTTGACATCCAAATCACGAAAAGCAACGCAAATCATCTACCTCCACGCGTCCTAATTGCATGTCAATTCTGGTGAAACGCGGCCAAATCCCTTATACGGAAGAAACGGGCAGCCCGAGCAATCCGTTTTCGCGCAATTTTATTAACTGCAAAATATACAGTGTAACAGGTTCTAGCACACCTGTGTTCTTTTACTTCATACATGAACATCCTACGGTCAGTCAACGAATCCTACGATTCGTATCCCTCACACCTGTAGATATATACTAGAACCTGTAGTACAATAGATGAATTTTACTTTAATAGAGAGATAATTATATTTTTTAATTATTTAGAAAAGTCAGTTGAAACGTTATCTTTATTTTTCATTTATAATTGCCTAGTGGATGAGGATAAGGCTTTACTCTTCCTCATTTATTTATTCTCTTTTCCTTCTTATTTTGGGTAAATTGCACTTACACGTCTCAGTTATCTGACATTAACACATAAACTTCTTATGTTTTCTGAAATGACAAATAGATTCTCTATGGTGGTGGTAGTGGGATGGTGATGGTGATGGTGATGGTGATGGTGATGGTGATTGTGGTAGTGAGGTGGTGGTGGTGGTGGTGGCAGTGAGGTGGTGGTGGTGGTGGTGGAGTGGCAGTGGTGGTGGTAGTGGAGGATAGTGGGCTAGTAAAAGTTATTTTGTGTTTTAAAGGATAAAATCGTTTTATTATCAATTATTTTGACTGGAAGGGGCATCTCTGCTATTAAGTTTAAAACTCAGAGGTGTCATTGCCATTTCAAAAAACATAAGGGTCTATTTGTCAGTGTCAGAAAACTGGGGGTACAAGTGCAATTTACCCTATTTTTTATTTTTTTATATTTTTTTATTATAAATTTGGCTAATCTCTGTCTTTCTTTCTCTCTTTCTCTCATGAAGTAGAGAGATCTTGACCGAGGAGGAAGAAGTTATTGGGGATATCCATGTGATCGATAGAGTCAAGATTTTTTATTTTTGATCGATACCTACTTCGTGATTTCTTGTTAATTTTGGTGGGGTTGTTTTGGAATTTTTGAAGGATGTCGATTGTTTTGGAGAGTAGTAGTAACAGGATCGAAGGCTCTGGATTTGTTCATGGAATGTCGTGCATCTCGATCTATGAGTCAGCGGAGCACGGGAGGAAATTTCCCGGAGAAGGGCGGTTTCCGGCGGGTGGTAATTTGGCGATGATATCGAAGAAGTTGGAAGAACGAGGAGTAGAAGAGGAGGTTGATTCGTCTAGCTCGTCGATTGGAAGGGATAGTGATTCTTCGGGGAAGTCATCGGATGAGGAATCGTGTGGTGAAACTGATGAGGTTCAGAGTTCTTATAAAGGGCCGTTGGATGGAATGGATGCTTTAGAAGAAGTTTTGCCTATCAGGTCGGTTTCTTCAAACCCTTTTGTTGTCATGGCTTTGATCTTTGATTACAATTTTTTTTTTTGGTCTGTCAGGTGGATTTGTTCAAACCCTTTTGTTTTCATGGCTTTGATCCTGATTACAAATTTTTTTTTTTTAAGTCCCATCAGTTGGGTTTCTTCAAATCCTTTTGTTTTCATGGCTTTGATCCTGATTATAATTTTGTGGGTTTCTTCAAACCCCTTTTGTTTTCATGGCTTTAAACTTGATTACAATTTTTTATTTTTTTTAATTGGTCAATCTGCGAATCCGTGAAATGGGTATTGCTCTTAATTAATCCATTTTGGTTTCATCTAGAACGATTCTATAAAATATTGATTTCACGAACATAATTCTCCTTTTCGTTTCACTTTTTCTTTGGTTTGATCCATCAGTAGAAATAACCATGAATATATCCATATGTATTTATCCATTTATAAGTTTAGATTTCGGATTCAATTTAACACCATCAGATGCGGATGAGAAACTCGTTTTTAGTAAATTTAACTTATCCCCATTAGAATAATTATCTCTTTTTCCAAAATTAAATTTTGGTAATAATAATTACAAAATTGTTGCATTCAAATTGGAAATCACTTCTTCCTTTATGATTTCTCGTAATGGGGTTTGTCTGATCGATATGGGATTTTGCAGGAGAGGAATCTCAAAGTTCTACACTGGAAAATCAAAGTCCTTCGCAAGTCTGCAAGACGCATCATCTTCCTCCTCCATTAAAGAGTTTGCGAAGCCAGAGAACGCTTACACCAGGAAACGCAAGAACCTGCTTGCTTGCAGTATAATCTGTGACAAGAACCGTAGTAGTAATCAGCCTTGGAGGAGTAGTAATGGTGGAGGGATCTCAAAGAGACCAGCCAATTCCAATAGAAGTACATTGGGTCTTGCAGTTAACATGAGCAGCGACTCCTTGAGAAAGAAGTCAAATTCACCTCCACAACTCCGTCCACCGCTGCATCCTCCACCGGCGAAGCCATTGCACAACCAAACACCACCTTCGTCGCCGCAAAGGAATTTCTCGCCGTGGCGATCATTCTCCTTGGCTGACCTACAGTGTGCTGCTGCTGCTGAAACTACAAGTCCGACTAGCTCGTCGGTTACTAACGGAGACGATCACGACAAGCCACACTAACCCTTCATCTAATAATTATGATGGCTCTGATCATTGTTCAAAGGTTTGTTGTTGGAACAATTGAAAAACCTTGACCTTTCTTTAATTTCAGTTACAATGTCTGGACATTTTGGGAATATATGTATATATACTACAGCAATTTCTTACTTTGTGCAAGTTTTGTCTCCAGTGTGTGATAGTGTTGTACTGCCGAGGATAATAGAATATTATTCCTGAGCGATGGAGATGTTAACCGAACATTGATCTGAAATCACGGCGTTTTCTGCAGAGATTCAATCAATGAAAATATAATTTGTTCCTTCTGAAAGACCCAGAAAGTAAAAGGGGGATCTCGTGTGAATTAGTTATCTGCTGGTGACCTCAAAACTAAGTTCGTTCATTTGCTTGGGAATTCACCTCAAGCAAAATTATTATCTTTAATAGAAGTTAATTAAGTTTTTTTTTTTTTCTAAGCAGTGTCCCTTCTGAAATCTCGTGTGAATTGGTTATCTGCTGGTGATCTCAATATTCTTTCATTTGTCTACACTGTTTAGAAGAAAAAAGAATTTAATTATATTAAAGATAATAATTTGCTTGAGGTGAATTCTCAAAAAAAAATTGATGAGGTATTTATTGATTATTTCACTGAATTGTATGTTGAGCCTGCTCAAGCTCACTTTCTCCTCTCTGCATTGGCCTCTCTTGTAGTTACAGCCTCTGATAATGAATGCCTCTTTAAGTCCATTACTGAATTTGATATTCTCTTAGTCATTAATGAATGCCTCTTTAAGCCCATGACTGAATTTGATATTCTCTTAGTCATTAATCAACTTGGTCATCTCAAATCCCTTGGGCCCAAGGTTTTCAAGATATATTTTATAAAAAATTTTGGAATGTGATTGGTTTAAATGTTACCTCTACCATTCAAATTTTTTTTAGTTTTGGTATCTTAGATGAGAGAATTAATCACACGTAATCTCTAAGGTGCCTAACCCGAGATTTGCTCATGAATATAGACCTATCAGCCTCTGTAATTACACCTACAAAATCATTGTCCAGATTATGGTTAACCGTATGAGATCAATTATGCCTAACTTGATTGCTGTATGAGATCAATTATGCCTAACTTGATTGCCCCTTATCAGATTGTGTTTGTTCCCAAACGATCCATTCATGATAACATTGTCCTTGCCCATGAGCTTATCAATACGGTTAATCAAAAGAAAAAGGGTAAGGCTGGGCCTATGACAAGATCGGATGGCAATTCATTGAAAAAATGTTATCCCAATTTGGTTTTGACCCTATCTGGATTCAACTGATTATAAAATGCATTTCTTCTATGTCCTATGGTATATTGATTAATAGTTCTCCTGTGGGTCCTATTAAGCTTAGTAGAGGTAGGGGGATCCCCTCTCTCCTTATATATTTATCTTGGCCCAACAAGCCCTCTCTAGTTATGGTATATTAGTTAATAGTTCTCTTGTGGGTCTTATTAAGCCTAGTAGAGGTAGGGGGATCCCCTCTCCTTATATATTTATCTTGGCCCAACAAGCCCTCTCTCTAGCTATGGATAAAGTCTTGTTCCTTAAATCTCATTTATGGGATTAAGATCAGTCCTCGGAGTCCGGTCATCTCCCACTTGATGTGTGCTGATGATCTCCTCTTATTTGATAGAACTAAGGAGGTTGAATGTCTCAATATCAGGGATATTCTTTCTCAATTTTGCTTTGAGGCTGGCCATACCAATAATTCTGGGAAGTCTGTTATTTGTTCTAGTCCCAACTTAACTAGATATGATAATAGGAGACTTGCTCACATTTTTTGAGTCTCCTGGAAGGCTAATCTTAAAGCTAATCTTGGTATCCCGTCATTTTTTGGACGACTTTCTCAAAACCATTTTACTGATCTTGTTGCTAAAGTCGGTAACAGACTTTCTGGATGGAAATCTAAATTCTTAAATCATGCTAGGAAATGTACACTTATCAATTCTATTTTGACTGGACACCACTTCACCTTATGTCCACACTAAAGATTCCTATCTCTGTTGTCAATTGGCTTAACAAAGCTGCCAGGGATTTTATATGGGAAACACCTGGGCGAGACCATACCCTCCACACAATCTGTTGAGAAAATATTAGCAAACCTTTACGTTCAGGGGGACTTAATTTTAAACGACCTAGAGAATTCAATAAGGCTCTTCTAACTAAACGAGTCTGGGCTTTGTATGCGGAACCTGATTCCCTTTGGTCTAAAGCTGTCACTAGAAAATATATCAAGAATATCTCTATTTTTGATATTTCCCCGAAATCCTCTGACTCTGTTATGTGGAAGAATCTGTTGAAGGTTAGACATATTGTGCAACGTGGATCAGGTTGGATCATTGCTAATGGGAATGATATTCCTATTAATAACTCTCATTGGATTCCTTCTTCTGGGAATACTCCCCTCCCTATTTTACCTAATAATTTGAATGTTGTTGCAGATATAATTGATGTTGAGAACTTTACTTGGAATCACCGTATAATCAACCGTTTGTAGCCGCTTGATATTGCTGAGAGAATCAAAGTCATACCAATTCATTTTAATGCTAATCGGGATAAGGTAATCTGGTCACTAACTTCTTCAGGTAAGTTCTTTGTTTTCTCTGCCAAAAATTTATTATTTAATTACTCTACTCCTCTTAGTAATATCTGGCATCCCAACCTATGATTTGTTAAATCGCAGAATTCAGTTTAGAGAGGTAGATTGTGTTTTCTGTCATCAAATCATTGAAACCCCTATGCATCTTTTTGCTTCTTGCCAATTCACTAAGGCTATTTGGTTATCTTGTGCAGGTGGAAGGAATGACCACCTCAACTCTATTAACTCAGTCTTTGATTTGTTTACTCTTCTATTTACTACCCCACACCTCATCTTATGACTTTAGTTGCTGCTACTGCTAATTTTATCTAGGCTATTTGATTTTATTAGTTTTATCTGTACATTTAGGAAAGCAAACTTTGTTGCTGATACTCTTGCAAACTTCACTCTATATTTCTTTTCTTGTATCTGGTTTGGTTCTTCCCCGAGGTCATTTGCCGTCACCTTGCAGATGGACTTCATTGGTGTGACCACTCCCGGTTGGATCCTCAGCTGTTAAGTTATATAGATGTTTTCTTTTACCCCAGGGGGATCGTGTAAACGACATGGATTAAGAAAAATGGTACATCATGTACACAGTTTACAATGATTGATCCATATCTTCTCCTAATCTTCTATATACCTAACCTATAATTGATAAAATCTCCTAATCTTCTTTACCTAACCTATTAGTTGATAAATAATTATGTTACAGACCTACCAATCACCTACTCAACTCTTTCTGAGCATCTATGCAGAGTTTTCATGTCCAATTTGCCATTTTCCTCCATTTTGAAATGTTGCAAGCCCCTACTCGAACCAATCTTTTTCTTTCATTTTCTTCACCAAGTCCACCCCAACTCAATCCTTCACTTTTAGGAACTGGACAGAAGGGTATTCGCACAAGGATGGCGGCAAATCAACATCTGATGGATCTATTGCAGGAATGGCCTTTGATATATCTTCAGTAGAGAATGGAATGCTGCAGTTGAGAAGAGAAAAGAATTTCAATCCAGTAATACAAAATATCTCAAACATGTTGATTGATTGTATGTCGAGTTCATTGCTACCAGTCTCTTAGGACATGAGATAAAATACTGAGGACTTGGTTAACAGATATAACACAAGAAAAAATACAATTTAACTTGGCAAATCAATAATTGAACAAAGTTTGCATCCTTGTGTATAACAGATGGGAAGGAATATTACCACCAAATTTGAAAAATAAATAAAAATCATCCCCCAACCCTGTTAATGTGCATTACTCCCTCATTTATTTCTCTACATTTTGGTTATAACCACCAGAGTTCCATGATAAATCAGTTGAGAGTCCAGTAAATAATTAATCATATACAGGAATAATTATGTTCTGATATATTTTCACTTGCACATTTCTCAAGGTTAAGGAAGCATATGAAAATTTGTTATACCACAGGCTAATCATAATATTCCATCTCAAAAGCATGCATGCATGCATGCATGCTTGTTAATCCAGATTCCAGAGTCTGTTTAACTGAAATGATCGAGGATAGGATATGTGATCGGAAAATCACAATTGTAAAGATGCCTACTTTGGGTAGTCAATGGTCAAATCCAACTGCTTCGAGAAAAAAAAGTTACCAGTAAGAACTGCCAGTTGATGTGACTTTCAGGTGTATACCGTTACCTGAGGTAACCGAGCAATAAGATGATCTAGAACAATGGGTTATGCACATTTACGAAATCCATAACCCTGACAACATATTTCACCCAAAAAGGAATTCATGGTTCAGCAGCTATTCAAGCAAAACAGATTTAACCTAATTACGATCAGTGCTGGTAAAGGCTCTCATCTAGGTGACAAAGCATTTTCTTTTCTGTCCCCAAAAATACTAGCCTAAGTGAGCTAGAACTAGGCTAGGTGACTGCCTTGGTGAGGTTTTTAGCCCAGGCAAATGCCGAGTCCTAATCAGGTTGTTATAATTTTATAAGTTTATATATTAACACATATGTAGGCAAGTACGGCCTGTAGGGGAAATTCAGTGAATTTCCCTTTTACTGATCCCAACTAATTGGGATAAGGCATATGATGATGATGATGATGATTACAATTCACTTTTATCATAATTTTTCTAAATGATTCCATTATATTTATGCATAATATATAATAATTTTTACAATAACATATAATTTGTAATTATTTTTTTGAATTAAAAAATAAAAGGGGAAAATCCAGTAAATTTACCCCAGATTTTGTCGCCGGAGTACAAATTGGCGATATTAATTTAAAACTGTGATTAGGGGAGAATAATGGAGACCCTTTTAAGGCTTTGTAAGACCAAGTAGGATGGTGACAAATCACCATCCTAGAGACCCTAGATGCCTAAATAAAGCCAACCAAGGTTTAGAGCAAAGAAGATGACATTTGGAGCCTTCATATGCACACGCGAAACTTAAGGTTTTGAGATTTAGGAATCTCTGCAGAAAAGTTCCATTAGAGAGAGAAAAGCTAGAAACACGTGACAAGTCCTTGAGAGGAAGAGTTTGGGGTCGTGCAAATCACCCCGAGTATCTCCTGCCACCAAGTCCTATCCATTGCCTACCTTTCACACCTTCTAGACTCATTTCCCCATCCGGTTCAAGCAACACTGCAGGAATGGCCGTCATAGCGGTTTAGGTCCGTAGTGGATCCCATCTAATCCTACTCAGATCCGTATCATCAAACACGTAAGCATCTACTGACACATGGATAGTGAAACCAAAAGGACACCTACAAGTTTCCAAATTAATAACTCTGCTTCTTATCCACTAGCAAAATCACTGGGATAGGTTACCTTAGGTCATCGTCCAGCAAGAATGAATTTGAGGTTATATTCTGAGAATCCTTACTGAGAAGATCCCTCATTTGTGCAACCACCTGCCAACGCAATCAATTTTAGAAACTCATAGGATAGTAACCAGGAGATCAGCAAAAGGAAAAACAACTAAGTGTGCAACTTGCCTCATTTGACACACTCTGTGTGCCATATTTATCATCCCAGTACATAGTACTTATTCGATAAATTTGCCTCACGGTCAATGTCTGTCCAAGATTTAACCAGGGAGTTGAATTTGAGATGGATCACCCAAGAGTCAAGGATGAAAAGAATCAGATCATTCAAAGGAAACAAAAAAAAGAGCTAAATTCAATCAATCTCAGCAAAAGATCATACCGGACATAGATCCTGTTTGATCTCGTGTAGCGACTTCTTCCTCTTCTGATGTATCACCTGATCAATTTATATAATAAATACGTAACAGAAGGTATAAAGCTCGCATTATGTGTTCTTAGTAACAGTGGGTTATACCAGAAAACCAACAGCTTGTCTGATATAATTTAGCTCATGCCAGGAGGTTCCTGCAAACTACAGTTGA
>JAUPMG010000010.1:1353837-1365375 GCA_031762675.1 Pachysandra terminalis
GAGTAATGAGCTTACGGATAAAAAAGGAAGGTACCTGAATGTACATTGTCCAGATCAAAAGATTGGAAGGGAAAAAATCTGTTGTGTCATGTGTGTACACAACAGAATCTACAATATCATAAAAAGAAATTGTCCAAGATTTGTGAACGCAAATGTTAGTATATTCATGAGAAACAATGTGAAACATTTTCTCTCTTTCTCTTCTCTCTTTTTTTGTGTGGCTAGCATGCGACATGTAAGCAATCAGATTACTATGAAAAACATAACACTTTGAACTAGGTTGCTCTTCCAATGTGTTCCATGCACATGATGATGAAACATCAATTCACATGATCAAAACCTGAACATATAGTTTAGACCCATACATCAAAACTTGTATGGTTTAACAATGTTTGGCAAGAATCATTTTGTATAGAAGATTCTGATTTGGCAAGGATATCATCGGGCACCTATTGGATCTAGGTGCTTCTGTGCCTAACACAAAAGGGCGCCCCAATTGTTTGGATGATCCAAATTAGCCTTTTAAGTGTGGGAGACTTTCACCTCAAGGCTCAACAAAAGCAACTCGAGGCACAGCCTCTGAAGCTAAAACTCCAAAAGATGACACACTAAGAGTGATAAGTGCATGTCTCATGTCCTGGGGCCCAGGCTTACTTCTAAGGCAAGAATCTCATATATGAACGAAAACAAGGGTTAATAACCATTTTCTTTTCAATATACCAGTTATGTTTAAACTGAAGCTTCATATGTACTTTAAGTTAGATTCTTTTTCTTTTTCTAAAAAGTAGGACTTCATTGATAAAAGCAATAGGGAGTATACCCCAAAGTACATGAAAAGCCTACAAGTGCCTCCTTTGCAAAGCCACTAACTATTTTCACTCCCTAGTGTATGACCAAAATTATCTATATGGCCTCAAGTCTGATCAACGTAAAAGCGGGTCCTAAAGGCTTGCCTTTTACTGAAGTAAGAACATTCAACATGTCACCTTCAACGCTAATGGGAATTTGTTGAAGCATTATAAAGAGGGAATTTCGATTTAGTTGGAGAAATTTGGGAAAACTAGTGATACGGGAATAGATACCTTCTTAGTTGTACACTGAATGTATTTGGATGAACCAACTGACCTGCCATATAGTCTTTCAGGACTTCTTTGCAATTGTGTTTTATAGTTTAGCATCCACAACATGAACTGGTGATCTAGCATCATTTGTTTTTCAATATGTACATAAAAAGGTGCATCCCAAATTGCAACAATACCTGCATTTGTACTACAGACAAGGACTTAAAAGCCTATGTAAAAAAAGATAGGGGGGCTTGATCAAATTACTATAAGTGTGTGATCAAGGTGATATATTTCGGAGAACCCGAGCATCCACAACAGTTATATGGGTTCCCTAGGTGGGCCCAAACAAGTGTCACATATCAGAAAATAAGGATGCACAAAGTAAACAATTCCTATATATAAGAAAACAGGTGAGGCACTGATTTCACGCGCAGCAAGGTGAACCCCACTTGTCAAAGTGTACTTTCAATTGACCCCATGAATTTCATTAACGGCAGCTTATTTTGATAATCCCATTTAACAACGTGTACTTCAAATGGACCTCACCTTGCACAATAAGTTTCAGCCCCAAAAGCATCAACGACATGGCGAAAAGGCCCATCCTACAACTTTCTTGTGCAAAACTTTAAAAAATTGTTAAAAACTTTGATGGCAAATGTCATACGTGACAAAACCTATTATACAAGAATTAATGAGACTTATGCGGGTTGTCTACATGGCCAATATATATATATATATACACATGGTCTATCGAAAAAATCCCATATCAGGTGGATGTCAGAATTAGCAACACCTTTGATCCATGTCGCGGAAAAAGCTATCTCACTAGGAAACTAAAGCTGGAGGCACAAACCAGAATACCTTTTGCAATATACATATGTATAGTATATATGTATACAAATGCGTGTTTATGTATATATGCATTCCTCTTTCCTATTTGGAACTAAATAACTTTATTATTTAGCCTTTTACATGTTTATTAGCATCCATTATTTCATTAAATTGTAAACTATGTTCTTCATTTCTCTATGGAATTCAAATTCTATCTATGTTTTATTTCTAGTAATCATTTTCAATTATATGTGAAACTTGCTTCATCTACAGTTTCACTTTCCAAATAAAGGTAATGCTCCAAAACAGAGAAAATGAGTTGAAAAACTCCCCACACATTTGACTTGTATAATAGAAATTTCTCAATATTGAAGAACAATCAACAAATCAAAATTCATATGGATATAATTATGACTACATGCACAAAGATTACCAACTCTTTAGGAGATGCGAAGGAGGAGGAAATGAAACCTAGCACAAATGTTAATTAACGAAAGACAATCTGGCACTCACATAATTTCCACGTAAACGATCCATAAGTGAATCCAAGAATTTGATGATACCGTCCCACTGACTACTCGCTGACTGTTGAGGAGCACCACCCGGTGACCTAGATGATTTGCCAGCATGTACTCGTGCGGTTTTGGGTGCCTTCCAAATTACACATTACAGAAATCAAATTTAGATCAAAACAAAAGCACATACAATATGTAATGCCCCCAAAAAGTTGGAGACAGATTCAAGTAATCAAAAGCAACGAAGAATAAAGTTCAAAAAGATAGAGGTGTCCACAACATTCTTCAATAACATGGAATTTAAAAGTAGGCAATGCACATATTTTAACTTTATGCATTAGGAAGAGAGTATCCCCATCAAGTTACTTATTATCTCATTAAAGGAATATATATACTTAATCCAATAAACTGTGAGCCACTGTTGTTATTTCTTAAAGGGATGCACTAGGTATAATTTAGTGCAAGATGATATGGCACCTGAATTAGCCCAAAAATAGGGGCTGACCTGGTTTTGAAGCTCAACTCAGCGTGATTTTATAGTTATGGGCAGCGCATCATCTTCTATAACAGTTTCAAAATTTTATAAAACCCTGAAAATTCGCATCAGTTGGCCCCACTATTCATCATAAAGAGCCTGTTTCCGTAACTAAATGAACTTTCAGAAAAGATTTTCATCTTCTTCTCTACGCACATGCCATCCTGGCTAAATATCAAAACAACCAGCCCTGCTAAGGTATTTTGACAACAGTGTGAAACTATTGAAGATGGCTAAGAAACTGTATTTTAACTTTCAGCTGCATAGAATTTTAAGGATCTTGATTATTTTTTCCATCAACTGAAAACCTAGCATTAAAAACCTAAAACAGGAGAGATATGAAGAAAACATGGAAAGAGAAAAACGTATAGGTGAATTCAATCTGAATGATTTTAGGTGAAACAGATCAAATCATTTGCACCTCTTGAAAAATATGCAGTAAATTTCGTGTAACATTTATAGAAAGTGTGGGAAATTTTTAAGAGCAAAATATCAAGCAATCTACAAAACAACGTGTTTGTAAAATGAAATAATGGGGATGTTGAGGCAGATAAATGGCAATACTAGGAAATTATACACATACATAGAGAGAGAGAGAGAGAGAGAGAGAGAGAGAGAGAGAGAGAGAGAGAGAGAGAGAGAGAGAGAGGAATTAATAAAACTAGGAGTAGTTCCAATATGTAAGAAATAATTTGTTGACTTGGATAGTTTCATCAAGTGAATGAAAACTAATAGCTGCATCAATAATAAAGAGAAAGAGGAATCAATAAAACCAAGAGTAGTTCCAATACATAAGAAATAATTAGTTGACTTAGTTTCATCTTGATCACCCAACCTGTTACGGAAACGGTCCGGAACCGTTGTTTATTATGGTTCTCCTATTCATCCTTTACCTCCCAATCTCGGATTATTATTGGTCTACTTCCTTCTATCATCTTATGGGAGCTATGGTTGGAGCAGAATCTTAGAAGATTCGAAGACTGTAGTCATGAATCGGCGATTGTCATCAAAAAGATCTGCAATTGGTTAATAGAACTCAACTTTCTCTTCTGTCCGAAGCGTATGGCCTCGAGTTTTGACTGTGTTATGTTGGCATCCTTAGTTATTAATGTTTGTGCCATTAGACCTAAAAGGCCTAAGATTATCAAGTGGTTTCAGCCAAGGCCTAGTTGGGTTAAATTGAATGTGGATGATGCTTGTGTCAATAACCCTAGCTTTGGTGGTGGGGTGGCATTATTAGGTTTTCTTCAGGTTCCTTTCTTGCTGCCTTTTCCTGTCACTATGCGTCCTGTACCAATAATTTTTTTTTTTTGGATAACTTGGGTATCCGGGCCTTAGGCCGTGTGTTATTGGACGGTCTTCTACTTTGCCTTGATCTGGGTTTCCATTATGTGGAGAATCTGGAGATTGAATCTGATTCAAGACTATTGGTTGATTGGATTTTACATGATTCTGATCCTCGGAATTATTTCTTTTGGTGGACCAGAATTAAGCATCTACTCATCTCGTTGCAATACTCGGCTGCTCATGTATTTAGAGAGGTCAACTCAGTTGCCAATGTGTTGGCCAAGGAAGGTGCTTCACTTCATGAGGTTCGTCATCTGCAATTTAGCTCTCTTCCTATGGAGGTTCGTGCCATTATTCAATTGGAGAAGGTAGGTCTTCCTTATGTTAGGAGATAGGATCTTTATTTGTAATTTCTCTGTTATGAGTACATCGTTGATAAGATTGTACTCTCTTTTTTCCACTTGAGGCTAGGCTACGTGCCTACCCCTCTACCTTTGTAATTTTTTTCTTCCAATTCATCAATAAAGTTTTCCTCGTACAGTCGAGGTTCGCAAAAAAAAAAAAAAAAAAAAAAAAAGTGAATGAATACTAATAGCTGCATCCATAATAAGATCTTTCGTGTGAGTGCAAAGTTTAAGAGAGGCAAAAATGGGCAAGAAAGATTATTAGATTGACCTCGAAGGTAAATAATGAAATTAGTGGGGATAAAGTTGAATGAGGACGATGATGACTTCCTAAAATTGCGTCTCATGTATGTCAATCCGAAAAGACACTAAAGTACATCTTTTATTTGATTGTAGTGCTATATTTCAATTTTCCTAGCAGCCAAGCTAATCTCAAGAAAAACATACATCACACCTTTGTTTTTGGCATTCTTACGGTCTTTTGTAACTTACTACATTAATAATAATGATTTTATGGCAGCATTCAAATATTGAAATGTATGGCCAAAATAATCATCTCAAGAATGGAAGAAGATAACACCTTCGGTGTAGTAAAAGAATTGCCTAGGCCATGCCTACGTGACCACTTCACCTAGCCAGATCCTCTTATCATTTATATCAAATTCTAGGAGGTTGCTAGGAAATTTCAGTGATCGTGTTAAGCTATTGATGGAAAAAAGTGTACTATGAAGTTATATAATTCAAGGGGTTTAGAAGGCACTCTAAATATTAAAAAAAGGAGAGGAGAAACAAGAAGATACAAGGAGGTTGAGGTAAAGGACAAGAAGAACATGTAGGATAATAAAAGTTGTTGCAGCTTGATTTTTCAGTTTGTATGCATATCTTTATTCTTTTCCTATTTCATTTTTCAATTTGTATTCTCTCTTCTTTCAGGCACTTAATATCGAAACTTTAATAATCAAATTCTATGTTATTCCCTCAGTTCTTGTATCCTATGAATGTCTAAGGAGGTCTTGTCAGCTACATGTGTCATACATATCTTGACTACATGTACCCTTCGAAACATTTTGTGCGCAATAGCGAACATAAAAATAATCATATAATGAATGATGTCATAGTTGGATCACATGAATATATCGAGGAAATAAGCCACATGGCGATCACTCACCTGAATGCAGTGACCCAGAAGTGGTGAAATCTCTTTCTTCAGATTATCTCGAATCAAGCCAAAGATCTTCTCCACACAAGCAGTTAATTGTTGTTTAAAGAGTATAGCTGGGTATCGTGCGTCTACATGTGTCATATTATTATTATCCTCAAATCCAATATATTTGAACGGAGATCTTACGCCCTGAGAAACAAATCAAACACAAATTAGTTAAAATCCCAAGAACATTATAAGGTAAACATAGATTGCACAGATTTCAAAAGAGGAAAAACTTGAATAAAACTTAAAAAATAATACAACATAAATGGTTTATGACACATTATTAGCATGCAAAAGACACGTTTTTCAGATTCAACCACAATATTATGCGTGCCAGCTAGAGCTGGCAATGGATCGAACTTTAGCTCGTTAGAGTCAGTTTGGTATTGGGTATTAACAGGCTTATCTCAACCGGAAACAAAACCATTTCAACGCACACAATCCACCCAACTTGTTTTATCTCCCTTTTAGTATAATAAACAAAAATAAATAAATAAATAAAGTTAAAAATGAAAGGAGAACAAGAACTTTTATGAAACAGAAAGGTGCTCAATACAGTAGTGAATGTGTTCCCGGTGGGAAGCATTTTTCAACCAGTATAATAGCTTCCCCAGTTGTGTATGGTGTTCGGCAGTGCGGCTCATAGAACCAACAAATGCGCTATCAAATTTTCTAGGAGTCAAAATGAGAGGCCCCTTGAGGATAAAGGCTGGGTCTAGCCCCTCATAAATACAACTTAACACTAGGGAACTCACTTGTGCCATCCTCCCAGTTATTCCAGACCCTCCTGAACGTTGAGAAGGTGTTGTAAAAAATCCATTTGATCGTAAGCTCCTCTGCAGAAGACATAGAAGTGCTGATGCATTGGACAACCAATATGGTAAGATATTGCTGTCATCTTCAACCTGAAAGTTAAAAATTCTATTAATGACATTGGCTCGAGGAGTTTTAACAACATTCACTTGATTCTAGGGCTAGAGCTAAGGAATTCATGAGGTACTCGTAAAAATGTTGGAATCTGATAAAGAACATTAAACAATACATCTCATCATTGGACTTAATATTAAAAAATGAACAAGAAATTGAGATTGAGAGAGGAAAAAAAAAAAGAAACACTTCAATAACAAAAGAAAAAACATAAGGATCGGAATGAGTAATAACACCTTCAAAACATCATTAACGCCCTCAATTATATAGTCAAAAATAGCAGTCCTTTCAGACTCAAAGGCACGCCAATGAAGAAGAGACTTATATATGATACAAGCTGCCACTGGTTTACCACCTTTAAACCCCAAATAATCTTTGATACACCTTGAAAAAAATTCGTAATTTTCCTGAACAACAAAATCACTTTTCAGGTACTACAAATAAAAAATTAAACAGCCAGAAGATGACAAGGAAAAAAGTTAGACTAATATATTTCTCTTTATCACGAATACAATTGACCGACCCAGCGATAAGTGGAACTACAACAGAACAATCCATACTTTCAAATCAAATTTATATAAATAATCAAGAAACTTAACCTGGTGCCTTTCAGCGGCCATCTTTGACCGGCGTGATTCAGATAAACTATGTGCAAAAGGAACAATAAGTTCAGTAGGTGTTGGAGACTCCTGCATGAAAAAAAAAATAAAAGAAAAAGAAAAAGAAACAAATGTAAGGAATAATTCAAATATCACCCATCTTAAAGAAAGATATAGATTATATCTTACAAAAGCAGGCTTCTGGTCAGTGTTGGGGAACGTGAGCATGCCAGAGAATTTCTGGTTCATCACAACAAAAGCAATTTGGTTCACTTATTAGATAAAATGCATCTTATAAAACGATAATCAAAGAAAAACTAGTTTCTATTATTACCAAACCCAAATCAGAGAAGTTTGTGCCAACTGATGAGACTGCCTTCTTAAGTATTTCATAAATAATAATAATTAATTTGAGATAACAACTTCAAATCCCATACAAGGAAAGCCACTTCAAAGCAATGACATACTTCAGAGAATGGTCTGGCAAAACCAGGACGGTTCCACTTTGGAGATAAGCTTAATGCTTTTTGTCTTAGGACATGATTCTCATCCTCTAAATTTGACAGCTTCTCCTCCAAACTACATTACGAAAAAGAACTTCCATAAGAATTCAAAAACCAAGGGCTAGCTAGACTGAGAGCTTACACTAAACACAAAGATAAGTTAAATCTTTTTATGTTCAAAATGTCAGGAAGCATCATGAAGCAGACACAATTCTAGAAATTCATCAATAGTTTTCAAGAAAATTCTAATATTTGTGCCAACAAAAGAAGAAAGGGCAATGTACTAATAAACGTGAAGACCAACATCATCAAATCAAGTTCATTGATCAATCTCTTTCAGAAATATCATTCATAATCTACAAACAAGAAGCTTTTAACAGATAAAACAACACCTTTGCAGATTCTGATGGAAGTGTGTGCACTTTTCTTCCACTTCTCGCAACTTTCCCATGGTATCATCACAATCATTCCGAGCCTTTGCAAGCTCAAGTTCCATTTCTGAGTTCTTATTTGCCAAAGAATTCAACGAACTCTGTAAACAGTGAAACACATAAGTTCGATAAGAAACACATGGAAGCAGATAGTGACAAGTGACACTGAAAATGGTAAGAAAATGATAGAGGAATCATTGCCACTAAATAATATTGCACTAAGTAATGGCTAAGTGATTTCATGTGCATCAAGAAGGTGTTTATGAAAGTGAAAACATAGAATCAATTTCCTCCCGCGTCAAGCCACCAACTTAGTTTCTAATCAATCCTGCAGACTGTTCTCCTTAATTGAAGTAGTCTTTAACATAGTTTAGAAAGCAGAACAAATGCAAAACTAACAGAAACCATTTATGGAGAACAGAAGAAAACAAGTACAATACATGGAAATAAGGGTATGAAGGTGCATGGAAATAGGGAATTAGGGGATATAGGGGTACACCATACACCCAGATTCAAAGAATATGCTATCACTATTAACAAAATCAGAATTTGCTTTACAGGAAATGTGTGCAATTTACAACGAGTAAACACATAAAACAACAAACCAAGCACTGATAAATCCAAGTAAACTTAGTAACCTTAATTCCAACGTTTAATTTAACAATCCTATATGATTTGATTGTGTTTATTTTGTTCACCAGTTAGAAACCTTAATTCTAGTCACTCCTTTTTTAGCATGTTTATTTTGTTCATCAGTTAGGTCCTGGATTTGACAAACTTGATCTCCGTGCAATCAATTGTCTCTTCTTGGGTTATTCTCGAACTCAACCACCTTTAACCAATTTCAGTTTTATTCCATTGGCACTTAAAGTTTCCTGACCATGCATAAAATTTACATCTCTTTAACCAGCAGTCTATTAAGATATGTACATCTCCTTAAACTGTACCCAGCAGTCTATTACGATATCTCATTCTTTGGCTAACATTTCTCTTTGCGTTGTAGTCTACTGATCTCATAACTGCAAAGATAGCTAATGTACTGAGAAGTGGGCTGAACAAGTCACATAAACAAGACACCATATGAAAAGAAAAACATTGATGAAGTGACCATGATCCCATAACCATACAATTTATTGCATTCAACTGGATAGTCAAAAAAAGGTTTTCATACTTTCGACCTGACCATTAAACAAAAGTATGAAAGATCATATTTTCATAGTAATTCAACGACATTAGAGTCAAGTGACATATGGCGTATTAAAAATTCATTACAATATGGAATTCATTAAACCGAATGAATAAGAAACTTAATTTAGCACAAACACACCTTTAAACATGCATTCTCCTTGCTCAATTCTTCCATTGCAATGAGTCTGCTCTCCAAAGAGGACTTCTCTTTCATTGATAATTCCAACTGATTTAAAAGCAATACATTCTTGTTGTAAAAGCAATACATTCTTGTTGCACTCGCTAACTGTAGCCAATTTAGCTACATCCAACTCCAAATTCAACGAGTCAAATGCTTTCTGAAGCTTTGAATTTTCTACCGTCTTAGCCTCCTCATTAGATATCTGCATTACAAAATAACTTAATAAGAAATAGTCTTTTTCCTTAACCAAATAATATGAAGAGCCACACATGCAATAGTTCCCCATAAAATAACTTGAAATGATATAAAATACTAAAACAGTGCAACATGAAGTATAAATCATACAGAAAAATGATTAGCAAACACCATAATTTTCATTTAGGAGCCCACGACACATAGATGAAGAAACTTAAGCTACTCTTTTTAAAGTGAAACAGGCATATAAAAGCGATAAGCAGCCTTATTGCTGGATTCATTCAGAACAAATCTACCACTGAATGTACAATCATATGAAACTTTATTATGAATAACAGTCAATATGGTATCTTTAATAACCCGAGTACAGCAGACCAACTCTACAATGTCAACAAGTGGCTTTATACATCAACTGGAACATGAAAAGCAGTTGAATGAATAAAAATATCACTACAAAAAGTTGAATACATCAACTGAAATATGAAAAGCAGTTGAATGAGTCAAAATCACTACAAAATGTTGAATACATCAACGGAAATATGAAAAGCAGTTGAATGAATCAAAATCACTACAAAGTGTTGGATGGTTTTGGAAAAGGATTGACAGTTTATCACAATTCCTCAGCAATTGACTTTTTATTTATGACTACATTATCATTAATCTGATGTGTGCAACAGAAAGGCAAGTCTAAATCGGTAAAGACCATCAATAATTATGATAAAACACAGAAGTGATTAACATACAGCTGCAATCATTCTGCAGATATATTGACAGCATCTGCAAAGCTAATGGCTTAAATTCTAGGCTGAAATGAACAGATGCCGCAATTTCATCCATATAGAACAAGTACCGGCTGATGCTAATGTGTATCGGGTGGAAAATGCAGGTTTTTAAACGCAACTGTAACATCTTTAGGGTTCAAAAGAACCCTATCTTTTGCATTGCTTCTCCAAAACTTCCCTTCAATCTTTCCTTCTTCAAATCAACAAGTAGAGTCGTGAATCAAGGCCTCTTCACAAATTGTTCGCAACCTGGTGCTGACTTTTGAGGTTCATTTCTTCCCTCATACATCTGATCAGTCTTTCATAACAGTCTCTTACGCATCTTTGCCATTCATTGTCAAAATTGTCAACTAGAATTTAGAATTGAATAAAAAAAAATCATAGAGATTCAACAAGTTGGTCTGATCTTGGTTTTTCTCACAGAAGTGTGTGGGTGGGTGGGTGGGTGGGTGAGTGGGTGGGTTCAACAAATTCCTTTTCCTAATAAATATAATCAAATTTCTTAGAAAAACAACTGCAAACATTATTTGATGGTGGTTTTAGCTCAACCATGTCATTGTTTTGATCATTTATGATAATTTTTTTTCATTTTAAAGCTATTTTCTTTCTTTTGTTTCTTCCTTTTTTTTCCTTTTTCTTCCCTTGTGCCTTGCAAGATTATATACAACTTGTGATTGTTCTAGTTTTTAGATCATTAAACTAAACATTCATGGACAAAAAAAAATAATTTTTTTTCTTACTCTCCTCATATGATATATAACTAAGTCTCTGTAAACTTTATATCATACATCCACATACAGTATCACCAATACATAATGGTTTTAGCAGTGACCAGTACTGCCTCTGGAACCAATAGTTAAAACCATGACATGACTATCTCTCAAAAAAG
>JAUPMG010000010.1:1365475-1391048 GCA_031762675.1 Pachysandra terminalis
GAGTAATGAGCTTACGGATAAAAAAGGAAGGTACCTGAATGTACATTGTCCAGATCAAAAGATTGGAAGGGAAAAAAACTGTTCTGTGTACACAACAGAATCTACAATATCATAAAAAGAAATTGTTCGAGATTTGTGAACGGAAATGTTAGTATATTCATGAGAAACAATATAATCATTTTCAATTATATGTGAAACTTGCTTCATCTGTACAGTTTCACTTTCCAAATAAAGGTAATGTTCCAAAACAGAGAAAATGAGTTGGAAAACTCCCCACACATTTGACGTGTATAATAAAAAATTCTCAATATTTGAGAACAATCAACAAGACGTGTATAATAAAAAATTCTCAATATTTGAGAACAATCAACAAATCAAAATTCATATGGATATAACTATGACCACATGCACAAAGATTACCAACTCTTTATGTGATGCGAAGGAGGAATTGAAACGCAGCACAAACGTTAATTAAGAAAGACAATCTGGCACTCACATAATTTCCACGTAAACGATCCATAAGTGAATCCAAGAATTTGATTATACCGTCCCACTGACTACTCGCTGACTGTTGAGGAGCACCACCGGGTGACCTAGATGATTTGCCAGCATGTACTCGTGCGGTTTTGGGGGCCTTCCAAATTACACATTACAGAAATCAAATGTAGATCAAAACAAAAGCGCACACATTATGTAATGCCCCCAATAAGTTGGAGACAGATTCACGCAATCAAAAGCAGCAGCAACAAGAATAAAATTCAAAAAGATAGAGGTGTCCACAACATGGAATTTAAAACTAGGCAATGCACATATTTTAACTTTATGCATTAGGAAGAGAGTATCCCCATCAAGTTACTTATTATCTCATTAAAGGAATATATATACTTAATCAAATAAACTGTGAGCCACTGTTGTTATTTCTTAAAGGGATGCACTAGGTATTATTTAGCGCCAGATGATATCGCACTTGAATGAGCCCAAAAATAGGCACTGCCCTGGTTTTGAAGCTCAACTCAGCGTGATTTTATAGTTATGGGTGGCGCATCATTTTCTACAATAGTTTCAAAATTTTATAAAACCCTGAAAGTTCGCAACACTTTCCCCTCTATTCATCATAAGAGCCTGTTCCCACAACTAAATGAACTTTTACAAAAGATTTTCACCTTCTTCTCTACGCACATGCCATCCTGGCTAAATAGATAGATCAAAACAACCAGCCCTGGTAAGGTATTTTGACAACAGTGTGAAACTATTGAAGATGGCTAAGGAGCTGTATTTTAACTTTCAGCTGCATAGAATTTTAAGTTCTTGATTATTTTTTCCATCTAGCATTAAAAACCTAAAACAGGAGAGATATGAAGAGCACAGAGAAAGAGAAACATATAGGGGCATTCAATCTGAACGTTTTTAAGTGAAACGGATCAACTCATGTGCACCTCTTGAAAAATATGCAGTAAATTCCGTGTAGCATTTATAGAAAGAGTGGGATATTTTTAAGAGCAAAACATCAAGCAATCCACAAAATAACGTGTTTATAAAATGAAATAATGAGGATGTTGAGACGGTTAAATGGCAATTGTAGGAAATCGCACGCACGCACACACACACACACACAGAGAGAGAGAGAGAGAGAGAGAGACAGAGAGAGAGAGACAGAGAGAGAGAGAGAGAGAGAGAGAGAGAGAGTAATAAAACTAGAAGTAGTTCCAAATTCTAATATGTAAGAAATAATTAGTTGCTTAGATAGTATCATCAACTGAATGAAAACTAACAGCTGCATCCATAATAAGAGCTTTCGTGCGAGTGCAAAGTTTAAGAGAGGCAAGATGGGCAAGCAAGATTATTAGATTGACCTCGAAGGTAAATAATGAAATTAGTGGGGATCAAGTTGAATGGGGACGATGATGACTTCCTAAAATTGCGTCTCATGTATGTCAATCCAAAAAGACACTAAAGTATATATTTTATTGATTGTAGTGCTATATTTCAATTTTCCTAGCAGCCAAACTAATCCCAAGAAAAACATACATCGCAACTTTTTTTCTGGCATTCTTACGGTCTTTTGTAACTTACTACATTAATAATAATAATTTTATGGCAACACTCAAATATTGAAGTGAATGGCCAAAATAATCATCTCAAGAATGGAAGAAGATAACACCTTCAGTGTAGTAAAAGAATTGCCTAGACCATGCCCACATGACTACTTCACCTAGCCAGATCCTCTTATCATTTATATCAAATCTAGGAGGTTGCTAGGAAACTTCAGTGATCGTGTTAAGCTATTGATGGAAAAAAGTGTACTACAAAATTACATAATTCAAGGGGTCTAGAAGGCACTCTAAATATTAAAAAAAAGAGAGGAAAAACAAGAAGACACAAGGAGATTGAGGTAAAGGACGAGAAGAACATGTAGGATAATATAAGTTGTTGCAACTTGGATTTTTCAGTTTGTATGCATATCTTTATTCTTTACCAATTTTAATTTTCAATTTGTATTCTCTTCTTTCAGGCACTTAATATCAAAACTTTAATAATCAAATTCTATGTTATTCCCTCAGTTCTTGTAGCCTGTGAATGTCTAAGGAGGCCTTGTCAGCTCCATGTGTCATAGATATCTTGACTACATGTAACCTTTGAAACATTTTGTGCGCAATAGCGAACATAAAAATAATCATATAATGAATGATGTCATAGTTGGATCACATGAATATATCGAGGAAATAAGCCACATGGCGATCACTCACCTGAATGCAGTGACCCAGAAGTGGTGAAATCTCTTTCTTCAGATTATCTCGAATCAAGCCAAAGATCTTCTCCACACAAGCAGTTAATTGTTGTTTAAAGAGTATAGCTGGGTATCGCGCGTCTACATGTGTCATATTATTACTATCCTCAAATCCAATATATTTGAGTGGAGATTTTATGCCCTGAGAAACAAAGCAAACACAAATTAGTTAAAATCCCAAGAACATTATAAGTTAAACATAGATTGCACAGATTTCAAAAGAGAAGGGAAAAACTCGTATCAAAACTAAAAAAATAATACAACATAAATGGTTTATGACACATAATTAGTATGCAAAAGACACGTTTTTCAGATTCAACCACAATAATTATGCATGCCAGTTAGAGCTGGCAATGGATCGAGCTTTAGCTCGTTAGAGCCAATTTGGTATTGGGTATTAACAGGTTTATCTCAACCGGAAATGAAACCATTTCAACGCACATAATACACCCAACTTGTTTAATCTCCCTTTTAGTATAATAAACAAAAAAAATAAAGTTAAAAATGAAAGGAAGAACAAGAACTTTTATGAAACAGAAAGGTGCTCATAAATACAACATAACACTAGGGAACTCACTTGTGCCATCCTCCCAGTTATTCCAGACCCTCCTGAACGTTGAGAAGGTGTTGTGAAAAATCCATTTGATCGTAAGCTCCTCTGCAGAAGACATAGAAGTGCTGATGCATTAGACAACCAATATGGCAAGATATTGCTGTCATCTTCAACCTGAAAGTTAAAAAGTCTATTAATGACATTGGCTCGAGGACTTCTAACAACATTCACTTGATTCTAGGACTAAAGCTAAGGAATTTCGTGAGGTACTCATAAAAATGTTGGAATCTGATAAAGAACATTAAACAATACATCTCATCATTGGACTTAATATTAAAAAATGAACAGGAAATTGAGCATGAGAGAGGGGAAAAAAAAAAGATACACCTTAATAACCAAAGAAAAAACGTAAGGATCGGAATGAGTAATAACACCTTCAGAACATCATTAATGCCCTCAATTATATAATCGAAAATAGCAGTCCTTTCAGACTCAAAGGCACGCCAATGAAGAAGAGATTTATATACGATACAAGCCGCCACTGGTTTACCACCTTTAAACCCCAAATCATCTTTGATACACCTTGACAGAAATTCATAATTTTCCTGAACAGCAACATCACTTTTCAGGTACTACAAATAAAAAATTAAAAAGCCAGAAGATGACAAGGAAAAAAGTTGGACTATTATATTTCTCTTTATCTTGAATACAATTGACCGACCCAGCAATAAGTGGAACTACAACAGAGCAATCCATACTTTCAAATCAAATTTACATAAATAATCAAGAAACTTAACCTGGTGCCTTTCAGCGGTCATCTTTGACCGGCGTGATTCAGATAAACTATGTCCAAACGGAACAATAAGTTTAGTAGGCGTTGGAGACTCCTGCATGAAAAAAAACAAGAAAAAACAAAAAGATACAAATATAAGGAATAAATAAATAATACAACTATCGCCCATCTTAAAGAAAGATATAGATTATATCTTACAAAAGCAGCCTTCTGGTCAGTGTTGGGGAACGTGAGCATGCCAGAGAATTTCTGGTTCATCATAACAAAAGCATTTTGGTTCAATTATTAGATAAAATGCATCTTATAAAACAATAATCAAAGAAAAACTAGTTTCTATTATTACAAAACACAAATCAGAGAAGTTTGTGCCAACTGATGAGACTGCCTTCTTAAGTATTTCATAAATAATAATAATTAATTTGAGATAACAACTTCAAATCCCATACAAGGAAAGCCACTTCAAAGCAATGACATACTTCAGAGAATGGTCTGGCAAAACCAGGACGGTTCCACTTTGGAGATAAGCTTAATGCTTTTTGTCTTAGGACATGATTCTCATCCTCTAAATTTGACAGCTTCTCCTCCAAACTACATTACGAAAAAGAACTTCCATAAGAATTCAAAAACCAAGGGCTAGCTAGACTGAGAGCTTACACTAAACACAAAGATAAGTTAAATCTTTTTATGTCAAATGTCAGGAAGCATCATGAAGCAGACACAATTCTAGAAATTCATCAATAATTTTCAAGAAAATTCTAAAATTTGTGCCAACAAAAGAAGAAAGGGCAATGTACTAATAAACGTGAAGACCAACAACATCAAATCAAGTTCATTGATCATCTCTTTCAGAAAAATCATTGATAATCTATTAAAAGAAAGCTTTTAACTGATAAAACAACACCTTTGCAGATTCTGCTGGAGGTGTGTGCACTTTCCTTCCACTTCTCGCAACTTTCCCATGGTATCATCACAATCATTCCGAGCTTTTGCAAGCTCAAGTTCCATTTCAGAGTTCTTATTTGCCAAGGAATTCAACGAACTCTGTAAACAGTGAAACACACAAGTTCGATACTTCGATAAGAAAACTTCACATGGAAGCAGATAGTGACAAGTGACACTGAAAATAGTAAGAAAATGATAGAGGAATCATTGTCACTACATACTATTGCACTAAGTAATGGCTAAGTGATTTCATGTGCATCAAGGTGTTCATGAAAGTGAAAACATAGAATCAATTTTCTCCCGCGCCAAGACACCAACTTAGTTTCTAATCAATCCTGCAGAATGTTCTCCTTAATTGAAGTAGCCTTTAACATGGATAAGAAAGCAGAACAAATGGGAAACTAACAGAAACCATTTATGGAGAACAGAAGAAAACAAGTACATCACATGGAAATAAGGGTATGAAGGTGCATGGAAATAGGGAATTGGGGGATATAGGGGTGCACCATGCACCCAGATTCAAAGAATATGTTATCACTATTAACAAAATCAGAATTTTCTTTACATGAAATGTGTACAATTTACAATGAGTAAACGCATAAAACAACAAACCAAGCACAGACAAATCCAAGTAAACTTAGTAACCTTAATTCCAACGTTTAATTTAACAATCCTAAATGATTTGAGTGTGTTTACTTTGTTCACCAGTTAGTAACCTTAATTCTAATCGGTCCTTCTTTTAGCATGTTTATTTTGTTCATCAGTTAGATCCTGGATTTGACAAACTTGATCTCCGTGCAATCAAATGTGTCTTTTTGGGTTATTCTCGAACTCAACCACCTTTAACCAATTTCAGTTTTATTCCATTGGCACTAAAAGTTTCCTGACCATGCATATAATTTACATTTCCTTAACCAGCAGTCTATTAAGATATGTACATCTCCTTACACTGCACCCAGCAGTCTATTATGATATCTCTTTCTTTGGCAAACATTTCTCTTTGCGCTGTAGTCTACTGATCTCATAACTGCAAAGATAGCTAATGTACTGAGAAGTGGGCTGAACAAGTCCCATATAATAGACACCATATGAAAAGAAAAACATTGATGAAATGACCATGATCCCATAACCATACAATTTATTGCATTCAGCTGGATAGTCAAAAAAAAAAAAATTTCATACTTTGGACCTAACCATTAAACAAAAGTATGAAAGATCATATTTTCATAGTAATTCAAAGACATTAGAGTCAAGTGACAGTAGCAGGCCATCTGCTGGTATGTACATATGGCAGATTAAAAATTCATTACAATATGGAATTCATTAAACTGAATGAATAAGAAACTTAATTTAGTACAAACACACCTTTAAAAATGCATTCTCCTTGCTCAATTCTTCCATTGCAATGAGTCTGCTCTCCAAAGAGGACTTCTCTTTCATTGATAATTCCAACTGATTTAAAAGCAATACATTCTTGTTGCACTCACTAACTGTAGCCAATTTAGCTGCATCTAACTCCAAATTCAATGAATCAAATGCTTTCTGAAGCTTTGAATTTTCTACCGTCTTAGCCTCCTCATTAGATATCTGCATTTCAAAATAACTTAATAAGAATTGAGTCTTTTTCCTTAACCAAAAAACATGAAGAGTCACACATGCAATAGTTGCCCATAAAATAACATGAAATGTTATGAAATACTAAAACAGTGCCACATGAAGTATAAATCATACAGAAAAATGATTAGCAAACACCATAGTTTCATTTAGGAGCCCACGACACATAATAGATGAAGAAACTTAAGGTGCTCTTTTTAAATGAAACAGGAACATAAAAGCGGTAGGCAGCCTTATTGCTGGATTCATTCAGAACAAATCTACCACCTGAATGTACAATCATATGAAACTTTATTATGAATAACAGTCAGCGGCCTTATTGTTGGATTCATTCAGAACAAATCTATCATCTGAATGTACAATCATATGAAACTTTAATATGAATAACAGTCAATATTGTTTCTTTAATAACCCGAGTACAGCAGACCAACAATACAATGTCAACTAGTGGTTTTATACATCAACTGGAATATGAAAAGCAGTTGAATGAATCAAAAAATGCTACAAAATGTTGAATACATCAATTGAAATATGAAAAGCAGTTGAATGAATCAAAATCACTACAAAATGTTGAATACATCAACGGAAATATGAAAAGCAGTTGAATGAATCAAAATCACTACCAAGTGTTGGATGGTTTTGGAAAAGGATTGACAATTTATCACAATTCCTCAGCAATTGACTTTTTATTTATGACTACAATATCATTAATCTGATGTGTGCAACAGTAAGGCAAGTCTAAATCGGCAAAGAGCATCAATAATTATGATAAAACATGGAAGTGAGTAACATACAGCTGCAATCATTCTGCAGATATATTGAAAGCATCTGCAAAACTAATGGCTTAAATTCTAGGCTGAAATGAACAGATGTCAGTGGTAGTTTCAGACAATTTCATCCATATTGAACAAGTACCGGCTGATGCTAATGTGTATCGTGTGGAAAATGCAGGTTTTTAAACGCAACTGTAACATCTTTAGGGTTCAAAAGAACCCTATCTTTTGCATTGCTTCTCCAAAACTTCCCTCAAATCATTCCTTCTTCAAATCAACAATTAGAGTCGTGAATCAAGACCTCTTCACAAATTGTTGGCAACCTGGTGCTGACTTTTGAGGTTCATTTCTTCCCTCATACATCTGATCAGTCTTCTTTCATAACACTCTCTTACGCATCTTTGCCATTCATTGTCAAAATTGTCTACTAGAATTTAGAATTGAATAAAAAAAAAATATTCAACACGTTGGTCTGATCTCGGTTTTTCTCACAGAATGTGTGTGGATGGGTTCAACAAATTCCTTTTCCTAATAAATATAATCAAACTTCTTAGAAAAAGTATTGAAAACATTATTTGGTGGTGGTTTTAGCTCAACCATTTCATTGTTTTGATCATTTATGATATGTTTTCATTTTAGAGCTATTTTCTATCTGTTTTTTTTCTTCCTTCTTTTTTTTTCCTTTTCCTCCCTTGTTCCGTACAAGATTATACACAACTTGTGATTATTCTTGTTTTTAGATCATTAAACTAAACATTCATGGGCAAATATTTTTTTTTTTCTTACTCTCTTCATATGATATATAACTAAGTCTCTGTAAACTTGATATCATACATCCACATACAGTATCACCAATACATATTGGTTTCAGCAGTGACCAGTACTGCCTCTGGAACCAATAGTTAAAACCATGACATGACTATCTCTCAAAAAAGTTTTCCAACGCTCAACTATGTATCACAGCTCAATGTGCAGTGTTTAAATACTTTATCCAGACCTCATAATTCTAATTCATGTCCACAGAGATGAAAGAATGACTCAATGATTATTGTGTTTCACATAATCCATGTTGAACAAGACAATTAAATTCTTAGTTATTCATTTAAATGGCAACATTATAATTGTCTGTGTTGCTACACATCATTCAATAATAGTGCCTTGTCCCAATTAGATGGTGAGGGTGTGTTGCTACACGTCAATCAACAATGCCTTGTCCCAATTATATGGGGTCGACAATAATTCCCCCCCTCCCCCAACAACACACACATCCTAGTCTGTCGAAAAAAACATCTTAAGCCAGATAAACACAGGTGTACTACATATTCTTTATGTTAAATAATACGTTGTAATGAACAATTTGTCTTACATCCACAAGAAAAGATCTTTGAGAATTGCATTTCACCTACATCATCTTGAACACTACAATTTAACTCTTAGCTTGACATCAAGGGCAACAATAATTATTTATAAAAAGGATGCATGTACGAAGATTTTTGTGGCATAAGTATAAAGCTAAAGCAACAACCACTATAACTCCAGGATTTGACAAAGTTCTAAAAAAAGAATCTGCTATAAAATATCCATGAACAAAATCATCATTACAAGAAGGTTATACCCGTAATCTTTTCTCGAGATGCAAACGCCATGTGAGATCTTCCACTTGCTTCTCAAGCTTATTCTTTGCTAACCGTAACGCACCAGCTTCATTTGCCGCCTGTGAATATCGAAGGAATAGGGAATGCAATGCATCAAGCTCTAACAAAAAATAAAATAGTGATGTAAAAAGCATCATATCCCATATCGAATATTTTACATGGACTGTTGAAGATGAAATATTTGAGTAATATAGGTAAAACTCAATGGAAAAGAAGTTCTTTATATAAAAAATAGATGAATACCCTAAAAACTAACGCTATTTCTAGACACGGTCAGACACTTTAACCTGAAAATGTACCTTTGCTTCCTTTCAACAGTGTTAGCCGGTAATCTAAGGAATATGAAAGTTGGGGACAGGTTATGTTTTTCTCATTGAATATATAGGGTATATGAACGGTAAGGTCTCTACCTGTACACATCCCAGGTATTAATATACTTTACATTTTAATAAACTTGGAAAATTTAGCAATTTCCATTCAGAGCAACATCAACTTTAAATCATTACTAATATATATAGTAGAGGCAAGTTATACCTGTTTAAGCCTTCGAAACTCTCTTTTAGCCAGTTTACACCTCCAAAGACATTGGATAGCTACGATAGAAGTTTGCTGATGACGGAAGCCTGAGCGGATCTTGAACATCCTCCACCGAGCCTACATGATTATGTTACAAGAGTTAACAAATACACAAATAACACAACAAATTATGCCTGATAATTCTGCAATTAGAACATTTAATGAAATCAGCAAGAATGAGAAAGTAGAATTGGGAAGCAAAGATCAATTGTTTAATTAGTATGACTTAAAAATCCTATGCCAAATCATGTAACATTTATCATAATTCATAACAACTCGAGCACACGAATGAGAACACAATTGTGCAATAATAAGCAAATGATGACTATTTGCCACCACGAATTTTCAAAGCGATCTAGGTTCACAGTTAAAAAGATGCAAACAAACATGCATAAGAAACACAAAAAAAAAAAGCAAAATCCTCAAAAAACTATTTCTTGACAAGACAAGGGTCCCAAAAGTAAAAGTATGAGTCATTGTATTTGGATATGTTTGATAATCAAATATAACGACTGTGTTTCTTCATAATTGGCCTTATAATGTATATTTTTTCTTAAGAAAAAGGCTTCTATGACTCCCTTGGCAAGGAATATAATATTACTTTTTTTTTAATTAACGGATGCAGGTCAATGCCTCACATTCCGCCCCACACTAGGTGGTTCCCCAACTGACTCTGCCACACCCAACCAAAAAAAAAGTGAAAGTAATACCACTAAATTGACCAAGGGCATCATCCTGATCAAATTTTACCTGGATCAGCGTAGCAGCTCTATGTTCCTTTCTGATTAGATATTTCTGACGAACTAACGAGCCACGGATGACGGATTGTATAAACAGAACAGCAGAAAGAAGTTGCAGATAAGAACGCCGAGATAGCCACCTGCGGGTGTGTTTTTGAATTGAAAGTGCAGCTGCCGCCTTCTGTTTTGCAGCAAACATATTTCGAGAAATAGAACCTGCAAATAGATAAAGACTCTTCTAGAAAATGGAGGTGCTGGACAAAACAGAACAAAATTACATATTACATATTTCACAGGTATGCTTACAAGTTATCACCAACCAAATATTTTTTAGGGGAAACTGAAAACCATAAGCACCACATCAAGCCAAGCCAAAACCCAAAAGAGGATAAAGTATAAAAAAGTTACAAATACACACAAAGTTATGCATGCACACATTATATATACATACATATATATGTGTGTGTGTGTGTGTGCGTGTGTGTAAAATGCATATTCTGCAGAGAAACTAAAAAGATACCATTACCATCATCATCATCATCATCATCATCATCAAATGCCTTATCCCAACTAGTTGGATTCAGCAACAAATATCCTGCTCCTCCATCCCAATCTGTCAAAAATCATATCTTCAGTCAAATTAGGAGTATCAAAATCCGTTTGATTGAGTCCATCCAAGTACTTTTTGGTATTCTTCTACCCCTATTAGATCCTTCAACGATTTCTCCCTCACACCTTCTCACAGCTACTTCCTTGGGTCTTCGTTTTACATGCCCAAACCATCTTAACCTACTTTCCTTTGTCTTATTGCCTATTTGAGCCACACCTAAACAACCTCAGATGCGTTCATTCATCACCTTATCTTTTCTAATCCTCCCACACATCCATCTCAACATCCTCATCTCAACTTCTCACAGCTACTTCCTTGGGTCTTCGTTTTACATGCCCAAACCATCTTAACCTACTTTCCTTTGTCTTATTGCCTATTTGAGCCACACCTAAACAACCTCGGATGCATTCATTCATCACCTTATCTTTTCTAATCCTCCCACACATCCATCTCAGCATCCTCATCTCAACAACGTTCATCCAATAAATACGTTGTTTCATTGTTGCACAACATTCTTACCCATACATCATACCAAGCCTAATGGTTGTCCCGTAAAATTCTCCTGTTTGTTTACGTGGAACATGTCAATGGCATAGTACTTTGGAAGCACTCCTCCACTTAAGCCATCCAGCTCTAGGTCTATGAGCAACATCATCAACACTCTTTATGAATAACTGATCCTAGATAACGAAATTGATTGCTTTTAGGAATCTCTTGATTCTCAATTCTAACTGTTGCTTCACCTCTACTATTGTTTGTGCTAAAGTTACATTCCATGTACCTGGTTTTAATTCGACTTATTTTAAAACCTTTTGACTCAAAAGGTCTCCCCCCATAACTCTAATTTTTCATTTACTCCCTCTCTAGTTTGGTCTATCAAAACTACATCATCTGCAAAAAGCATACACCAAGGCAACTCCTCTTGAATACGAATAGTCAATTCGTCCATAATTAAAGCAAAAAAAAAATCATTATAACATAAGTCAGATTCTAAAATAGACAATAACACAGTTGCAGTTAGAAAAATATTATAATTTCATAATATATATACATATAAATATATATATGTGTGTGTGTGTGTGTGTGTGTGTGTGTGTATGTGTGTTCGTGTGTGTGTATGTATACATATATATACACATATACATACAAGTTCTTAGGAACCCACACAAGCACAGGCAAATGCCAATTTAAGAAACAAAGAAAATATCTAACTACATCTTATAATGGAACAGGAATCATTTTTACAATTATATGGCAAAAGAACGATTAACTGATAATACATTAACAAATGGAGAGGTCTGGCAACAGCAAGATGCCAGCTTGTAAGTTGGTTAAACATGTGTCAATTCCATGACTAGGTTTCAAAATCAATCTTCACCAATCAACCAACACCCTGCCTGCCTAGGTACAATATACATTACAAAAGGGGAAAACAACATATGCGCATGAATATTTGAAAGCAAAAGCAATCTTCAAAGAGAAATAGAAATTTAAGAAAGAAATAGAAATGTCATCAGAAATATTAAATTTATGACGAAAGATTGGAAATGGTATTGCAGTATGATAGGATAAAAATATCCAAAATTAAGCAGTGCCAGAATAAACATTCCCAGAGAAGAAACCTCTGCAATAGGCTTGGAGAGCAACTGCAGCAACCCTGGTTGAGATAAAAATCCTGTGTGCAATAAATGTCCTCAATCGACTCTGAATAAGCTTTGCTGCGTTATCCAACACCTCAGCCCGTCGGGAGTCTAAAATAGCAATCTGACCAGATCTAAGGAAGACTTTCCTCCTACCAAGCTGCAGAAAGAAATTTTTATCACAGAATGAAAAAGGAAAAGAAAAATAAGAAAAAATACATAAGGAAACTTAAACTTTATTTTCTCAGCTAACAGAACCATTTTGTAAAGCAAACCCATAATGGAAATAATTAATCAATTGACTAGAACAGAAATAGAATAAAATATGCCCAAAAAAGTAACAACCTAGTGAAAACAAATAATTTGCATAACAACTTTGTGGAAGCATACTTGAAAATTCTCAAGTTTTAACTTCTGGAGAATTCTTTCTGTCAAGGTCTTTTCATCGTAACTGCAAGGAAAAAAATAAAGTTATAGAAGAATAAAAAGAGAGAATCTCTCTAAAGGCTAACAACGCATGAATTATCTACAATGTTCGGTCAGGGTATAATCAGTTTTGAGTAAAGATCGACCACTGTGTGCAAAAATCGTTCCTAAACAATCAATTCATATCTAAGATCTGCTTATCTTTTGAAGTTTGGGTGCGCACATGGCCAGTTCACCCAGATAATAAAAACAAATGTTGAAAGCAAATCTTTTATGCATATAGCCACATTTAATCATATCATGCAATATTCATTGACTCTTAAAGAATACTAAATTAGGGAAGACGTAACAAACAACAATACAACCACACTAACAAGAGATTGACAAAGTGATTATCTATTAATGTAAGTATGTTATATGCTAGAGACTAAGTGCAGATTTATGGAAATGAAAAGGCGAAAAAATTATCCAAAAAGAGGCGAATATTGATGAGGATATTGTACATAGTTGGATGGCTTATGTAGAGAGGCGTTTCTAGAATGATATGTGATCGACGTTTTCCACTCAAACTAAATGAAAAAATTTACACCACAGCCATTAGGCCTTCTTTATGATGTATGGATCAGGATGCTAAGCAATAAACAAACCACATATGCATAAGCAAGGTTTTTAATTTCGATTCGCATGAGAATTCACCAAGGGAGCATGGCGAAATTTTCCAGAAATGACAGAATATTTCACCAATTTGGAGAAATATTGGGCAATGTTGGGGGAAAAGGGAATTTTAATTCCAAACTTTTTAAGGGTTTAAATTGGAGTAAAATACGCCAAAAAGACCTAAAATATGAAAAAATATACATACATACACATTAACACCTATGTAGGCAAGTATGGATGTGCGCACCTTGTAGGGGAACTTCAGCAAATTTCCCATACTTTTGATGACCCCTACTAGTTGGGATAAGGCATACGATAATGATGATGATTACAATTCACTTTTTATCACAATTTTTCTAAATGTTTGTGTTATTTATGCATAATATATAATTTTTATAATAATATGTATTTTTTTAATTAAATCTTTTGACTTAAAAAGTAAAAAGAGAAAATCTAGTAAATTTTCCCCAAATTTCGTGTCGCCAGACTAGAAAATGGCGATATTAAAACCATGTGCATAAGATGAGCATTGTTGAGATGAGGATGTTGAGATGGATGTGTAGGAAAAATAGGAAATCTAGGAATGAACACGTCCAAGAGTGTCCAAGTGTTACACAAATAGATAGAAGAGAAGATAAAGGAAAGTAGGTTAAGATGGTTAAGGCACATAAAGCAAAGACCTAGGAAGGTAGTTGTGAGAAGGTATGATAGGGTATTCGTTAAAGGATCTAATAAGAGGGAAAGAGGAAGACTAAAAAGTTCTTGGATGGAGTCGAGATGAAAGGATTTGAGTACTCATAATCCGAATGATGAAATGGTTTTTGACAGATGAGGATGGAGGAACAGGATTCAAGTTGCCGACCCTAATTAGTTGGGATAAGGCATTTTGTTGTTGTTATAAAAAGCGAAATACAACTGGAAATTTCAATGTAGACGATTTTCATTAAGATCTTAAATCAAGCACTATAAATGAAATGACCTAATCAACATACCCTCCATCCATGAGTTCTGAAGCTAATAGTCCAAAACGATCCACAAATTCAGAATAAGTCCTTCGTGTAGGATAACCAGCCAAACTTATCCGGACAGCCTCTAAAACACCCTGAAAGTGAAGAAAAATCATACAAAAATACAAATTTTACTCGGATGATAACACGACAGCATCACATGCGTGCACACACAACACAAAACGCACACATACACAAAGGGGATAGCAACTCAAGTAAGAACTAAATTCAAAAATTTCAGCATGATATGAACCACCAGAACCAACAAAGAGCATAAAGAAAAAAAGAAGCTTAAGAGTAATCGGTTATGAGCCATAAAGTATCACTAGTGATACGGACATATAAGATATTTCTGTTCAATTACATAAACGGTATAATGCATGTAACATGCATGCTTTGGTTAGATATATAAGCCAATCATTGCGCATATGAGTGCATATAAATGCCAAATAATTATTCCATTGTCGAAGGGTATATAAAGAATCCATATGAATTTTGTGCAGCTTGTAGCTGATCATACAGCTCTTGTTGCCTCTATATTGGCTATTTAGTATATTGGAGAAACCACTTTAACTTTATTCTTTAGTATCACTAGAGGGAGGCACATGCAGTAACACACGTAGATTAGGGTAAGAGTTCCCTTACACACACGCATACACACACACACACACACACACACACAAAAAAACTTTTTTTAAAAAGATCATTTCAAAAGAGAGAATTTAGGATACATGAAACAATTTTATGTAGCCACATCGTTGCCCTAGTAACTGAAATAAAGTGGGAACGGTAGAAAGAGTATCATTGTAACAGCACTATATCTTCCAAAATAAAATAAAAGACAAAATATCCTAAAATATATGGACTACTTCATTGGGTATAGAGGTTAATTTTGGAAAATTGGAAAGATATGTTAGCACACTTTCCAAGGCAGCTCTTGGCGTTATATAGTATAGATAACAAATTATCAATAAATAATAAACAAATATAAATAATAAAAATATCATGGAGCTGATCTTTCTACTTTCATAAGATATCAGGCTACCAGCTACGTTGAGCAGAACGAAAGGATAGGTAGAAGATGCAGTGGTATACGAAATGTCCAAACTCAATTAATATTGAAATGGAAACTCAGTAAAACTGGTAAATCCAAGAGAAAAACTCAAACATCTTGGACTAAGAGAAAGAGAAGAAAAACCATGATACAGCTCCAACCAAAAGAGAACAAAACATGTTTGGTGGTACTGACCCCACAACGTAACTGATGTAGAACACTCTGATTCTCAAATTTGTGAGGTTGATTCAAGGAATTCGGCTTCACACAGCGAATGTAATGAGGTTCAGTTGAGTTGAGCGTCTCCATTAGTGATTGAAGTTGTAGCTACACACCCAAATGAAACGTCAGTAACATATACCGACTGCTAGAAATATATAACATTTGTTCTGACAGTTACTAATATATATATATATATATATATATGACATTGTTCCCACATCCCATCTAATGGTTTCCATATTGCATTGAATTTATGAAGATGAATTCCATGGAAGCCAAAATCAATTTAAAGCAGACCTAGAAAACATGCAAAAAATAAACAAAAATTGATTTCTAAAAGCAAACCAATTGAAGATCCAATAACACACTAACGTGACCGAACACCTTAAAACATGGAAATGAAGATGAAGATTAATGAAAAAGGCAAGAAAAATATCTCAGTCAAAGATCAGATTTTTTTTTTTCTCTTCTCCTTCTGTTTATTTTAGGATAACCACCAAATTTAGTCTTCAAGAAAAATAAAATCTACATTCTAATCTGTATGCCATGGACATATGAAAAGAGCTGTATCTTAACACTGAATCTTGTTGCAGTGCAACTGCAAATAAACAATAAAAGAATATAAGATCATTACAAGAACTACAAAAATCCAAAGTGAGATTCAATCCGAACAATATATTATCACAATCTAAGGCAAACCGAATTCAACAGAGCCCAAAATAACAGATACAATCAACTAATACAGAGGAAAATAGTAGAAAATGTGAGAAGCATCATGGTACACTGGCAGGGAAATTTGCCACCCTGAGACCGAAAAATTGACAGGAAGATGTTGATCAGAGCTGCTATTTAATTAACTGGATAAAAGGAATGCCTCCTTGCACAGTGATCTACAAGAAAAGGCATAAAAGGAGCAATCAACCTCAGTGCAATCTTTCCAACAAAAAAAAAAAAAAAAAACTCACTGAAATGCGTAGGAGAAGTCTGATAAGGTTTGTGGGTTGAAGAAATCCATTTATAAACATAAGGAGTCTCCTAGAGCTTGTTTAACAAGTGACATGGATCACATGTATGGCATTAAGAAAACATACACCGATCATTTAGTGTTTGTTCACCATATGAAGGCTAGATTGATCATCTTGGTGGTGTATATGGATGATATCATTGTTTAAAGGGACAAAATGATAATATTATTGACATGAAGACCAACTTGAGCAAGTACCTTCCAACAAACGATCCGGCCATCCTGATTGTTTGCGATATTATATGGGTAATAAGGTGGCAAGGTCAAGACATCAAGTTAATCTCTCACACTGAAAGTACGTAAACTAACTCATTAAAGTACACAGTTAAGTTGGGATCCAAACCCATTGATAAACCAATGGATCCTAATGCTAAGTTTGATGCTAAACATGGTAATCATGGTTGCATGTACCAGTACTCACAACTGGCCATTACCCATACATACAGCCAGTATCAATGCAAACCAACCGATCCAGGCTGATACAATGCGGGTAGGACCTGATCAAACCGATTTCGATCCCAATGAAGTAAATGACAGTGGTAAATTTGTAATTTTTAACTTTGTACCTTTATGTTATACACCCTAAGGCCAAAACTATCATACTTTTGGAGAAGGTGGCAAAGTAGGGGAAGGAAGGAGAATATGGGGTGGCGTGGAACAGTCACAACTATCTCCCTCCCTTGCCCTCTCGCGTTCTTGATTTCTTTTTACTCTTGATCTGTCTCTCCCTCCACTCTCTCAATAGCTCTTAGCCTATCTCTATCTACTCCCAGAGTCCCAATCTCTCCTCACCAACACCCTTTCTTCAATCCTCATTCTCTGCTAACTCTTAATTCATTTATTTTCCCGCACGATCGAATTAAGGTGTAGAGTTTTCCAACGAAATTTCAAAATTGACAGTGCCGACCTTACTAGTCTTGGACAGCAACAGATCGGCAGTTCGGTCAGATATGATCTATACCGGCCAAGATAAATAGTTTTAATTTATGTTAACTGAATTCCCTAGACTGGACCAAGCCCTTCTGTTCCCTGTATTGAGCAGTACTACTCGCCAATACTGAAAACCATGACAGTGACCTCTACAACGGAGTTACCATCGTACAGAAGACTGGTTGAGAAGTTTATTTATCTAACTGCAACTCGTCCACCTAGTTTAGGTTAGGTTATGCAATCTCCACGACAAACCACATTAAGATGTAACCTATAGGATTCTGAGACAAATGAACTTGAAGGGTTCTCCATGTAAAGGTATTTTATATAGGCCATCCAATTGTTAGGATGTAGATGGTTTCTCAATGCTGATTGGGTAGGATATCAATCAGATAGAAGATCAACCTCTGGTTACTATACTTTTTGGATGGAAATCTAGTGACCTAAAGGAGAAGCAGAATGTGGTGATCAGGTCCAATACAATACAAAAGCATAAGCTTATGGTGCATACATCTTGTGAGATGAAGAAGATTTACAAAAAAAGAATTTTAGATTTACAAGTCCTATGAAGATTCATTGTGATAATCAACCAGTAATTTATGTTGCAAGCAATCCCGTGTTCCATTAGAGAACTAGACACGTTGAGGTTGAAAAACAATTAATCATATATATGGTGATGAGTAAAAGGATTGTCATTCATGCAAAGTCTAAAGAGCAATTTGGAGAAGAAAAATGTATTCTGAAGAGGCGAATTGGCAAATGTATGTTCACACCAGAGAAAGTGAATTTCCATTAATAAGCAGTCACAATTATCAAGAGAGGGGAACTCTGAAAAGGGGAAAAAAAACAGAATTCAGGTTTGTTATTTGGATGGTAAATGTATAATAACATTTTTATCTTTTTTTTTCATAGGAAGTAGAAACCTTTTATTACATAATTCAAAAAAACATGGTATCTATACAAAATGACTGAAGAGAATCAAGAGATACCTACAGATAAAGAATCTGCCAAAGAACAAAGACCAAAATCAAGAGCAACCGGGCGAATCTATTGAAAAAAAAAACAGATCAAACCACTCCATGACTCCAATATAATTTTTTCATAATTTCGGTTACCAACAGGAAATCAATTGTTCACCATCATCTTTGTGTACTGCAATTGTTTCATACAATTCATCCATTTACTTATCAAAGAACATACACACATTAAAGCAGCTGAATATGACATAGGAACATTTAAACACTCGAAAGAATCAAAGTTCCATAGGTTAAATCTAGATGCCCAACTCAAAATGCTACTTCACCTAGATCAGCAAAGCCAAACTCCTTTTCAAACACCGATTTGGATTCCTTTTATAGAAGGAAGTGCTAGTTCATAACTTAAGTACGTTGAGAAGGACTAATGTCCCATATATCAAACTTTGCTGTTTTAACTTCACTTCCTTCTCTCCCCTCCTTTACTTTTGCTGGCACAAAACAACTAGAAGAATAAATCAAAGACCATGGATAGTGGCTCCCCAAAACAAAAGCTCCATACCTTAAACCTAGAAGCTACAGAAGAAAACTTGTAAGATGATCGAGAAGATTCCTCTGGCAGTGAATGGAAGAGACCAGCAACAAAGGAACACTTGGATGAAGACAATAAAGTGCAGTGTTCAACCACAACATAATCTCGATTTTTATCTAGAAACGTATCTGTTTGGTAAGTGACCTACAATACAGTATAAAATGAATAAATTACAAGAACTCACTCACCATATCAAAACATAATTTCAATTGCAAGAATTCTATAATATATTACATGCCTTGCCCGCATAATGGGAAATGCTAAAATCCGTTTCAGAAAACTTTTCCTTTTCCAACCTAGAGTGGGTTCGGAGGCTCTGAAACAGCTTCATTGAAAATGTTTCATGAGTTGATTTCGGGAACATGCTGCAGAGATAGGAAATTAAGGATAAGGAAAAATGGAAGTATGAAAAATTTTATGAAACAAAATTGCACCAAATTTAGAGTGGGAATTTTTCACATACCATGCTTCATCCAGGAGAGCAATTACGCCAATAGGTTTCTGCAAATGCATGTAAAAACATGAGTCCACGGCATAACAGATACACAACGAAATATACAATTAGAATAGCAGAAAAATATTACTAGATCTATGAAATACCCATTTGATGAAGATGAATGATCCTAAAAAATGTTAATGAAGACTGAATATATGAAACTAAATAGTTCAGGACAAACTAAATGCATGAACTCATAAACATAATGCATTTGAGAAATCGATATCATGTATGCTAACTATCAATAGTTAATATAAGAATATGAACTGAAGTGGTTGAGGAGAAGAAAGAGAGATGAAGAGAAATTTACAGTTAAGAGTTAAATACTGCAAAGATTACTCAAACTTGACAAACTTTCAAAAACATAGTGAAGAAAAGATTGAGTCTACAAAACCACTAGAAAATGGTCCATGCTGCAAAACCATAAAACCACTTGAAAAACATCCATTCCAAAACACCTTTAGTAGAAGGCTACGCCGATGGAGAATCGGACACAAAGTTCAAAGGGCGCTCCAATTGGGCATAAAAGACACCTAGTTAGTAGCCAACTCTTTTATCAGCAAAATCTTGATACATTATGCATCTTTAGTTTTTTTAAACAAATTTTGCCGACACTTTCAAAATGCCTTCAATCATGTCTAAGCATATTAAAATGTTTGAAAATCATTACCTTGGGTAGGTGACTACAGAAAATTTTCATCACAACAAGTGAATCCTAGTTGAATAGAGCTGAGATTCCATAATGAAGAAAATGCAATGTGGAAAAGGCTAGTTTATAAAAAATTGGAGTTTGTTACTGAAAACAGAGATAAACAAGGATAAATTTGGCTCATAATCGGTATTCAAAAGGGGAGAATGAAATCCCAAGAGAACATCCTGAAGAGAACCAATTCATGATACAAAAGGAGAGAATGAAATCCCATGAGAATATCCTGAAGAGAACTAATTCATGATATGAGAACTGGAAGTGGGTTTTAATTTCCTGAAGGTTTTTGGCGTGACGTGGATAAGTTGTGTGACATTTACCCTTAGCTGGTCAGTTTTCTAAAAGGCACTTATGTTCATAGGATTAGGATTAAGTGAAGGGAGCTTTAGCCAAAATGAAATAGGAAAGACCCTAGGATCAAATGATATTCCAATTGAAGCGTGAAAATGCATGGAAGAGGTTGGTTGACCAAATTATTAGAGAGAACTTTGAGTAGGAAAATGCCAAATGTGTAGATGCTTAGTTATATGTAGAAGAACAAAAGAAATGCCCAAAATAGTACCAATTATCGTGGAATTAAGTTTACAAGTCGCACCATAGAATTATTGGCATAAATGATGAAGCAAAGAATAAGAAAATTTTAACACAGGTGTCAAAAAAAAAATAGTTTGGCTTTATGCCATATAGGTTCACCATTGAGGCAATCCTCTACTTAGACAATTAAATGGAAGTTTAGAGAGAAGTGGATAGATATTCATATGGTTTGCTTTGACCTAGAGGACATGATAAAGCACCTAGAGATGTGATCCTAATGAGTTTTAGGAAAGAAGCACTAAGCAAATAAATTGGTATCATTATGGATGTGGTGTTAAGAAGCACTAAATAGCATCAAAACAATTGGTTGGTAGTGAGTCAAACGAATTTCTAATAAAGATAGGTCATCAAGGGCTCACGATGAGTCCTCATCTTATTACATTAATTATAGATGACTCGACAGCTCATATTAAAGAGGAAACACATTGGTGTAAGTTATTTGTAGAAGATGAGATTTTGGTGGATCAAACTAGAGGGGGAAATGCAAAAAATTAGAAATAAGAAGGAAATATCACAATCAAAAGATTTCAAAAAAGCCCAGTGAAAACTTAGTATATGAAATGTAATTTTGTTATTAAATGGTAATAGGGTGAAGCAATGCTAAGAACTGGGAACCAAGAGATTCCAGAAAGTAATAAGTTTCTTTATCATGGATCAATTATCCATAAAGACGGGAATATTGATGAAGATGTTTTGGATAGAACTAGAGCTGGATACCTTAAGAAAAGGATACTTCTATAGTCTTATGCGACTGATATATCCCACTGAAGCACAAAAGCAAGTTTTAGAAAATAGTTAATTAGCTATGTTACATGGACTCTTCTATTCACCCTAAAGTAATGTGTCGACACAACACGACATGGAGTATGGTATGGAATCCATCTTAGATGCTTCACAGCCATGTTCGCTTTTACTTTAACAGATGCCTCCTTATTCTAAACAAATGCTTTCTTTATCTTCATCATATAGTTAATTATTAAGTTTAAAATGATTAAAATTGATTTTTTTTTTTTGGAACTGAAAAAGATTGTGATAATAGGTAGTATAATATTTTAGTACCAAGTACAGAAGTTCAAAATATATAGTGCATGGGCCGAGTCCCATGTCCTGTGTTATAGGGATTAGACAAGTCTGACACCTAGACACACACCCACACTAGGCCTTCTATGATGTGTGAAGCAGACTGTCGGTAACAAGAAAGCAGCATATCCCTATATGACTCCAGTTGGGATTAGGATGTTAGATGTTTAGATATCAATCAAAAAAAAATGTTTAGATAGATGTGTTGAAAGACTAGCATAGATGAGTTACAAAATGAATATATCCAAGAGTATCTACGAGTAGCCCCAATAGAAGATAAGACAAAGGAAAAAGATTAAAATGGTTTGTGTTTATGAAATGGAGACCCAAAAAAAACATGGATGGAGTCCGTCCGAATTTATTTGAATATACATAATCTAACTGAATATTCGGTTTTGATAGATCGAAATAGCAGAAAAGGATTCATGTTGCCGAACACAACTAGTTGGATAAGGCATTTTTTGGATGTTTGATGTAGTAAACTATAGTGTACATTTTGTTTTATTGTGGAATCTTATTCTTCAGATCATGTGGTAATTTAGTATCACTACCTTGAGAGGCAGCACAACCAACCCTCAGGATTGCAACTAAAGATGTTCCAGATGATTGTTATATGTAATTTGTTTGCAAATGAATCAACCCTTGTTATATGATGTTCGGAATAAAAACCATCTAAAAAACTCTTTGACTGAAGGAAAAACAGATAAAAGCCTCACTGAATAATTTGACCAACTTGGAAAACTCCAACTAATGTTATAGATATCCATTTGCAATAGCATAGCTTTTCAACAAAATGTATACTGTCTCACAACTAAAAATATGGATCCAAATTCCAAAAAACAATTGAGTCACCCTTAGTTAATATGAGGAGTACGATGATTCTATATCGTAACCATCAACTATAAAGGTAAAACTCAGTCCACTGCATTCACACTCATTGATAAGTGTGTCAATTCAAGATCCCGCCAACTCGGTGAACATTCAAATTTATGAATCAGATTTTTGGCTCAAACAAATAAAAACACAAATATCAATAATTATTGGACCCTTTTATGCAATACATTTTGAAAAACCTAGTGATACATTTAACAAGCTTAAGCCAAATAACGCTCAAGAAGACATGATATAATGCTCTTATATATAAGATTATTCTTGAAGTGGCACGTCAATTTTTGGTAACTTGATAAGAACTGCACCATCATTATTATGTAAACTTTATTGCCATTATATATTTAAAAGAAAATCCATAAACAGGAACTGGAGTACCAAATCAGACACCCCATCCTGTTTAAAATTCAAAAATTAGTTGAGAAGTTTGGCAGCACATAAGGGCTAGGTCATCATAAACTCAAGTACCAAACCAATGACTCGATTTTTTCATGCTGATACAAGAAGCGGTGTTCAGAGAGAGGGAGCAAGTAAACCTTCTCAATCAAATCCAAAACATCTTGGTTGTCTATGAACTCAATGTAGCTCCAATTAATTTGTTCTTTGCTATACTCCTCTTGCTCCATTTTAAATACATGCTGAAAAAAAATTGAGAAGATAATGTAAGATAAAACAACCCAAATAAATGTATCAACTCTTTCAACAGAAAACCTCCACTCACCTCATTGAAATGTTGCTGAAGTTTTTCATTTGCAAAATTAATGCAAAACTGCTCAAAACTGAGGACGGAAAAAAGGGTCAATTTACTGAGCAGTTTATAAACAACAAGGCCTAAATTAAAATAAAAACTAAAAAAGATAGAGAGGAACCACCAAGGTCAAAGAACATCAAAAGATAACAATCACATGACAGAAGGGTAAAACTAGGATTTTATAGAACACCTTGTGAACCAACACTGTTGGACACATTTGGCTTTGATTTTGGATTCCCTTGATTCACGATAGCCAACTATTTTCAAAATCGTGGCTACCAAGTGAACTGAGAGCCAAATCACTAAGTGTGGTTCTCTCTTAATATTACAAATGAGCTTGGCAGAAAGTGCAAGGGTGCTCGTCAGACAACCAAAAAGTACTATTTTACTCACAAGTATGCCAAGTGGCAGTGTTTACAAGTTTACAATCACATTTTGGGAAGTGTCTTAGCCAAAATCACAAACAGGCCATTAGCCCTTTCTCATGTAAAATGGTTTCCCAAATATTACACTAACAATCATTAAAAGTGGTAAGAAGCCATTTACATTTTTGCACCCAAATAATTTGTGGCAGCACCAGTGTTTTGCCAAGAGATTTACTCATCTTGTGCGTCTGGCTTAGTCTCTAAGTAGGGAATGAAATCTCTCGTTCCATGATCCATCTCGTGTCTCAAGGGCCAATGTGGCGGCTGAGAGACTGGCTAGGACTGGATTGGGGAGGAATATTATGTTTGAGGGGGTTCCGACTTGGGAGATGATGCATGAGGAGGACTGATCTAAAGGGCTGGTGCCTGGGGTGGTGTACATATGTTGGGTTTTGGGTTTTTGGGTGGGAGATTTTTCTGTATTTTTTGATTTCCTTTGCCCAGGGCTTGAGATTATTCTCTCTAGCATTGGTGCTTGTTTTCCTGTTCTCTACTCTTTATCTTTTATATAATTCATCAGTTATCAAAAAAAAAAAAAAAAACAAATTTATCTGATACCTTATAAGTTACATGTAACAGAGTTAAAGTTGGGACTTTACTTAAATCAATCTTGCTGGCACCTTTCCTCCTGCAGAATTTTTCACAAGGCTGTACCAGTAGATAACATCACATCAAAGCTGGATATTCAACTGGTGAGCCGAAGTAGCTTCAGTCATGATTTAAATATCGGCCAGACCAGTAATGGGGAGAACCAGTATGGTCCAAATCTTACAATCCTAAATGTTAAGGGCTTAACCAAATAAGTTTCCATCAGTCCTACGGCTTTTGAAAAAACGGGTCCGTAACAGTTGGTATCAGAGCAGGTACCATGTCGCAAATTAGAACCACGGAGGGGACGACCTCTAGGCTGGATTAAAATGCTTGGTATTATGTATGGGCATGGTGCTAAGTCATTGAATATTGTAAGGTGAGTGTCAGCAGTTGATACGTCTTGGTATGGCCCGTGGAAGCTGATCTGGTTTTCTGGTATACCATCTAAGGTATCCTTTTTTGTGTGGACTGC
>JAUPMG010000010.1:1391148-1405818 GCA_031762675.1 Pachysandra terminalis
TTAAAGAGATGAAATTTGAAGAATTTAATTGCAAGTGGGGTCTTTGTTGGGACTTATGAGTTGTTTACTTGTATAGGAGATGTTTTTTCAGTCTTGTATACTTGTACAGTTCTTATTTTCGTTTTTATATATATATTAATCACTTTTACTGATCAAAAAAAACAAAATACTGTTAGGTGAGTGGGGCCGCCAAATAGAGAAAGGGCTACCATCGGGACAGTGTCGATGGAGTGGGCCATCGTGGATGTCAGCTACGGAAGCATGGTGGAATGTTACGATCCTAAATGTTAAGGGCTAACCAAATAAGTTTCCATCAGTCCTAGGGCTTTTGGAACAACCGTTAGGTCCATAACATCAGTCCATAAAATATTGGAAACTGTAAAGGACAATCCAGTACATATCAGACAGGTCCCAACCAGTCCATAGCAATTCATAATTCAAATTCTCTTAAAAGAATGGCTGTTTATCCGAAGAGTCTGAAAAGATTAAGAGATTTCTTTCCAGATTACAAACTTTAAAAACAGGAGGTCCTTGACTCTTAATTACAAACTCTCTTAAAAGATTGACCCTAAAATCACAATCCTATAGATTACAAACACTATTAAAATTTTCGACTTTTTAATTTATCTCCAGATTCAAGACCGACTCTCACCCCCTCTCTATTACAAACTCTCTTAAGGATTCGAGTCTAAATGTTTAACCAAATCAGTGTTGGTTTGTAATCTAGAAGGACGGCAAATTTCTGTTGACCCAAAAGAAAAATCTTGAAAGGCAGGCATAAGATTCGGGAATATTCACATTCATAGGTCCAGGATCCAGATCATACGTGTACATTTGGATGCTATGGTTTTTTTGCATATTCAACATCATATTCGAAAGATGTCAGATTCCAATGCCTTTGCTTGTGTCTTTCTTGGATATCCAACTGGTCACAATTCTCTTGTATGTAACAAAGGATGATTATACTGGTGGCAAAACAAGTTATAACATTTGCTGAATCAGATTACTTAGCTTTATAACATCTGTTGAGGTAAAAAATCTATTCCACAATAACCTCTGCCCTTGTCTCATTATTGTAACAATGACTGATGATACCACAAGGAAAGAAAGATTACACAATCTATTACATACAAAGATTACCCAATCCATATGGAGCACATTACAATCTCATGGTTCACAAGGTAATGGCAAATTCAGGGCCAGCAAATGTGCTGATTTTAATCCATAGAGAAATGCATTAATTTGATCAATGCCCCACAATCATGTTCTAAACTGTGGGTACCAAATATGAGAATGCTTGTGTCCTTGAGGCATATCTCCTGGGTCAACACTACGTACAGTCTTCACAAGTGAATCTGAAGGATAAGCCGACAATCAGATGGCAAGGACCAAAAGCAGACAGATATGTGGCGGAGAAAAACAGCCATGCAAGCACAGACAAATAATCTCTAAGATTCAAAATTCATCAGTCACCTCTTTCCTTTACAAAGCAATCTGGATATAAAGACACCTCCATATTCCAATAAAAAAATTCACAGTGCATCCTTGTAGATTATCCATAAGAAACATGCTTTTTCTTATTTATGTAAGAATTTGTTCAGAAAAAACAAGCTTAACGGTTTTACATTTTACATTTTCTTTTTTTCGAATCTCAATGACATTTATTTGAATTCTTTTGCGCCTCCTTTTAAGGGTTTCATAACATCCCGGACTGGCTGATACTGTGACATACTGATACCAGAGGGACAAAGTATGATCTCATGCCGAGATTTAAACCCATGACTGTTGCTCTAATCCAAAGTTTGATGGTTTAACCACTTATTCATCTCAACCATGTGGTGCTATCCCAGTTCATGAGATCCAATTGTTGAAAACCAACAGTTTGGGAATTAAATTCCTTGACTAAGGAAGGCCTGGTAAAAAATCTACTGAGAAGTAGGTTCCTACATCTCACCGAAGAAAAGGGAAAAAAGACTTACTACCCGTAGTGACATTGCCAACCAGGTAATGACAACAATCAGCAATATTTTTTGGCTACTCATTAATTCCTAATGAAAACATAGAGATTGAAAAGAGTTTGTATTATTAATTCTTCTAAATCTTTGAACTTCTTCTGAGTTATATGTCAACAAGCATTCTTCTTTTCCCTTTATCATTAAGAAAGTGGTGGGTCATCTGGTCAATGCATCAAGATGCCGCAAAGCTTCATGGGTGCCTACTATTCATCATCTAACACTCCTGAATACAATTAAGATCTAGCATCAGAAAGTTCCTTTAGAGCCACCTCTCCATATTATATGTAAATCTGCCTTCCTCCAGAATCTGAGAATCATTAGCACTCAATACTGATGGAGCATCAAGAGGCAACCTGATCAATTAGGTGGGAGCTGTATCATCCAAGATGGCAAAGGCAAATTTATTTCTGAAGCCCAACTCCAAGCATTATAGCTGAAACCAATGCACTTTAGGATGGGCTTATTTTATAGAAAGTGACTATATAGTAGTCAAGGAACCTCTCTTTGGCCAATGGTCTACTCCTTCGATGATTTGAAATTCGTGGGTTAGAGATGTTCATTCCTTTCAAGAATCTCCTATTAAAACTCTCAAATTCATGGAAGGCAATCTGCCAGCAAATGGTTTTGATCAACTAGCTTAAAATCAAAGACATAGCAGTTTGTTTTTGAACCTTACAGAATTTCCCCGAGATAACAGAGGACTAGCAAGGTTTTGGCAACAATAGAATGTCATATTGGATTGTTTTCCTTATAGTTGATCATTCTCTTTTTTTATCAAGGAACAAAAAAATTTTAAAAGAATAAAAAAACGGCCATAAACATTCAAGTTGATCAATGCCAAAGCTACCTTTGAATCAAAGAATTGTGTTTTTCACAACCTTTAATAGATTATGTCCTCAAGCTTATTAGATAAAAGAAGCAAATAAATAACAGTCAAAAACTAGAATAAATGAGCACAAAGAAGACAATCAAAAGATAATAGAAACAGTTCTTCTTCTTTTTTGTGTGTGTGTGTGTGTTGGTGGGTGGGTGGGTGGGTGGGTGGGGGGAAGGAACTAATCATATTGGTTCAGGAAACAATGACTAAAAGTGAGAAAATAGTTAAGTGACTTTGCAGCAAAAGAAACCTGACCTATTATTTTTAAAGCATTCAAAGCCATATATGTCCAAGACGCCAATTTGTATCCGGGAATCAATATCTTGCCCTACAGACCTATTAATCTTTTCAACCAGCCTGAAACAAACAATTAGAAACAAAAGAAGTACTAACCTACCAAGTCTTGGCACAAAACAAAATGAACAGAAATTGAATATGTATTGACTGCATATGTACCAGTCAAACAGCCGAGAATATACAGTTTTTGCTAAAGCATCCCGATTGGCGACAGCGGCGTTACAATCAAGAGCTTTAACAATACTTCCTTCACGAGTCTGAATTGAACGTGTGCAAAGAGTAGTATGCAGAAGGTTCACATCACACCTGAATAGAAAATTTTCTACCAACCAATGAACCACCAAAAGCCCAAAAGACAATAATGAAATATTTAACAGCTAAAAGAAATGCAAGCATAAAGTAATAAAAAAAAAAAATTTGAAAATTAGGCCAACTCAATAGTGAAAGAACACCCAAGAAAGTTAGAAATGCAGCAGAACAAGTCACATGAAACAATAAAGCTCAAAATCATGATAAAAATACATCACAGATATGCAAATGCAATAACATGATTAATAAAAATAAATTTGAACATCTAAAACTAAATCCGATGATGCAGAAGGATAATGCATGAATAGTTCAATGAGAAATGGAGTAAACCTATGTGTGTGTGCGTGTGTGAAAAATCAAAAAAAAAACAAATGATTTAGAGTTCAAAACTTATGATTTCAAAACTAAAATGTTGGTCCAAGGAAAAAAAAATATTTAACAACCTGGTCAAGGTGATTAAATACTACACAAGTCCTCAGGTCACCGGGTTGAGTCACTTACATAAATAGATCAGAAGCCATTTGAAGATGAAAGCTAGATTTTTTATCCTTGACAGTCGACGAGTCATGCTCTTTGCCAGGAGAGAAGTCAACATTTCCCAGATGCAATATACCAGCAAGGATGCGAAATATGGATTCCTGAAAATGGGATTATAAGGATGGAAGATGAAGGTCAAGAAATGGCATACAAGAAGCATGTCATAATAAGAGACTGTAAGTGTCAGAAGTAAAAGAACCTGATCATCAAGACTTATACCGACTATATCCATTGCCCTTCTGGTCTTCATGTACTCCTCCGCACTGCTAACACCAGCTAATTCGTAGGTCCTACTCTGATTTAGGTAGTGGAAGTTGCTAGGGTGGCCTAACTTGTACTTCTCGGCATCCTAGATTATGAAGCCAGCACATACAATCACTAAAATATTGAGGAATATCATATATCCTTGAATAATTGTTCTAAAGCCACAATGTTGTGCACTTTAAATTCTAAATAAGTGGACATTCGTACAAATTATGCAACATGCAAACTGATTGCTCAAGTGAAAAAATTTCAACTGCTAAGCAAAAATATTCTATTTTCTTTTTGGCCTTCCAATTGGGATTTTCATCCAACCCCTCTCAATCACGAGATTGAAATCAAGTTTGTTGGTTTTCCACAATGAGACAAACCTTACCAATTAGGCAAACAACATTTGGAAATATTCTTGCCACAATAAGATCCAACCCAAGATTTACATTACCTTCTTGCCAATCAAAACCTAAAGCTGTGCAGTGTTAAGCAGACTTTGAGGGAAAGAAAAATAAACTAAACTTTCCTTTCCTTTACTTTGTTTCCCTGTGCTTTTTGAAGGGAAAATTTTTGTGGGGTTTCAATGGAAAAGTCGGGATTTTTGGAAAGACTTTTCATGCAGGGTCACACTTTCCCATCATCCAAACCCCAAAAAAGTGACAAAAAGTTGCATCATTACCCTCAAGTCCCACATAACAAAATACAGCCCAAAGGTTTTTAGCTAATAAGTATCAATAGCTACCTATAATTACCATCGTTGACAGAATGGAGTACAGTAAGATGGTGGCAAAACAATATAGGAAACCAGGTAGAGAAACTGAAACTCTGCCAATTTCTATTGCCAGGTGTGAGACGTCAACATGCATACAGTTACATATAAATATAAAGTAGTAACATGAACTTGCAAGTTAGAATAGCTATAAACAGAGTTTACAAAAAGTTACATATTCCAAACTTACTTTCCCAGATGCGCATAAGTGATAAAAGATGTGAAAATTCCTTTCAGGATCTGTTATCTGAACCACACGGGACCTTTCCAGGAGGTATGTTCTGATTGCAGCACCAGATATCCTTCCATTTGCATCAAATTGAATCTCAACAAACTTACCAAAACGACTACATAGAACAAAATATAATATAAGAACCAACCAAAAAGAAATTGTACTAGAATAGAGAATACTTTTCGACTCTTACAACAAAAGAGAAATGTCCTAAGAATGAAATGCGGGGTACTGTAATGAAGAATGTTTAACCTTACATCCATGATGTAAAAATAATAAAAAAGGGGCTGAAAAAGAACAAGAGGAAACAAAGTTGTCATGTATCTTGTGTGTGTGTGTGGGAGGGGCAGGGGGTGGTGTTGTTAATGAAATATAAGGGATTCAGAGATACAGATCGACGAGTAATTAGATACAGAAGATGTTACACATATAGTACCACTGGCAAAATTGAATGAGGCCAAGGAATCTCTTCCATCTGCACACACTTTGTAAATTATTCTTCCTGTAGTACATTGTACTTCGTGAATAGAATATTAGTTGTAGATGCAGTTGAAAAGATTAACCCAAGGGGAAAAACAAAAGACAAGAAAACATTGTTTCCGTAACCATGAAAAGGAGAAAGCAAACATAACAGGAAAACTGATTGTTCTTCATCTTAGTTAACATAGAAAGTTGAAATATTCCAACTCAAAAATTTATACGTCTAATCAGTGTTTTAAATAACGCTTTCATGGGAAATTTAGCCACTGGGACCCAGGGAAAATTTCGCCAAGATTTCGGGAGATATTTTTGTTTTGGCAGAATATTTCACTAGATAGAGAGAAATGGGGGGGAAATAGGAAAAAAAATGGAATATTTTGATAAAACTTCAGGGATTACTTAAACATATATAAATACACATAAATAACTCAAAATATAAAATAAATAGCTATGCATAGCAATGAACAAACATCAAGGGATTTAAGTAACATATGCCCTGCCAGTCTGTCAACATAAAATGTGAAGTACCATCCATACAAAGTCAAATACAACTAAATGTCATAAATAGAACATTAAAACAAAAAAAAAATCTAATATCCAAGTACATAAATATCTTTACATAGTATCACATCCATATCTACAAATAAAAATCAAATATCCAATCCCTTAAACTATGTTTATTGCATATTGATGCACTAACATGCATTTTCAACTTAATAGAACTAGATTTATGGAAAAGAAAGCAATTTACAACAAAAACAAAAAAAAAAGTATGAGAAGTTAGACACTCTGCTGTCAAAACCATACAAGTCATGCTTTGACTCATACGACTCAAATCGAATTGTCAACCAAACAAGTTAAATCGCCTGGTTGACTCGTTTTTGGGTCAACTCAAACGAGTCATTTAACTTGTACAAGTAAATCGTGAATCGTGATCGATTTTTCATTTAGTCGTTTCAGTTCTGTTCGAAAAAAAGTATTGTCGAACTTGAAATTTTTTTCCTTTTCTTCGTGTAATCCTATTTTAAGTAATATATAAAAACACAATAACAACATGTGTATTAACTAGTGTCCTAATGAGAATTAAACTCTTTTTTGGAAACAAAAAACATGTTTTTAGAAACCTACGGACCCCCTGTTTCTGCAAAACATGAAGATTTCTTACAATTTAACTCAACTAGTATCCTAACAAGAATCTAACAATTTTTTGGAAGCTAAAAAAGAGTATATCCTACAATCCTACGGAGCCCCTGTTTCAGCCCAACTTGTAAATCTCTTAAAAAAATTATTTTTAAGCTATTTTAAATAATATAAAATATTAAAATAACATTATGTATATGTAAACTAGTATTCTATTATCAATATAATTCTACAATTTAAACTGTAAAACAAATTGGTAGCAAAGATAAAGGGATTCGTACGCTTCCCAACATCTAAATCTATTAATTTTTTTTAACCAATTTTAAATAATATAAAATATTAAAATAACAATATCTATATGTAAATTGTAAACTAGTATCCTAATACCAAAATATTAAAATAACAATATCTATATGTAAACTAGTATCCTAATACCAATAAAAATCTACAATTTAAACTGTAAAGAAGATTGGTAGCAAAAAAAAAAGGGATTCGTATGGTAATTATTTTTTTTTTGCTGAGAAGAAAAATTACAGCTTTTTTATTATTATTTTAGACTATCTAAATAATATATAATATTAAAACAGTAATAGAAATACTCAATTGGTTATAATATTAAAATAGTAATAGAAATACTTAATTGGTTCCTAATACCAGTTAAAAGCTTCTCCAAAACTGTATCTCTAATGTTAGATAACCATACTGAACCCTTGTTTTTGCCAAAATTAAAAAATAATTAACTTTTTTATTTTGAACTTATTTTAAATAACATACAATATTAAATTTACAATAAATATATCTAATTTAGTACCCTAATAGAAGTGTATATCCTTTATTTATAGCTGTATTTGTATTTTATAATAATCATTAACCATACAGAACCCCTGTTTTTTAACCATAACCGTACGGAACAATTGCTCTACCTAATTGAGCTACGGACTCTAGCATATCAAAATTTATTAGTTATTACTAATTTCATATTGAATTATTTATGTAGAATTCATCATTTTAATTTTCTAGAATTAATTATATATTTTGTTTACTTTTTATGAATAATTAAAAAAATCACTTTTGACTCTTTTTTTTTATCGGTAAATGTGTATTTTATATATTTAAAAAGAAGAAACTGTACAAGTGTATTATTATAAGTACAAGTATTTCTACTGAATTAAAACCTATCTACTCCCAAAACAGTCCCCAAAAGCTATCAAATTCTCCAAACAAAATACCCTGAAATTCCTTGTGAGTAGAAACCCAAAAGAAGATAAGGGACAAGACGTTTTCAGTCATTCTCTCAACTGATATCTCTTTGCCTTCAAAAGTTCTGCCATTCCGCTCATTCCAAATAGACCAAAGACTCGCCGCCGGGTAAAAGTTCCACAATATATCGCTTTTTCTCCTTCCCTCCCTCTTCCCTTTCCAACCGCAACTCTCTAGGGCTCCTTTGAGATCCTTCAGCATGGCCCAAAACAATCCAAATCTGAATATGATGGCTTCCCACAAACGCCGGGCATATTCACAGTGCAGAAAATATGAGAAGAAGTCTCCTCCTCCCTCTTGCACAAACAACATCTTGAAGCCAAATACCAGCCCCTACTTGTTAGATTATCTAAGGTAAGAATTTTGTCCTCGACTGCTGTCCACAAAAAGAAAGAAATCTTGGACGGTATACCTGCTCTCCAAATCAACTTCCACGGTCCAAGCCTCACCAGTCCAACCTTCAAAGAGTTATACATTGAACTGACAGAAAATAGCAAAATCTGTAGCCCATAGCCATGATCTAGCATCAACCTCTCCACTAACTCTTACAGAGTTAATATTTACCAATAGGCTCACTACTTCCTCCACCTTCCAATCTAATAAATTCCTCCTGAACTTCAGATCCCATCTCCACCCCATATCTTCGAAAACTAAATAATTCTTCACCCAAGCGTCGATATTAGAGGCTATCGCCGCCACACCCGGAAATCTGCATAACAGTGAAATATCCCCACACTATGTATCCTTCCAAAATTTAATCTTGTATCCCATGCCGACCTTATATCTCACTCCTTTTTGGAACATACCCATATTGCTGCAAATTGCTTTCCAAAAACAGGTCCATAAGTGCTTCTACATGCTCTAGAGCTCCATCCCCCTTCCTCCACACCGTATTTACAACTAATGGCCGTCCTCCATGGGTTCCCTACCTCCACACCAAACTGCCACAACCATTTAGCCAAAAGAGCGCCATTAAAGCGAGTTAGACATCTCAATCCCAATCCCCCCTCTTCCTTTCGACAACAATTCATGATTAATGGCAAAAATCACTTTGACTCTTACAATTCATGATTAAAAATTCTGACTCGATTCAAAGGGACCCCTTCCGATTTTCAATTCGATTCACGATTTGACAACCTTGGTTAGACATACCTTACAAATCTTTAAAGTGATGCTTCAACCTCTACTTGCCTTGTCACTCTTATCACATTTGTATCATGGGGGCTTTAGATTTGATCTTCTAAATCAAATCTGGAAGAAAAGCAAAAAGAGAGAGAGAGAGAGAGAGAGAGAGAGAGAGAGAGAGAATTTGGGCTTAGAATGGAAGAGATAGGGGTTTCGGTCAAAATTGGGGGAGCAAAATTTCCACAAAATTTCCCCGATGTTGACCTTTTCCCCCTTTTATAAAACACAAAATCTCAATTTCTCGCCGAAATTGGCGAGAAAATGAAATATCGAGAGATATTTCGCCCTATATCTCGTCAATTTCACCAGAAAAGAGATTAATATTATCTCTGGGGGGAGATAACAAAAATTCTGCGTAATTTCACCCAAATTTAAAACATTGCGTATAATGAACCAAAATTCAAGAGTGCACTAGTATGCAGTACATCCACTAACATGAGAGCAAAAATTTTCAATGCCACAGCATCAGAACACTTGTCGGCACTTGGGAAAAATTAAAAATAATCCTTACTGTAGATATCACATGTTCCCAAACAATGTGACAGACTCACAATCATCTTGCCAAGCACTCATTCCATATTTCTCCTACCTTCATGATTCTGAACAGAGTTCAGCACACACACGACATACCTAATACTTTTATCAACGAAGAGTAACAGAAACATTATGGCCAATCACAACTGAAGGAATGCACTGATGTAGCACAATACTAGATAGTGCTATATAATAATGTCACACCCAAGGTGCATAAGATCTAATGCTCCATTATAGAAAAGTTTATGCAATAAGTAAAAGAATGAAAAGATCAATGCACGTGCACACAAACACACACAAGGCACAGACGGAAAATATAACAAGTTCTGTCCCTAATTCTAAGAGAAAATAAGAAGAAGAAAAAAATGCACAGTATGCAAAAGCAACATGCCAGGCCCACCTTGAGTTGTCATTCCTAACGGTCCTTGCATTACCAAATGCCTCCAAGAGTGGATTTGACTGGTTCCCATAGAAAGCAAAACCAGCAGCATTAATAGTTAAGCAGAAATTAATCCAACGAAAGAAACAAAAATAAATTAAAAATAACAAAAATTTAAAAAGACAATTAAAACAACAAACTATGGCCATGATAAATTATTCAAGATCAATACAAGTATAATGTGCCAAATTCCTCACTAGTAAAGTGGACAACCATTTCTAAAGATTAAACCCAAAACTGAATACCACTAATGTTGAAGATGTATGTTAGAAGCTGATTTGCTCATTGTAAGGGGAAGTGTTAATGTGTTTATGACATACATAATAACATCACTTAGTTAGGGTCCATCTGTTCAGAGTTTTATATATTTCTATACGTATCCTTCTAAGGATTCATTTGCAATAATGAAGTTTCCCTTCAAGATTCTCCATTTTCTAAACAACTAAATCCTTCATGTGCAACAGATCATAGCCTAAGCCACTCACTCTAATCATCAAAATATAAAGAATTATCAAAATATAACGAGAAAATGACTTGAAACAGAAACAAACCCCTTCATCCTTTTTTTTCCGTAAACTCCTTCATACCAGTTATATGTGAGTTCACCAAAAAATGTAAGGTAACAGGATCTACCTCAAGAACTTGCTGCTCAACTGTTCTGTCATCACCAGCAGCACGGCCACCAACAAAAGTCAGATACTGCATAATCAGTTTTGTTGTCTCTGTTTTTCCCGCCCCACTTTCTCCACTGACCAATATAGACTGACTCTGACCATCTTTCATCATTGTCCTAGATTAAGAAAGGCAGAAAGAGTCCAACTGAATCACATATTAGAAATAAACATTATATAGCATAGTTTACTTGTCAAACTTCTGTACAAATCTTCAAACACCACACACCTGTACGATACGTCAGCTACAGCAAAAACATGAGGACTGAGCTCGCCAAACTGCGCCCCCTTATATTGCTCCATCATGTGCACATTATATAAATGAGGAAGCTTGGTAAATGGATTGACAGCAATCAAGATACTTCCTGTGTATGTCTGACATAAAAATACATAAACAAAAAAAAAACATTATGTATATCTAAGGGTCACGCAGTATAAAAAACAAAAAAAGTGTCATGCAGTAATGCATAAAATAGTTTAGATTGGACATTCGGAATAATTCAATCAAAGATAAAGCTTGCTTATCTAGTCATGGACTTACCAACAGGAACATTAAATAAACAAAATGACAAGGTAAATACAATCACAAATAAACAAATAAATATGTATATATATATATATATATATAAATGTTAGATGATCCCTGTTAGGGAGACCCCTAAAAAGTCAAAACTGATTTCACTAAATTCATCAATGGCAGAAACTGGAGGAACATATAGAACTATTACCAACACATGACCCAATAACAACAATGACAGATCTTCAAAACTCCAATCATTTGAATTACAGGAAGTTAATTGATCATACTACTTGACCAATGAAATAAGGAACAATCTGAAGGCTAAATGTCGTCGCTTGACAATTAGGACACTAACTACATGGGTGCTCTATTGGTAATCTTGGGACTAGTGGGATTGGAATGTTTAGATATTACAAGAGGTACATTTTACACGCTTTCTCAGGTCCTTCAGAGGATCGTAACACATTGAAGGTAGAGGTGACAGCATTATTTCTTGAATTTAAGGAAGCTAAGTGACTGTTAATACAGGGCGTTGGAGATAGGATTCTTCCTCAGTTATTTATTAGATAGGTTACAGTCACGAGTGTTCATGGAGATGTGTACATGTAATTAGACAGGTGCAGGTCTTGACATGTGATACTCCAGACAGCTTTGATGAAGAAAAAATGTCATCCTAAAACATCATGTAGAAATGCCATGGGAGAAAAATCAAATGCTCCATCCCTTTCAGCGATTTTATTTTGTTGTATGGTCCGTTAGTTCTCAAGTATTTTTTTTTTTCAATCGACAAAGATATAAAGTAAAAGACAGGATGTGCAAATACGAAAATGTAATTATAATTATTATTACTATCACTTTTAATAATATATAATAATAAATGAATAAGACAATTGAATCACTTCCTATGAAGCTCAAATAAGAAGGGATGAGACTGTTACATCCTAAAAGTTAAGGGCTTAACCAGATAAGTTTCCATCAGTCCTAGGGCTTTTCGCACAATGGTTAGGTCTGTAACAGTTGGTATCAGAGCAGGCACCACGTCACAAGTTCGAACCTTGGAGAGGGCGACCTATAGGCTGGATTAAAATGCCTTGATGTATGAGCATGGTGCTAAGTCATTGAATATTGGTACATGATTAAAGCAGCCAAATAGAGAAAGGGCTACCATCAGCCGCCGTGCTCGTCAGCTACGAAACACAATAGGATGTTATAAACTCAACCATTGTTCCAAAAACCCTAGGAGGCTAGGACGGATGGAAACTTATTTGGCTAAGCCTTTAACATTTGGGAATAGTAACATTCCAACACACTTCCGTTAAGCCGATATCCACGCGGCCCACTTTATCAAAACTGACCCAATGGTATCTCTTTCTCTATTTGGTGGCTCCACTCACTTACCAGTATTCAATGACTTCGCAACATGCCCACACATAATACCAAGGCTTTTTAATCCAGCCTATAGGTGGTCCCTCCGTGGTTCGAACCTGTGACGTGGTGCCTACTCTGATACCAACTGTTACAGACCTAACCATTGTTCCAAAATCCCTAAGACTAATGGACACTTATTTGGTTAAACCCTTGACATTTAGGATCGAGGAGGTGCTGCAAAGATTAACCTACTGTCATCTTGAGCTCCTCTACATGATTTCCATAAAAAATGGTTTCTCCATTGCAATGTCAAGATACAAGTGTTACCAACTTGGCAGGATCAGTTACCAATCGATATTTTTGCTGAATTGCACCAGCATTCACTTGTTAGTTTGAAATGAGCCGTCACAATATACTTTCACAAACTTAAGAGTATATCATTCCTTTTCATAATTTTTATGGTTGTTGACATTGTGATTGGGTGCACATAAACGAGAAAAAAATAAATAAAATAAAATCAAAGAGAGGGAGGGTATTCCTCATTCATCTATGTATGAATTGAATGACTAAAAAAAATTGACAGTGAAAACAAATTAGCAATTCCACTTACATATATATCATTGAGTGCATATCTCCTCTCAAGGTTGTAAAGAACACCAGGTTCGTTCAGGTAAGTCAATTTGGTCATGTCGTCAACTCCTCCAAGGTCAGCATCTGGATCCCTTGGAAACAATTTCTCTGGAGAAGTCAAAACCTGCAATATAAAGGAACTCATAAACGACACCTTCTAACATAATAAAAATTCTGAGAAAATGAATCTGAACAGAACACTGCAAAAATCAAAGACGCTCACCTTCTTCCCCGAAGCCGTAACAACTTGAACTTGCTTTCCATTGAAATTAATAACTTCAGCACCCAGCCATGCCAAATCCCTATCTTCAAGCCATACCTGGTAACCCTTTCGGAGATTCATCTTTGGTTCCTGCCAAATGGAAATAACTGAAGAACTGAAACAGAGCTTGAAGAATGAAGAGAAGTACTGAAACCCTAGAGAAAACCTAGAGACGAAAGAGAGGAAGATGAAAAAGCAAGAGAAAGAGAGAGACTCTTACGGGCATATCTGGTTATTCGACTTCCCGCCCTAATAGAAGGAGTAGACGATAGTCAAAATGGCGAAATTATCGGGTATTTATAGTGTATTCAACACGTCACCGTCTTTACAGCGATTATTTGTCTACTGCTTATTTAACCAAAGCTTCTCCGATTCCAAATCAAGGGAAGGAACTGCCGAAGACTGTCGCGTGCCTCGCCACGCGCGGTAACAACAAGCCTGCATCCGTCTCCGTTCGCTCGAAGTTCGACCGACCGGTAAGCTTTGAAAACGATCCTGGTTCTTTCATATATTAACGGAAGTGCCACCGACGATTCTGAATTGCACAAGCTATTTCTGTCTCATCGATGATCCGATTAGAGCGGGGGCACTTGCCCCTAGAAGAAGATGCCGATACAAATTTCTATTTTATATTCTTTTATTCATTAGAGCAAATAAGGTGTGCTGCTGATGTAGTTTGAAGAAATGAGTACTCCTCCGCTGATACATTCGTTGCCATCCGTTACTGTATATAAATCTGATGCATGAACATCAACCGTTTAAATTGTCAATTTGTTGACTAGTCTGATAGTGTTGAGTTTACTGAGTCGTGTGTAATCATCTATGTTACATGACGCTATGAAGATGTCGATCAATTAAATAACATTATTTGAACAACCCGCCACGATTCGATA
>JAUPMG010000010.1:1410561-1424372 GCA_031762675.1 Pachysandra terminalis
ATTGTTTAGAAATGTTAGATTATTTTTAGATTTAGTTTTATAGGAATCCTTGGTTTAGTCAATATTTTTAGGTTAATGAGTTTTGTTAGCATAGGTTTAGAGGTAATTTATTAGTTTTGAGACATTTTTTAAAATTTTATTTTTAGTTATATTTTATGGTTTTTTGTCACTTTTAGGCCATTTAGGGCTTTAGGATTTTAGGATAATTTTTAGAATATTTTTAAAATAATTTTCTTCTTTTATAATCTTTGTAGGATTTTTTTTTTTAGTTTTTCAACTTTTTTTTGATTTCTTTTTAGACTTATAAATTGGCCAAACATTCTTTGAATTGGGTAACCGGTTAAACCGGGCGAGGACAGGTGCCTAGCACCTTCCCGACCTCTCAAATAAACCCCCTTGCCTTAATTTCTGGTTAGACCACCAAAATCCCACAATTTTGGTCTATTTTTATAATTAATTAATAAAACCCCGGGTGACCATCCACACCCCGAACCAATGGATGGTGACGACTCCATTTAAACCTGATCAACCTAGGGTCCCCCCGACCCGGAGGCGATCACAACGTGGAATCAAGTACAGGTGCTGTGTGTGGCCCCCATATCATAGGATACAGGAACTCAAAGAAGAAGGGTCATGGAAACATCATTTAAAATAATCTTATAATGTCTATATAATAGAGGAGCAGGCTATACATATACATATATACATATACATATACATACATATATATATATATATATATATGTATATGTATATGTATATGTATATGTATTTGCATGCATGTATGTATGTATTTTCTGGTTATAAAAATTCTTTGCCTTTAATAGCCAGAGTCGATTGTTAATATATGTATTCGCCTTATTCTTAATTCTCTAACAATTTTTGTAATCACTAGACGAATGCTTTAAATCACATGCTTTGGCTCTCTTCCAATCTGTAGTATCTATAGTGTTTGGTTTTCTTGTAGAATGTTTTTGAGGCAATGAGAGGGGGCTTATGGAGCACCTTTAGTAAAAACATGGACCTAACAGCGGGGACCTGGTTCTGAAGTCATTTTCCTTCAATTCCCCTTTTGTATTCTATATTAAAGAAAAGGGGCATTGAAGTCATTTTACAAATGGGGCATTGAAGGAAAATGATGGAGGTTGCCAAAAATCATGATTCATAGCAACCTCCATCAAAAATCTTATCATGGGTTTACCATATGTCTCCTTCATTTTGACAAATATAGTGTGGAACAGGTCTCCCCAGTGTTGACTTTATTTGTGGGATATCATTTCTGATAGATAAACTTTGTTTTACAGGTTCCTTTTATTCTTATTGAAGGTAGTCAGTGGCATCATTCTGATTACGTTATTGTAAACTTGGATGGCACTAGACATCCCCTTCCGCTTACAATAGTTTATCATCAGTTGCAGCCAGTTCATGCCTCTTCATACACTTTCCTCCAGGCACTTTTTGGCCATGAATACCCTGTGAGTCTTTCTAATCAAACATATTTTTGTGTTGGTAAAGATCTACTAAAGATGTAGCTAGAAACTTGTGGTTTTTCTCTTCCTCAATGTTTCTGAGGTCTTTCTGCTAGTAGCTTCCTTTACATGCTAACAATTTGTTGAGCCTCTGTAAAATTTCTGTTTTTCAAGGTTGGTTTGCTGGATGAAGAGAAAATTCTTCCTGTCGGAAAGGAGATCAGTGCAGTTGGCAATTGCAGTATTCATGATGGAAGCCCTGAGATTAAGTCCTGCAAGGACCTTCCATATTTCCTGTGAGTGGTTTTCTTCAGGAAAGCATTATGTCAGGTTCAATATAGCTTGGAAATGTGGAAGTTCACATGCTATGTTGATAAATTTATGCTTCCATGCATGGGTACATATATAAATACTGTCCACTTATAAGGGGTTATGATTGTGTGTGGCCTAGGAAACTTCATAACGAAACTAATAAAATGGTGGTTCCCACTAGCCCTTGGAGGTGTGCCACCTATTATGATGTTATATTTTAGATGGAAAAAGCTATGCATTGACTGAAATTCTATAGTACCCTACATTTGTGTGCATAGCTTTTGTTATCCTCGTGTAATATCAGATCCTAAAAAACGGGTTAGCTCAACTGGCAGGTTCTATAGCTTAGGAACTGGAGGTCCCAGGTTCGAGTCCCCGGGCTTACCTGATATATGGTCCTTGTGGGTGGGGTACCTATCCCACTAGGTGGGGTCGGAGGTTCCATGCAATCAATAAATGTCAATTCCTAAGAAACTCTTGATCATATCGTGGATTGTGAAACTAACTTGGTTTAAGGAGCCTGAATATGGTGGTTGATTTTCATATTGTGTGCACTGATTCCATCGTTCTACTCATGGTAATACACTGTATAGGCGAAGCAATCTAGAATGGAAAAGTTACTTTATTCTTGTTCCTTTTTTTGTTTTTGCCTCCAGCAGAATAACAATTGCCCTTGTATGTATTATACAGGTCTGACGTGACTAAAGATCAGATGGTAGTGGATCTTGCATTTAGGACAAAAGTTCTGTTGTGGAGTGGCATTCTTCTTGGCTCTCTTTCCTTTGGGATTTTATGCTATTCTTTCGTGAGGTACTATGCGACACTAGTATTACTCCTAATGATAGCTCAGTTTTTACTCGTTTTAAATAGAGTTGCTAAAGCCAATGTAATTTTAAATCATAGAAAAGTGTGGATTTACAAGGTTGCTACACAACGAATCCTCAATTATTATAGAGGGGAAAAGTCATAAAATTAATGGAATCCATTGAGAATATAGAGTTACATCCTAGACTGAACCTTTCGCTTTAGCTTTGACTGAAGATTTGGTTTTTTATACAATGGAATGGTGGAACTGGATTCCTGTTGCCGAGCCCGGCTAGTTGGGACAAGGCATTTTGTTGATGAATTTCCTGCCTACAGATTCATGTGGAAGATTTAGACACCACCATTTATTTAGCCAATACCATATGGATCATAAACTACTACAAAGGATCAAAGAAAGAGGAAAAATGTTACAGAGTTGATATTTTGTATTAATTTCATCGATCTACTGGTTTTCAGGAACTGGAATAGATGGAAAGAGTGGAGACAACAGAGGCAGCTACAACGGTCGAGGTCAAGCAATGCCGCGGCTGTTGATGATATTGAAATTGGTAGAGACGAAGAAATCGGAGATGATCCAGATGGTGAGTTGTGTGTGATTTGCCTAATGAGGAGAAGGCGGTCTGCTTTTGTTCCATGTGGGCATTTGGTTTGCTGTCAAGCTTGCGCTCTATCGGTTCAGCGTGAGTCGGCGCCTAAGTGTCCTCTCTGTAGGCAGACCATCCGAACCTCCATTAGAATATATGCTTCTTGACACTCAAAAGGTATGTGTAATGGTGTTTATCTGACCTATGCACAGTTTATTTCGATGTCCCTACTCAAAACTCCCTTTTAGAGATTGGTTTTGAGGGGTTTTAAGCCAAAAATCTTGCTCTTCATTGCTAACTTTTTACTGCGATTATAAGCATCAAAGGGTTGAAAATCAACACAAAAAATGGATCCCTTCGTAAGTAAACACCAGGCCATTGTCGTTGCCATAGGTGCGAAGGCCATGATTCCTATGCGAGCCACTGTAAGGAGCCTGATCTCGGAGCTGAGCATCCATTGGAAGATGATAAGTCATGCGAGTCTTGGGCTGATCTTTGTTTTCTAAGAAGAATGCACGTGGAGTGGAAAGTTGCTGCAAATAAATCTCTGTAGGCAATTAGAGCTTGTACAGTATACCAAGAACTGGACCACCCCCATTGCTATTGATAGTTTCAGCCTGTGAAGTTGATGTAGTAGAGGTGATTGCGGATGCTTACGTAGAAGCGTTGGATCGAAATAAGATGCATTGTGATTACTGTGGGTTCAAACGGGCATAACTTTTAGCTTCGGTGTCGGAATTAGGCTTGTAATACCATTCTAGAAAGCTTTATTGTTCTAAAGTTTTTTTCTTAAAACCCTAGCGACTCTAGATGGATGTGTATTCTGTGGTCAGATTTATTAACTCTTCTTCATCCTACATCAAAAGTCAAGCAGTTTATTAGCTATCAGTGGGAATTATCTTTAAGGCCATCAAACTGTAATAACACAGAGAGGGGGAGGGGAGAGGGGTCCTATGGTGAAAGGTTCTCGACTTAGATTGCTTACCCAAAAAAAAAAGGGTTCTGGACTTGAGGCTACACTTTGGGAGAATACATTTGTCCACTTGTAGTTCCAGTTAGGGATGTACAAACTTTCTAGGCCTCGCGTGCTGGCCTGCCCCGACATGGTTTGGGTTGTGCCCAGGCCCGGCATGATAGGCCTTATAATACTGGGCCGGGCTGGGTCAGGTCTGGGATATGGTTCCTGGCATGGCCCATGATTCATTTTACCCAATTTATAGGCAAAGCATGAAGCTCCGGCCCGGCACGAAGTGCCGTGTCGGGTCTGGGGCCCAAAAATTAGGCACACCAAGAAAAAAAGTCGTCTCTGGCACGTGTGGCCCGCATGTACATCCCTAGTTCCAATAGATTCCTATCACATATCAAGTTTTGGGCTTTTGGCGCTTAAAACGTTTGCCAAATGGCAAATAAGGCTCTTTCTAAATTTATAACATGTTTGATTCAAAACTTATAAAGGATCAGAAGGCTGCTGTTACATGTGATCTACGGTCCGGTGGACGGCCTGGATTATAGACATTGGGGGGATTCAGAAATAGTTTATCACCAGGTGATAACACCTGTTGAGGCAGAACAAAATATCTTTCGCCTAACACATATAATATAAGTGTGGCCGGCAGTATATGAGACGTACCCGGCCAGCCGTAGGCATACGTATTTAAGTGTATAAAGGGTCCTACATGCCTTTGTCTTGGCTTCTTGAACAAAAAGGTATTTATCGCATCATCTTCTGTTCGACTTTTGATGCTAAAACGCTAGAACACTATATTCCTCACCGAAACGGGATGGATCTTTGATTCATTTTACGCATTATTTCAACTAGAGGTGGTTCAATTTCTATCCCCAGATAAAAAAAAAAAAAATTGCTTCTATTGTTTGGATTTGGTTGATTTCACAGTTTGAGTACTTTGAAAATGGAGTCGCGTTCAAACGGCGAGGAACCCACTTCGTGGGATGAGCTTTATACCATAAATTTAGTTCCATCGGAGTTGTTCGTCAAATTCAGGAAAGAAATTCAGGGGTTTCGTGTCGGTCTCAATATGGAGGTATCTCTTCTTGCTGATACTCAGTAGAATTTTTTCTTTTCTTTTTTTTTTTTTTTTCACTCAGAGTAATCTTCTTAAGAAATAATTGTTTGAATTATCGACTTAGGTTTACTGTCATCGTGCATAGAAACATCATTGTATTCATATTCTTTGATGTTCTAAGGAGTCTAATGAATCTCCTTACTTAATTGGCATTTATTTATTTCTTAGGTTTGCTCTGAACTTCTCAACAGAGATTAGTTTGATTGATGTGGAACCTTTGCTTCAGTAATGATATAGTCTTGGAGTTACTATGTGTATTAGAAGAAAATGCTAAATTACAAATGGAGAGTGTTATGAGCATTTTGGGTATCCATGTAAAAGAGGGGAAGGATTCCATCCCTTAAAATTTTAAAATTTGAAGCAAATATTTCCAAGGTTTTTATTCTCAGGATCTTGGATTGGACCGGTCCGGGTCGATCCCGATCCGGATCGCCGATCCAAGTCCGATCCAAGTTTTGGATCGTTTTTCAAAAAAAAAAAGATAACAAAAATTGGATCGGTCCGATCCAATCACTGGATTGGTCCGGATCGGTCGATCCGTATCGGTATCGTTCGGATCGGTCCGATCCAATGCCAATTGAAAAAAAAATTGAATCAAACCGGATCGGATCGGCCGATCCTTATTGGTCAGATCGAAAGCCACTTGATACAATAGTTTGTATCGTGGCTTAGGATCAGACCGGTCCTGGCCGATCCCGATCCGGACCGATCCTTAAAACCATGAATATTTCATGGTACATCTCAGATAGCCCTTAGATCAATGAGCCTGTGGATCTATTCTTTTTTTTTTTTTTGATCGATAAAAGTGTCATATATTAATTATAGTGAAGAATAATCTATACAAATATACATTCTTGTACGTAAATTAAACCCCTTGGAAAGTAGAAATCATAAATCCTCGTCACCTCTAATATTGAGTGAATTAATATGTCCCAATAGACTGATCACGGCCTCTTCCTCCCAATAAAAAATATTCCTTCTGAAATTCAGGTCCCATCTCCACCCATCACCTTCAACAACCAAATAATCTTTCACCCAAGCATTAGCATTAGAACTTAGAAGCTAACACTGCCGCATCAGGAAACCTGATTTTAAGAGCTTCCTCCCCCCACCAATTATCACTCCAAAACTTAATACTATCTCCAGCTCCCACCTTAAAACTAACTCTATTAAACATAACCAAATTGTTACAGATAGCTTTCCAAAAGCCGGTCCCGTGAGAAGATCTACAATCTCTTGTGTTCCAGCCCCCTTCCTTCGAATCATATTTGCTACTGATCACTATTCTCCAAAGGCTCCCCTCCTCCTACCCGAACCGCCATAACCATTTTGCCAAAAGGGCACCATTGAATTTAGTTAGACTCCTCAAGCCCAACCCTCTTTCTGCCTTCCTAAAACAAACTTGCGACCAATTAATAAGATGATATTTCTGACCTTCATCATTTCCACTCCAAAGAAAGTCTCTTTGAATCTTCTCTAATTTCTTTGTCACTGATGTAGAAATTTTCAATAAAGACATATAATATGTAGGAAGATTAGAAAGGGAGCTCTTGATCAAATTCAGCCTCCCACCTTTTGATAAGTACCTAGTCTTCCACGCTGCCAACCTTCCTACATATTATATGTCTTTATTGAAAATTTCTACTGACTTGTAGGAAGTCCCCAAAGGAAAGCCCCGATATGTAGAAGGACGAGAGCCCACCTTACAGCCCAACCAACCGGCTAACTGAACCAGATTGTCCACCACCCCAACCTCGATCAATTCAGACTTAACCAAATTAATGTGTAAGCCTGAAACTTCTTCAAAACACAGAAAAACACATCTCAAAGACCTCAGATCCGAATGCTTGGCCTTGCAAAGAATTAGAGTATCATCGGCAAACTGAAGATGAAAAATACTTAGAACAGAATCTGAAACCTGAACGCCTCTAATGAGGCCAATCTCTTCCGTACGTCCAATCATTCTCCCAAGACTCTCTACCACTAAAAGAAACAAGAAGGGGGAAAGAGGATCACCTTGTCTAATTCCTCTAGAACCGTTGAAAAAGCCAACTGATGTGCCATTAACCAAAACTGAGAAAGCTGGAGTAGAAATGCAGTAACTGATCCAAGAAATCCATCTAGATCCAAAACCCATTCTACCCAAAATATACAACAGAAAATTCCAATTCACATGGTCGTATGCCTTCTCCATATCCACTTTACATATCAATGCCTTATCCTTATTCTTCAAGATTGAATCAATACACTCATTCGCAATTGGCACCCCATCTAATATTTGTCTCCCCCCCACGAAAGCACTTTGAGTGTTACTAATGAGTCCCACTATCACCTTCTTCAATCTATCCGACAAAATACTTCAGATAAAATCTTATACAAGCTCCCAATTAGACTAATTGGGTGGAAATCTTTGATATCCGAAGCACCCTCCTTCTTAGGAATGAGAGCTAAGAAAGTAGTGTTCACTCTTTAACCACTATACCTTTGGCAATAAAATTCAGAAAAAAACCCCATCACATCCCTCTTTATCACATCCCAAGAACCCTTATAAAAGGCTATAGAGAAACCATCCGGACCTGGAGATTTGTCCCCCTTTAACTCCTTAACAGCACACCAAATCTCCTCCTCAGAAAATTCTTTTTCCAGATCCTCGGCCTCCCCTATGGATAAGCTGTCCACCATTAACCCGTCCAATTTGGTTCTGTACCCTGCTTCTTCTTCGAATAACTTCTTATAAAAAGCTACCATAGCTTTCTTTATCCCCTTCTCCTGTCTCCATTCGTCCCCATCTACCACCAACTTTGTGCTTGTATTAACCCTATTCCTCATATTAGACATCTTGTGAAATAATTTAGTGTTTTTATCCCCTTCCTTAAGCCAAAGTGCCCTTGATTTCTGCCTCCAGCTGATTTCCTCAATTTTTGCCACCCTTTCAAACTCCTTCTTAAGATTCTCTCTCTCCATACTCTCCCATCTGTTCATCCTCCAAACCATCCAAGTGATGAATCTGATCCAACAACGTCTCCAATCTATTATCCACCCTACCCAATTTCTCCTTATCCCACTTCTTCAACTCTTCCTTCAACAATTTGAGTTTTTTGCAAAAAACAAAACTGGGTGACCCTTCAATCCGATAGCTTTCCCACCATTTTTTCACAAACTCAACAAAGCCAACTTCCTCCAACCACATATCTTCAAGTCAGAATGGACTCTTCCTGGTCACCCTATCCTCATCAACCAACACAATCGGCAAATGATCAGACGTCGGCCTAGGTAAAGAAATAGCTTGCACCTCCGCAAAGGCTTCCTCCCATTCGGTGGAAATCAGAAATCTATCCAACTTAGAATTGACTTGATTATCTTGATAGTTGGTCCAAGTAAATTCCACTCCCGACAAAGGTACATCGATAAGAAAATTCCTATATATGAACTCAGAAAAATTGATCATATGAACGTCTAACCTTCTACACCCTGTCCTCTCCGAGCAAAACCTGATGATGTTAAAATCTCCCCCTATGCACCACGGGATATCCCATCCCTCCTATACCTCTCCGACTCCTCCCACATCTCTTGAACTAGAGTATGGTTATTAGGTCCATACACAGTGGAGAATAATTTCAGATTCCCCCCATTGCTCCCTTTCTCCTTTAAAACCACAAATATAGCATAAGAACCCATAGCAGAATGGATGAGCTCAAATAAATCCAATCTCCAAGCAATTTAAGTTCCCCCCCCCCCCCACCCACAAGGCTCCCACTGCAAGTCTGAAAAACCATTCCACGCTCCTTCTATCCCAAGGCTGTTGCATCACGACTGTGTCCACAACCTCCAACTTAGATTCTTGAAATATAACTATGTCTGGCTTCCATTCTCCCAAAGATCTTTTGATAACCAACCTCTTATCCTTATTACCCACCCCTCTAACGTTCCAACTCAAATTTTTTTGTCTTCATTAAAAACCTTTCTTCTCCCCTATCTTCCTTACATCCCCTCCAGCCAAATGCCCCTTCCTTCTGCTAGGACTGTCTTTCAGATTCCAGTTCAGTTTGTTCAACTCCTTTAAAACTTTTTTATTACTCACCATTTTCTCCAAGTGTCTGTTTTCTATAGCCGAAAAAAGCTCATAAGCTTGAACCTCAAATCCCTCCCAAAAAACTCCTATAAATCCCCCAAAACAGGTAATTTTATTCAATACCCATTCAAACATCTCAATGTAGTCCATACCCTCGCAATCCGACGAGAAATCTACTACCAAACCCTCAAGCTCCTTTGCTTTCACTAGTTTATATTCAGCTTCAGAACATCTCGCTAATGGAGCTGGTCCAAACTCCTTAATGCTCCTGCCATTAGTAACGTCTCTAAAAGCTCCAACTGAACCGTTCTCTGGCCCTGAGTAACAAACCAATCTAGACTCCTCTCCTTCAAAATGCTCTGTCTCCTCTTTGTCCAAATCCCCCTTAAAAACCCCTCCAGAAAACAGAGCTAAATTCATCCCCCCTCCAGTCTGTTTATCCACAACCATTTTCTTAAAAGAAAACTTCCAACTCCAGAAAAGAATCTGGCCTCAGAGAAAAGAAATAGAAGAAATTTCAATCTGAAACCAACGCCTCGATCTGTCCTTCACGCACCAGAATTTACCGCCATCTAGATCAACCAGATTCCAGCGCCTATGATACCCAAACATCCCTCAGGCTCCGTCACAGTCTTCCGCAATATCTGGAGTTCTTTGGAATTGCTGACGAGTTCCGAGAGTGTCTGCTCCATCTCGCCAGAATCAGAACCCATAGATGCCTCTTCTGCAAACAAAGGAACCACGATCTCCTTCGTCAAAGCTGCTGAAGAGGACTCCAAAGAGTTATCAAGCACTCCTGATGGCTTGCGCACCCTGCCACCCACTCCTCCTCAAACCGAGCTGAAGAAGAACTCGTATCCTGCCTGTTAACAGAAGAAACCCTATCCAAACCAGTGAGGACAAGTCTGAAATCTTCCCCATCTCCCATTGGCCCCAATAATAGATTACAATTTGATTTATCCGATCCATCCCCTAAGCCCACAGAAAGGCATGGGCTTTTCTTCACAGTCCTTTCACATGGATCCTTAAAGGTCGAAACCCCCAAGTTATCAAAATGGACCAGGCCCGGAATCGCTGAAACAGCCCACCCCAAAATAAGACACCCTGCCAGATCTATTGGGTCAGGCTTTGCCTTGTGACCCTTCACGTCTGGTTCAAAACCCCAGGGCCTCTCCCGTTTCCCCACCACCATCTCATTTAAATTTGAATTTCCATCAGTGTGGACCCCACCACCGACCAAGGACAGACCTCTCCTATGATGTTTATCCACGTTACCCCCCATCACGTCCACTGTTCCCCCTTTGCTGCAAACCCTATTTTCTCTTCTCTCCACCTCATCATCCCCTACCTTCTGAAAATCACTAACCTCCTTAATACCAGGTCGAGGAAAATCGGAAACCACTTCCCTCAACAACTTCGTATTGGCCTTTCTTCCAACCACACTAGACACCGATAGCTTTCGTTTCGTATCCTCAGAGAGACTGTACATCTCCTTTTCCACCACAGTGGTTTCTTAACTTGCAGTCTGATCCACTAGAGAGTCGTTCTTTTCTCAGTAGCTTCATCCAGACGCACAAAACCACCACAAAGTTCCCCTAACGATCTGAAGACGCTGTTTGTCCATAAATGTAGGGGGACTCCCACCACCCTCGCTCAAATCCGATTGTCCTTCACACCATTGACTTCGGGTGCCACCAGTCTAGAACAGAAAGAACGGTCCAAGAAATCTCTCACCCCTCTCCAAAATTGCTCCCGCATCTTCTTTCGTTCGAAACGTAAATGGAGATAAATTAGCAGAAAAAACATCCACTCCAACACCTTCGAACCCTGACCACCCCTCCCTAACCCAATCCCTTACCTTCCCAATCGAGGGTGTCTCCCCTTCAAATCTTCTAACCAGACACTTACTCAAAAGTTGCAAGTTAATAGAAAGATCTAAACTATTACAGATAACTGTACCCGATGAATCACCACCCTGAGAGAGAAATGGGATCGGATCAACCTCATCTTCCGTCACCTCTTTTTCCTGTCCATCTCCATTTACAGCTCCAATCTTCTGCTCTGAGTAATCAGCTGCTGCAAGATCCTTAGCGATTACAGGAGAAGGGGAGACCCTCCTGCTACCAGAATCCCCTCCGAACCCCCACTCTCCAAACCAGACACTCTTAACAGTTTTGTCCATCCTTTTCCGTTCACTTCCTCCAGAAAACAAATGCAATTAGACTTCCCCTTACCAATGATATTCAACAACTTGAGGGATTTACCATTCACATTCCTTCTCACCTCCAACATCAACACCGGAATTGAGGTTCTCCTTGAGCCGATGACAAACTGGTCTCTCTCCACCTTCAAAGCCTTCTTCACACCCTGAACAAACCAGTTACAATCGTCCCATGGCACCCGAAGCTCTACTACCTTCTCCCTGAAGCTCTCGTTGAGGTTCAGGACCTCTCCACCATTATACTTCCTCTTCACGAATCTGAACCTTTTCGATTCCACCTTCAATGAAACGTCAGCCATAAATTAGAAACGTTTGCCTTTTCGATTCCAACATAATCATAATTCAGTATTTCTTTTTTTTTTTTTCTCTGGGTATGAATTCCTTGATGAATAAAAAAGATTATATTTGAGCTCTTATTGAGTTCTGTAAATGTGAAGAATGAATATTGTTAGAACTGGTGAGTGGGCCTAACAGCTCATAAGCCCATCTCTCTTATCTCTTTCCTACTTATTGTACTGTTAACCCTAATTCTAGAATATATATAATTATATATGTGCTCTCTCTAATTGAGAGCAGTACGATTGAGTGCTTAATCAACATGGTATCAAAGCACAGGGTTTGATATTGTTCACGATTATTGTTCATTTTCTCTCTCTTTCTCTCTTCCTTCTTTTTCTCGTTTTTTTTTTTTTAATTTTTTTAATTTTTTTGCTAATCTCGCCTGCTCCAACCGAGAGGTAGCGATCTCACGCTACCTCTCGGGTTCCCCATAGAAGTGAAGTAGCAATTGCGCTACCTCTTTCTAGCAGTTTTGGTTTTTTCCCTTTGATGGATCGACTATTTTAGGGCTTTATATGGTCTGATCTAAGTTTGGTTTGTTGAGTTTGATTGATTTTCCCCATGAAGCCTGATTTTGAAGGTGTGATGAGGTTTCTTGTTGAAGAAGATTTTTTGGCCTACCGGAAGGGTGGCTGTTGATCACAATGGGTGAGTGGAGGGGTGCGAATTCCCCCTATCTTCTATATCTGCCTAATTTGCCTTTTAATCTATTGTCTTGAGTGCTCTTACGAAAGAGCTTGACTGCCTGGCTACTTTTTACATTGATCATTGTGTGTTTCAAGATTTTTCGACGGGGTGGACGATTGATAGGGGGTGTCGCACTTCAGGAGGTCTCTATGTGCCGGAAGAGGGACCAAATTCTGTAGTATGATGCAGCTTGTCTCCCACCCCTTTGGAACTTTATTGTCAACTTGGCCATCCTGCACTTCCGAGTTTGAAGCGTCTCTGTCCGTCCTTGGTATCGTTACCAGAATTATTTTGTGAGTCGTGTCAGTTTGCGAAACATCATCGCAGGTCATGTATCGAGTCCAAATAAACAAGCATGTGCTCCATTTGAGTTAGTCCATTCCGATATTTGGGGTTCATGTCCTGCCTGTCAAAAATTGGTTACCGTTATTTTGTAACCTTTGTGGATGACTATTCTAGAGTCACTTGGATTTATTAATGAAGTAGCGTTCTGAATTATTATCTATTTTTTGTGCCTTTTATGCTAAAATACGCACTCAGTTTTCTGCCCCAATTCGTGTACTGCGTAGTGATAATACTCGTGAGTATTTGGCTGGTCCTCTCTCTCTCATGACTGCTCAGAGCATTATTCACCAATCATCATGTCCAGATATCCCCCAACAGAATGGTGTGGTTGAACTTAAGAATCGTCACCTTATGGAAGTAGCACGAGCCCTTATGTTCCATATGCAGGTGCTGAAAGTGTTCTGGGGTGATGCTGTTTTTACAACAACATACTTGATCAATTGGATGCCTTCATCTGTTCTTCAGGGAGAGATCCCTCATCGTGTTTTGCATCCAAGTCAGCCCTTACATTCTCTTCCCGTTTGGGTGTTTGGATGTACGTGTTATTGTCGGGATATTAGACCCCAAGTAATCAAACTGGATCCTAAATCATTAAAGTGTGTTTTCCTTGGTTATTCTCGTATCCAAAAGGGCTATAGGTGCTATTCTCCCGAGTTGGGACGGTATCTAGTGTTATCTGATGTGTTTCGTGAGTCTTTTCCTTTCTCCTCTTCTTCGTCGTCGTCTAGTGTGTCGGAGCTGTCTCATCTTGATGAGTTTCTCTTGTATGATCTCATCCGAGTTCCTCCAAGCATGCCTATCACGCAAATTAGTCCTCCGGTTCAGACATATGTTCGTGGGTCACGCAAGATTTTTGGTTCCTCTCCCGTAGCT
>JAUPMG010000010.1:1424472-1441645 GCA_031762675.1 Pachysandra terminalis
AATCTTTTATTATATAATTTATATTACTAAGGACAAAAGTGTAAAATCAATAAAACAAAATTAAGAAAAATCTAAAGATTAAGAAATTGGTTCAACTTTTAAAAGTAGTTTGATAAGACAATTATCACCATTAACTTTATATTTAATGCTTAATATTATATATATATATATATTAAACTGAGCCGAGCTTTAACCGAGCTGAGACCACCTCAGTTCGGCTCAAATTCGTTAAAATAAAGAGCATTGTTTTGGGCTCGGGCTCAGCTCGGCTCGCGAGCTTAAATATTGTGCTCAATCTCAGCTCATGCGAGCCGAGCCCGAGCGCTCGTTTACAGCCCTTCGTACATGCCTTTGTCTTGTCTTCTTGAACAAAAAGGTATTTATTGCATCATCTTCTGTTCGACTTTTGATGCTAAAACCCTATAACACTAGATTCCTCACTGAAACGGGATGGATATTTGATCCATACACATTATTTCAACTAGAGGAGGTTCAATTTCTATCCCAAGATAGAAAAAAAAAATTGCTCTGTTGATTGGATTTGGCTGACTTCACAGTTTGAGTTCTTCGAAAATGGAGTCGGGTTCAAATGACGAGGAACCCACTTCGTGGGATGAGCTTTACACCATAAATTTAGTTCCATCGGAGTTGTTTGTCAAGTTCCGGAAGGAAATTCAGGGGTTTCGTGTCGGTCTTAATATGGAGGTATCTCTTCTTGCTGAAACTCGATAGAATTGTTTGAAGTTCAATTTTATTGCTTTCAAGTTGCAAGCATTTAGGTATATGTGTTGTTCTTTCCCCTTACACAGATTCTGTGTTAGCTAAATGAATGGTTATTTTATCAAACATGTAAAAGCATTGTAGGTCCTTAATCAGATGCAGAAATCTCTGTGAATATTGGTTTCAGGTTTATTCAAAGTTGGGATTACTTTGTTTATGTTGAATGTTTATTTTTCACTCAATGGAGTACAGTGCTCTTCAGAAATAATTGTTTGAATTATCGACTTAGGTTTACAGTCATCAAGCATAAAAGTATAATCATATTCATCAACATAAAAAATAGTTTTCTTTGATGTTCTAATGAGTCTGTTAGAGATAGTGGGTGGCTCATATTCACCAGTCTCTAGATCCAGCAGGGGGACCTTCGCTCCGCCCCCATGGGGAGAGGTCCCTCCCTGTCTCACAGGTAACTCGTTGTGTCGGATCAGTACCATGGGGTTTGGGGGTGCAGGGGGCGGAGGCCCCTCGGTATGTTACGGGTATATTAGAGCGATCGGGTAGGAGTATAAGTTGTAACCCTAATTCGTTTTTGACATAGTGAAATTTCTTCTCGCCCATGGACATAGGCTTTGCCGAACCACGTATATCTATGTGCATTGTTTGATCTACGTTTTACTGTGTTATTATTATTGCTTGATCCCAATCAACAGAGTCTAATAACTCTCCTCACATAAATGGCATTTATTTATTTCTCAGGTTTGCTGTGAACTTCTCAACATAGATTAGTTTCATGAATGTGGAATAATTGCTTCAGTATTAGAAGAAAATACTAAACTATAAATGGAGTGTGTTGTAAGCATTGTGAGTATCCATGTAAAAAGGGCAGGATTCAATCCTTAAAACTTTAGAAATTGGAGCAAATATTTCATTACATACATGGTACATCTCTGAATGACCTTAGATCTATGCTTAGAATCTAAGACCTTCAACATAATTATAATTCAGTATGCATTTTTTGCCCTCCTAATACGAGTTCCTTGATGAATAAGGAAGCCTATGTTTGAGCCTTTACTGGGGTTTATAAACATTTAACACTGAGAATAAGTCATAATTTTTACCATAGATTTTAATCATATTAGATCCAACCTGTAATTGCTTCACCTATTGCAAGATATGTGTATTTCAAATTTTATATAACACATGCAAAATGGTGCCTCTAATTCCTAATACTTTGAACTCACTATTATCATCAGTTCTACAATGCTCCGAGCAATGAGTACGGGGCGAAGCTGGTATTGAAGCCATCAATCCCTGATCGGAATTGGAAGTTCATATATGAGCCGTTAAGTCATGATGTACGCCTAATTTCGAAAAAGATTCCCATAACAAAATTTCTTAATCTTCACGTTTGAAGATCTTGCTTTTATTCATTTTTACCCTGTTTTTCTCTCATGCATACTTGGACACGCTCAAGCACATACTAATATGTTTATGTTTTCTTTTGTGGAATTGATAGATGATGTTTCAAACTAGGTGGTGAAAGATTGTTTATATTCAAATGGGCAAATGTACAATGTGATAGGATTATAACTGTAAAGCTTTTGTGGTTGACTGTTAAATGGAGAAAAATTCTTTAAGATGCTCCTTGAGCCCATAAAAAACTATCGGATGCTAGGGATTTTGGTAGGTTCTACTGAATTCATGTAATTGACACATTGGGCATACATGCATACTCGTAATGGTGATTTAAGGGCTGGATTAGTATGCATTCTTCCTGTTCTGCCCAATGTAAACATAAATACATGTTTTTTTTTTCGTTTTGATGACACAACTGCTCTACGTACACATAAACACAGGCTTTTTGTCATTTTGATGACATAGGTGATTTATGCTAATTACTCCCATTTTAAGTTCGGCTGTAATGAACGTTGTTCTTGCAACGGTGATTTGAAAACAGTAATTTCCAAGTGAGGCAAAATAGCTCTTATGGAAGCTACTGTTTCCTTTTTTCCATCCTGGTTGCAGAGGAATTAGAGAATTATGAGATTTTTGAATAATTCACCCAAGTTCCACTTCTAATGATGAAAATTGACTTGAAAATTCATAAATGGGTAGGTCTCATTTTTAAGCCTACTTTGTCTTTCGTAGTTACGTAGCGAAAGTAAAGCAAGTTCATAACCATGGAACTTTGGATATCTTCTTCTCTGCTTCTTCCTTTTTTTATTTTTTGATGAATAACAAGAACGTTAGAAAAAGCGAGTGTTGGGCAAGTTTGTAACCAAGCTTAGGCTGGACAATAAAATTGATGCATTGTGTTACAGTTGAACTTCTGGAGAATAAAATGCAGACGCTTGTTTCAAAACATCTGAGCATATCAAAGATCTTGTTCATCTGTTGTTTATACGTATCTTTTATTATTTCATGTTTGTTAGCCTATACGAGTGCACTCTTTCTTTATTGAAATTTATTACTTTATTTACTTCAAACTTATTACCTAATAGGTCGAATGATTCTACAAACTTGTTCGCATAATGGATTCTTGGAATGCATATATATTCTGGGCACAAGTCAACTTAGAAAGGGATTTCCTTTCATGTAGACTCGTGCTACTAAATAGCAAACATGATTTTCTACAAGTCTTGTGGTGGGGAAAGTTTAGTTCATGAAACATGCAGGTCGGCGTAGGCCATAGTTTCCCAATGCGTGCAACTGGGTGGAAATGGAAGCTCTCTACATGTTTAGGTGGAGATGGTATTTCACGGATTAGGAATAAGACATCAATTGGCTTGTTCCCGGGCATGGATTTCCGGTTCGGGTGGAGGGCAGATTACGTTCTTCCTGAGATTACGGGGTAAGTTCCCTTTTGTGGTGGTGTTGTTTTCTTCTTCTTCTTCTTCTTCTTCTTCTTAATAATAATCACAATTATTCCTAAAGCTTATGCCATGCAGCTCAACTAGTAGGCTCTCCAGCTTAGGAACTGGAGGTCCCAGGTTCGAGTCCCTGGGTTTACCTAATATATGGTCCTTGTGGGTGGGGGGTCATGTATCCTTGGTGTTTACCTTGTCCCCACTATGTGGGGTTGGGGGATCCACATCACAAAAAAAAAAAAAAAAAAAAAACTTGTGTAGTTCCTTAAAAAAAAAATGTAATTTGCTTTTTAGGAGAATCATGGCTTTTATCCAACAGGGTGGTGGGTACTGGAGAACGAATGTTCAACATGAATTCGGGGCGATTACAAGCATCACTGGATAGAGTGGAGGCCATTCTAACTCATAGAACATGAGACTGCTAATTATAATAGCACCAGGTTTGCCTAAAGATTTGAGTTCTTGATAGGATGATCATCCAAGCAGGTCAAGCTTTTTATTCTATTCCTTCTTACACAGGGCAAAAAGTGTGGATATCTTCCAAATTCTTCAATACCCAAGGGTTTGCCTTTAACATATGCAGTACAGATATGTTTTTTCTTACGAGTTTTTTGTTTATAAAATTTTTCTTTCAAAAGTGACCTTGTAATACAAAACGGTACCAAATATTTATAAGGATAATTCTGTCTTTTCATATGTTTTTTTTTTTAAAAAGATAGGTGTAAGGGCAGTTGTGAGAGTTGCCATTAGCAACGTCCTGTTTTCAAGGTTTTAGTTATCTGAGAACATGTAACTCTCTTATGTTTCATTAATTGTTTTTTGATTAAACTTTCTTGGTAAGAGTAAGAGAAGGATCTCGAATCAAATTTTACTGAATATTGCTATGGAAAACATTTCCATTAAAAAGGGATAAATTTAGTAACAAAATGGAATGGGCAAGGTTTGTGTGGCTTCATCTACAAAAGGTTATGCACAAGCTTGCTTGTATTGTGTCCCATGTATCATAAGGTATTGTGGAATGTGGCCAAAACATGAACAATTTCAGAAACACTTTAAAACCTTTAAGCCATTATTACTAGAAATCTCAAAATTTCAGAACTTTAAATTGTGAGGGAGGGAACACTAAAGTGTAACAGTAGCAGCACCTTATGGAATACTACAAATAACGAGGTCTTCAAAAAGTGGAACCCAACCTAGCCGTTGTTTTTGTATTCCCAACGGCTAAATCTCAAGACACTTCAAAAGCTCATACTTCCACCACTCTTTATGTTCAAAGCAAATCCTCCTCTCCACATTTCAAAATCAGTAAGAAGAATCAATCCCAAAATGGCTTCCCCAAAACTTAGAAGATCTTATTCTTTTCCAAATCTTCTCCTCTCATGTCTGAATTTCATTCTGTTCATACTCTCAGGAGCCTCTTTTGCTCCAATTTTTCTTATAAAAAACCCCCCAACTTCACTTGGCTGGGCACTCTTCATGGTTTCTTGCCTCTCACTTCTGTCTTCCCTTGTGGGGTTCTACTCTCAACTCACCCAGTTCTGTTTCGTAACTCATGTTTCGCTTCTCCTTGCTTCATCACTCGCGCAAACTCTAGGTATATTAGCCTTGTTTACTAAAGAAAATTCAAGTCTCCGGTTGCTGAATTCGCCGAGGGATCCAAGAGAGGCTAAGTTATTAATCAGAGTAGAGTGTGGGACTCTAATAGCTATGTTTCTGATGCAATTGGGGGTGTTAGTATTGACTTGTACTGTACAAAGCTATTGGGTGAGGGAGTATGAAGGATTGGAAGCTGAAAGAGAAGCAATGGCGAGGAAGAGAAGTAGGCGGATGGCGCAAGTGCAGGAGGAGTCGATGGCTAATGTCACAAAAAATGCCAAAGTTCGAGCTAAAGAGTTGGATGAGATGATGAAGATCAAGTATGGACAGTGGGTGAAAACTGATTTTGAAGGCTGAAAGGGTGTGGGTTAATGGGGGAAAAGCTAAGAAGTATTATTATATTGTGTGATCCTTCTTCTTTCTGTTGGGGTCACTATGGGGTGGCTATTAGACAATCAGGTTTTATGGTGTTCTTGTGTGCACTTGTGTTTCCCTTTTGGGAAGGAAGGTCTTAGATTGTTGATTTGCTTTGCTTTCTATCCTCTGATGTAAAGACTAAATTGTGGCATTGATCTTCAATATTATCTCATCACTTTTCTCTTGGATGCCAAGGTAAACCAATGGTCCAATGGTGTTGATCTTCAGTGTTATTTGCTAAAGGGGACTAATTACTACTTCTTTCCTTGTTGGTAATGTCTTTGTAGTCTCTGTAACTGATCTTGGCTCCATTTTGAAGCTCTAAGATCTGTTCTCAGAGTAGCCAACCAATTTTCTTTTGTAATCAGCCAGCTAAGAAAAGAATAAACCAGAGAGAACCCTCACAAGTTACAAGCTTAGTACACATAATGGATAAATTCCACTTAATGTTTTTACATTTTTATTTTCCTTTTTAATGACATTTTACTAAGTTAGTAAACACACACCTTAGCTCATTTTCTTTGTAGCAGCAGATCTATGAAGCTTTAGAAGAAGCGAGTTGGTGACAACAAATACAGAGCTCAACGCCATAAGCCCACCTATCAACAATCCAAACAATAGTTCTGTAACACTTTGTTAAGAAAAATTCTTCTGGACCTATCAACAATCCAAACAAATAGTTCAAGTAACACTTTCCTAAGAAAAATTCTTCTACGATGGCAGCAGAGAGCAGCGTGCTCTCACCTGCCATTGCTCTGCAACAATAATGCATGTAAACTGTGTTGATCCACCATCTATATGGAAATAACTACATGGAAAGGGCAATCGTATTTTTATGGCTTGCCTGATCCATGCCCTTTTCCATGATTGTCAGAGGAAAATGGTGACAGTCCCAGAAATGATCTATATAGATTTAAATATTATGATAAGTTAATTTAAACCCAGAATGCTTGCTTCTGCGCAGGATTGATCAGATCATGCGTTCAGCCAGTTCACTCACCCTGGTCCTAGTCCAAAGAATTCCAAAAATGTGAACCAGCAATTTAATTTTACTCACCAGAAAGGGTAGGTGTCATGGCAAAATCGAAATGTGGAAGTAGTACTCCGGCAGCAATAGGGATGGCAACAACATTATATGCTACTGCCCATGCTAAATTTTGACGGACTTTTGCCATTGTTGCCTGCGCAAGGTCCAGTGCATCCACCACCTGCCCAATAATTGCCAGCGGAAGTGTGAATGTGCAAAAGAATAATAATTCATATGTAAGAGAAAACTGGATGCAACAGGAAAGGGTTGGTTGTTTAAAAGGAAACAGAAACTAATCTAACCTTCTAAAATATCAAATAGGAAATTGACAAGGTAAATAAGCATTGCTTCAATAACTGGTTAGATTGATCATGTAATTTTTTATTTTTTTTGTTTATCAATTTGCAACACACATCCACAAATTCATTATATTGTCAAGCAAACAGAGAATGACTATATTACTATAAAAACATAAAGGCTGCGTTTGGCCTGGCTTGTGCTTTTGGATAAGCACTCATTGGATAAATGATTCAATGGGAGCACTTATCCGCAGCATCAATCAACTGCTTACTTGAAGAAAATCGCATTTGGTAAATAGATTTATTCAAGTGTTTATGAACGTTTAAGGGTAAAATAGGTATTATGAAAATATTACTAAAGTTTAGAAATAGCTTCCCGCATAAGTGATAGGAGAAGCGGCTCTCAGCAGCTTCTCCTTATGGGTAGCCTTCCCCTACTACTTATGGGTAAGCACTCCATTAGGTGTTATCAAACACACTTTCAGTTTTAAAAAGTGCTTTAATAAGTTATAAGCTAAAATAAGCACTTATATAAGCCTTGCCAAACGCAGCCAAAGTGCATATATAAGGGCTTATATAAACCAAGAATATCAAGAAAAACTCATAAGCAAAAACAGATACCTGTGAAAGTCTGTTTCCAAGAAGAATAACCGATGCTGCATCAGAGGCAGCATTTTCGTTTGCTTCAATTTGCAAAGCAATCCCAACATCAGCAAGCGCCAAAGAAGGCGCATCGTTTATGCCATCACCTACCTACAAGTGGATTAATCCATGTGTCAGCTAAAGATTGTTTTCATTTTCTCCATTCTTGTGGAAAATATAATGTGAGAGTTTGTGGGCTTTGGTCATTTGGAGGCATCTTGGCGAATCTTAACCTTCTATACCTGATGTTCATTGAGAATACCTGATCCCCTTCAAGCTATTCAAAATTCTCTAATTTCCAACTAAAGAATCAACATCAGGAGTAAGATTCCCCAACACATTTCTTATGTATAGCAACCAATGCTTCTGGCTTCAAAATATTATCTATACAACCAAGGGACCAATGGAATCAGGTTACCATAGCAACACGATGTCCGTTGGCTTGCAAAGTTGATATAACAGCAGATTTCTGCTTCGGGGTTAAAGATGCATTGATACTTTCACGTTGTATTCCAACTTTCTTGGCTACAGTTTCCACTGCCTCTTCCCTGTCGCCTGATAAGAGAATTGTTTTAATTTTCTTTTGCTGGAGCCTACAAATCAGAGCAACTAAGTAAGCAGATAAGACTGGTAATAAAATACATGAGTATAATTTACCACATTGTTAATCAGTAAAGATCCGTGATGACTACAATGATAATGTACTCAATTCCAGAAAAGGACATGAAACTTGGCATGATTCTTCTTTCAAAGACCATACAACATGTGCTTTCTAACCAGGTATAGATTGATTTTCGAGTCCCCTAATATTAACTGACTAAATTAGAAAAAAGAACAAATCCACTAGTATTAAAACATTTTCTAGTCGTAAATAATAGGAAGTGGACTATAGAAGTTGAGAGCTTCCAAGTAATTTAAGTTTTACCTATATTCCAATGTATCATCTTATCTAGGACCAAGCTTACAAGAAGTCAAAGATTAAGCTACTGATAAAGAAACAGAAAACAACTAGGAATTTTTCATTGATAGTCAAGCTAAGTAAATATATATCTGGTTTCTTTTGATTATGAAAATTTATTGTGGCAGAAAACATATAGATAGCACGAGAAGTGAATATAGGCTCTATTAATTTTAGGGAAGTTAACCATCATTCATCTCATCTACATGGTGCATCCTCCATTCCAGAATTAGTAAAAGGGTACGAGTTCTTGTTCTATTTTAGGTTGGAAATAGGTATCTTAGCATTCTTGTGTCCAGGTAAGTTTAAGGTAAAAGTTAGTTAAATGAACCATGTAATTGACAGCTAACAATGTTTGTGCACTAATCAATAAAATAAAAAAGAAATCATTGTGTTCATCGTGGGAATGGCTTGACAAGCTCCCTCCCTCGTCTTATGATGAACGGTATGTTCTGAGCATCTTAAGTTATGTTAATATCTTAGCAGTTCATGATAGAAGAAGGTACCTAGTCACAGTAGATTTAGCATCAGGACGTAAACTGTCAGATATTGCAATAGCGCCAATGATGCCTTCCCCTTCACGCCCAACATAAACAACTGTTTTTGAATGGTTAGATGATATCTCCTTTGATGACTGATGCATCATAGCATCTTCCAGGTTCAATAGATCTGAAGGGGTTGATCTGTTCTGGAAACGTTCGTGAACCCATTCCTTTGCACCAACTGCAACCAAAGACCCATCAACTTCTGCTAAGGACCCAAAACCCGGCTCTGTAAATTGTCCTTTTGTGCTAGGGATCTTCAAATTCATTGATTCTGCTTTAATTATTATGGCCTTTGCAATTGGATGTGATGCTGTTTTCTCCACTGCAGCAGCAACCTGAAGAATTACTGATTCTTCATAAACCAAAGAAGCCACAGCAGAAACAGAGGGTTTTCCTTCTGTGAGGGTTCCTGTCTGGACATTGAGAAAAGTGGGTCAGTCGGAGAGTCAAATTCACTAGTAATGTAAGTTGAAAGATGTTACAAATTTTCAGCCCATCTTTCTGACTTTAAAGGTGATCCAGCATGAAAAAAGAAGGAAAAAAAAAATTCAATAAATTTCAGAAGTACTTTGTCTAAAGCGACAAAATCTATGCTGGCTAAACGTTCCAGTACATCTCCTCCTCTGATAAGAAGCCCTTGTTTTGCCCCTGCTCAAATGATAATGCAACACAGAGAAGTTAGAGCTTCCAACATGGTTCAATTTTCACCAAAACTTTTGAGAAAGTTTGGATAGCGAATGGAAACAAAATGCCCATTTAGAAGGGTGTAAATATTTTGGCCGACATATCTGAAAAATAACAGAAGTTTAGGTAAAAAAAAAATTCTTCATTTCTCTTCTTGTTGGGAAATAAAAGTTCAGGTCCTCCTCTCCTTTTTCTTTCAAATTTCTTCTTTCGTCTCTGTCGTATTTATTACAACAACAATAATAGTCCTTATGAACTAGTCATGGTCTGCAAAATTAACCATACATTTCAATTTGCACCATTTCGTTAATTCTCTACAAGTGTTGTTATAAGCGACCGTGCTAGCAACCAGGCAGTTTTCTTGGGACTAGGCGAGCACCTAGGTGACCAAGCGACAGTCTAGGTGGGATTTAGCATAGTTTGATTGAAGAGAACTTATTCATTTAAACCAAAAGAGCTAAATAAACTATTAATTAGTTAGCTTTAGTTTCTAACTAAAATCTTTAAAGCTAATATAACTTTTAATGAAATAATCTATTATTAATTAACTTTATATTTTATATGTGGACTTATAAAAGGTAACACATTAGGGCTTTCTTCATTTGGTAGCTACTAGGAAGGAAGACTCTTGACACTTAAGCTCTCAATTTCATAGGAAATATGTATGCCCTTCCTCCCGCTTCTCTTCTCTGTTCTTAAAATCATACAATTCATTGTCTGATTCATACAATTTAATATTATTCAACCCTATGTCGATTGAACTTAGTTAAAAAATTGTTTAATATTTGAATCTTACAACTTTTACGTTGAATCTTATGGTTTATGATTAAAGCATAGAATCTATAGGATTCAGACGATTCAACCTTGCAACAATTAAATAATATTAGTTTCTTTTTTACTGAAAAACTTCCCACTATTTATTTAATCCTTCTTTATACAGAATATAGTACTCTAAAATGACAAAATATATATAAACATAGTTTACTTTTTTTAATAACAAAAACCCGTTTTCCTAGGAGAAATCTCAAAACCTAAACCCTACTTATATTAAAATTAATATGAATCAGATGATCTATGTTTCACAATTACAATTCAATTCTAATCGGCCCCTAATGATTTTCAATTCAATTCATGGTTTGACAACCTTGCTGGTGGGGGGTGGGGGGGTGGTCCAATGAGGGAAGGCATCGAGACGAAATCAAATGAAGAAAGTGTAAAAAACATCAGTCTTTCATAGTTTCCCTAAAATTAAAAAAAAAAATTGATTTCATTTATTTTGGCTGGTGTTAAAAGATGATCAATACTATAGAAAACATTGGCTGGCTTCCAATATTGATATGGTGTCTCATGCATCAAAAGCTTTAGGGTGACATAGGTAGACACAAAATTAAATTAGTGCTAATTTTAAAGATATCATTTTTGCACTTTAAGGTGTCTATTATGCACCTTGATTTGAATCATCCAGTATATATATATCAGATCCATGTTTGCCGAATTTCTTTTTTCATTTTACTACTTCTGCTAATCATTTTCACATCCAGACAGACAAGAAATATAAAATTGGTGTGAATAAAGAAAAAATGGATAAATCTGACAAGAGGATATAGGGAAGACCAGCAAGATTGTATAATCATATCATGCATAACATGACGAGAGTAATCCTACTAAACACATATCAAATTAAGTTAACAGACCAAATTAGATGTTTTACCAAGAGACGTGCCAACAAGGATAGCTGTAGGCGTGGCAAGGCCCAATGCACAGGGGCAAGAGACTACCTGAAAATAAAAAGACAAAACTATTACATCCAACTGAAGTTAGCAATAATTTATTCAAAAAATAGTTTCTATTCCTTCAAATGAGATTTCCAATTTTCAGATAGCTCACCTGCACTGTTGTTAGACTACAGACAGTAAAAGAAGAGGAAGAAAAAATGCTGTATGACATCATATTATATTATTTTCTGAAATTATAAAATATATTTGCAGCGATTTCAGCATCAACTGTAGAAGGGGAAGGAGAAAAAGAAAAACGCAACATAGGATAACAAACTGAACCAAATAAAACACCAGTTATATATGTAACACACATGGGTTCAAATTTTGGCCAAAGAAAGTGAACCCCTTGATGTTTGCTTTTTGAATGGGATCAAAGAAACAGTATAACTGTATAAGACCTTGTTTTATATTGTTAACTTTGACAAGAAGACTCATTACAAACACCCACCACTGATTGCTTCATACAGAGCAATTTAAAAAAATTTCCCCTCTTATGAATTATGATGCAAAGCAACTTGGAATGTTTTGTCAAAACACTGTTCATTTCAATTGAAGATTAAGTAAATTAAAAAGTATACTTATTTTATCATTCTATCAACTCTGCCAATCTTGTTATGCATTGCTATATTTTGAAAAATCCACTCATATTTCTATATTTTGTCTCATGCACCAAAATAGAAGGTTAACATTGGATATGGTCATTTTGGGTGGTGTTAAAAGATGATCATACTGTAAGAGAAATTAAAACTCACATTCTATAGATCCTTAAACCTATAGTTCATCCCAACATCATCATTGGATCATTCCTACACCTCTGCACCAATAGGTAATCCCTAATCCTTTAAGTGGTGTTAACTTTCAGAACTGGCTTGACACTTTCCTTTGGCAATAGGTCATGCTCAAGAAGACCATATTCCTCCAAGAACATGTTGAATTCCAAAATGAAGATTATGTTGCTTTTCTATTTGTTTGTCGCAAAGGAAGGAGTGGAATAGTAGAACATTTGATGTGGCATGTGTTTTGGATGTGAGGTTGAATGTGCTTTGGCTGCCTTTTCGTTGGGTCCTTTCTTTTATGGAGTTTCACGGTGTCAATTCTTCTTCATTCTGTTTTCTCAGCGTCTTTTTGTACAGCTTAGCCTCAGCTAGCTGTTTATCTTGCTAGCCTTAATATATACTCTTTGTATACGTGCTTTTATCAATACAATTTATACTCTCTTCACTGATTAAAAAATAAAATCCACAAATCAATCTTAAGTTCACACTTCCCTAAAGCTTCAAGGTATGCAAGGGATCAATTTACGGTCAGATGCCCTAGAACATCAAGGAATGTGAAAGTGTCTCCTGTATTTATCTGACCAAAATGAATCCTACATTATCTTCAATTATTAGCTCTACATCTCTAATAATCAGTTCCTGAACACAACTGGTGCAACAAACATTCCAAACATTAAAAAGAAAAAGGAGGACAAAAAATTGGCAAAAGGAGACATGAGATTGAAAAAAAAAAACACTGCTTGTTCATACATTAGCAGAATCCTGTTACTTACTAAAACATCAACAGAAAGCTTCAAGCTCAAAAGCAATGGGTTTCCATCTGGTCCAGCAATATCGTTGAGCAACACATCTGGAAAGATGTGTATCCCAATGCAGTACCTAAATCCAAACTCAATAAGTAATAAGAAGCAAGTAGAACGTGATATGATGGGCAATGTAAATGCATAGTGATAATCACAATGAATTTCGTATTACATATTTCAGCTCCAGAAAGAATCAAGAGAAGATTACAATGAATTAGTAGACGAATTTGAAAATTGTTAACATATCCATTTGTTTCAGTTAAGTTGTTAACTTGTACACCTTTAAAGAAAATAATTTTCAAAACATTTGCAGCTTTAGTCTGAAAGCTGGATTTTTCTAGCTGTTGATCAGGAAGTACTCAACAAGTAAGAAGCTGTTACTTTCAGATCAACAATAACTACATTTATCATTTGCAAGATAACATAATCTTAGGCTCCAAAATAACTTTGGATGACTGGTGGTTTAATATTGTCTCATGGGGTAAGAAGATTCATCCTATAAGAGATTTAGCAAAAGTTTTATGTTGGCTGCCAATCTGAAGCAACATTGCAACCCTCCTTGTTTACCTGGTCTTGGGACTGGAAATGCACGAAAGATATAGCAATACAAAACAAAGAAACTGGGCAACAAAGAAGCAACATATTTATAGGATGAGCCTGGCTAAGAGAGACCATGAGAGATAGTCCTTTGGCCTTTGCTTCACTAGTTGTCTACTCTCCTCTGTTTTCGAGCTTATAAACGATTGGCAATATTTTTTATTCTCTGTACAGCTTCTAGTTGGGACTAGAGGGTGTATACATACGTATATATGTGTGTGTGTGTGTGTATATATATATATATATATATATATATATATATATATATATATTGTTACTGTACAGGGGCTATTCCCTTTTTCATCTATATAGGGATAAAATACATTTTTGTCATCCAAAAGAAAACCACTCGTCATAGTTATGCAGCTAGTTTATTCATGTTGCAACCTACATCAAATGGTATCAGAGATAGTTTCTGTTGTTGGAAAGATGAAAAGTGGATTTTACAGCAATGTGATGTTTGAAAGTGAGATGAATGGCCAAAGAAAACAAAAATGTAGCTTGGTAATTGCTCTTAGCAAGTCATGGAAGGCTTGCTCAAATGGTATCAGAGCAAGTCTTGGTGTGATAGCAAAAGCCTCAGGCTGCAGCGTGAAGACGTGGGTTCGAGTCTCAGTGCAGCCACTTTGTGCAAAAATGCCAAAGCCCAAAGGTTAGGTTTGTAGCCAGTCGGCCCCATCCGGGACCCTACTTCGGCGGGACCTACACCGGGTTACAGTCCTTACAAAGCAAAACACTGATACATGATTAAGAATATATCAGGAAAGTTGTCATGTGGAGGTCCTATTTTCTATGAAGGATTGGAGGGGAGAAAAACTTTTAATTTGTGTGGATTGTGGAAGGTACTCTCACGGATTAAATGTCGACCTCATACTCCGTAAGGGCTTAAATGAAGAGTTGATTTATCAGTTTCTTTGTTTATGAATGAACAGAATCTGACAGAAGGGAGGACGATAAAAATGTTGACCAATGCAAGTGGCAGGACCAGACCACCATCAAAAGAGAAGGCAGGGGAGGAAAAAGAATACATCGATGACGCAGACATAACAATGTCCACAAATGGTCTAAGAGATCAATCTATTGTCTACTATAGCTCAATTGTGTTTATGCAAGATCCTATTATATTTCAGATCTCAAAATGGGTGAAGCCAACTTGTGTCACATAGGGACAAGGAAAAGGGTGACCAATGTCGGGGAAAAATTAGTTAAATGAAAGTCCAAGATCAATTTCTTATTTCCTGAACAGCCTTCTGCTATTTATTTTCCTTTGAAGACATGTTATGTGAGCATTCTAAGGGAGATATTTAAAAAGTGGTTGAAGATAAACATGAAAATATGCAGATACATACAGGCATATAACATACATACGTGTGTGTGTGTAAGTAATGATGCATCAAGTGTTGAAAGCTTCAACTTCATTTCTAATGAAGACTACAAATAAAGGGTGCGGCATGATATCAAAATTAGTATTCTGCAGTTTTTATTAGCCTCATGGGAACTCGTGATAGATTTTAAATGATCAATTGTATACATAAACCCTTCTCATATTAATGTTGCTTGAAAATAGATTCTGTTCAAATTGAAAGACAAGCAAGAAGTGAATGCATACCAGAAAGCAAATGTTGCAGCAGAGAAAGTCATGACAATGTACACAAATGGTCCTGCAATTGAATCTGCAAGTCTTTGTATGGGTGCTTCATGGCCTTGAGCTTCCTCAACCTAAATGTTAACAGAACGAAAATTATACATAACAGTGAGTTATCTGTCAGTAATCCAAGGCTTAGAATTCTGATGCATCCATCAACCATAAAACATGAATTGTTTAGAAGTACATTTGTGAATAATGACTTATTCACAAGTCATTCTAATCAAACTATTACAGTTAGTGTAAAATGCCAGAGAAACTTGGTTAAGCATGCAAACTTTCATTAGAGGCCATCGTCACAAAGTTTTGCCATGATCCTATGAACTTCACATATTACATCATCACCTTCTGAAGGCTGAGATAGAATCATAGAACCCTGAAATCTAATTAGCCACTTCATGTTTTCAGTCTTATTGTCACATAAACAGCTCATTACGTGTCAAGAACATGATAATATCACAATATCGGACTAGCACTCATAGGTAAGTAGTGAACAAGAAAGGATGCATGCATCAAATCCAAAAAAAATAAAAATATGCCAAAATATCATGTTACAGTTTTGCTTAGGAAAATATTAATAGAAATAGTACCATTTTCTTGATATACTGAACCTCATGCTTCTTATATATGTATCCTGGAGTTGTCCTTGAATCATATTTTATTTTATTTTATTTCATTTAACCCTGTCTTGTGCTTAAACATTAGCTGGTTGAAATTTCCCTCCAATACACTTGGCATTAACTAATTCTGGTGGTTATTCCATTGGCTGAAGGAGATCAATGATTAGCGTTTTTAACGGTGGTCACCTAGGTGTCTATGCAACCAGGCAGTTTTCTTGGGACCTAGGCAAATGCCTAGGGTTATAGGCGATGGCCTATTTTGATTAAAAAGCACTTATTTCATTTAAATTAATTTTTTTTTAATATGATACTAATTTATTTGCTTTAACTTCTAATCGAATAAGTCAAATTCAACTTTTAACTTGGTGTAACAAATCTATTTATTAATTAAATTTATATTTTTATAATTAAGGGAATAAAATCCAATATATTAAAGATTTTTTTTTTTTACATGTTTGATAGTCAACAAGGAGGAAGGGTCTTAACTCTCAACTCTCAAGCCCACAATTCTACAAGCCATTGGTATACTCGATTTCCTCCCCCTTCCTCTATATCTGTCCTTCTTCAGAGACGAGCCAACAATAATCTACACCTAAAGCTTATTTATTTTCATTTTCACAAAGCTCACTCACTCGCTCTTTTCTTCTCTTCACCATCTTTTTTCCTTCATTAGTTTTTTTTTCTTCCCAGTTTCACAATTGACCATCAACACTTTTTTGAAGGGTTAAGGTGCTAGAGCTGGAAACACTCGAGATTTTAAAACATACAGATGGACTATATTACATGTACATATCAAAAAAAAAAAAAAAAAAGAACTAGAGTGTGCCACATGGGCGAGTACCTAATTGCCTAGCCAATAGACAGGTCTTTTCGCTAGCTTCGCTTAGAAAATTTTAACAAAATTTTCAGTGACTTTTTCATTAGATAACTATCTCATCGTTCTGGATTTGTAGAGAAGCAAACTCTGAAGGTATATATATGGCTTCATCCCATTTTTTGCTTCCATTAAGTGGCCTTACTTAAACCACTTCCTAACACAAGCAACAAGGATATTATTGTCTTTTCATAATAAGTCTCACTGAACAGCAAATGAAGGAAAGAAAACGATATCAGAACCACCCAAAAAAAAAATCCTCTCCATTCTCTCTCTCTCTCTCTCTCTATCTCTCTCTCTCTCTCTCTCTCTCTCTCTCTCTCTC
>JAUPMG010000010.1:1441745-1464366 GCA_031762675.1 Pachysandra terminalis
AACTTCCGAGTGGTGAGTTGGGTGATAGTCTTGGACTCCATAAGTAAACACAAGAAATTCAAATAGATCTGAAACCATGACGAGCAGCGGCTGGAGATTTTGAGATCTGGTTTGAGAAAAGAAGGGTTGTGGCTAGGTTTAGAGAAAAGAGGGGCTGCGGCTAGGTTTAGAGAATCTGCAAAACAGATCTGCGGCTAGGGTTACAGAAAAGAAGGGCTGCAGCTAGGGTTAGAGAACCTGCAAAACACATCTGCGGCTAGGGTTAGAAAAAAAAAGTTAAGCAATCCCAGAAAAATAGAATATAATATAAGATCGGAAAACCCTAGAAAATTACTCGTGAACAGTACCCGTGAGCAGCATCAAAGATCTGAGAACCCTAGAAAAGTACTCGTGAACAGTACCCTCGTGAACAGTATCAAGCCTTGTGCTTTGATACCATGTAAATGTGAAGAATGAATATTATATTCAACTTATGAATAAAGAATACAAGGAGCCTATTTATAGGTTAGCACTTAACCTATACTTCTAACACTTAATCAATGTGGGACAACCATATAGACACTTTACATATTTACCCTTTAACAAGATCTATGAGTCTGTAAACATCTAACACTGAGCATAAATCATGATGTTTACCATAGATTTTAAGCATTTTGGCTCCAACCTATAATTGCTTCACCTATTGGAAGACATGGGTATTTCAAATTTTTATAATAACACATGCGAAATGTTGCCTCTTAATATTTGAACTCACTATTTTTGTTCAGTTTTACAATGCTCCGAGCAATGAGTACCAGGCAAAGCTGGTATTGAAGCCATCAATCCCTGATCGGAATTGGAAGTTCATATATGAGCCGCTAAGTCATGATGTACGCCTTATTTCGAAAAAGATCCCCATAACAAAATTTCTTAATCTTCAGGTTCGAAGATCTTGCTCTGATCCGTTTTTACTGTTTCTCTCTCTCATGCATGCTTGGACACGTGCAAGCACATATATGGGTTTATATTTTCTTTTGTGGAATTGATAAATGATGTTTACTAGGTGGTGAAAGATTATCTGTATTCTGTATTTCAAATGGGCAAGTGTAGACTGTCATAGGATTATAACTGTAAAGCTTTTGTAGTTTACTGTGACACGGAGAGAAATTCTTTAAGATGCTCCTCGAGCTATAAAAAACTATGGGATGCTGGGGATTTGGTAGGTTCTGCCAATTCCATGTATTCACACGTTGGACATGCATGCAATACTTGCAATAGTGATTTAAGGGATGGATTGTTCTTCCTGTTTGTTGCTCTATGTACAAATAAATGCAGGTATTTTCTTGTTTTGGTGATCGTTTATAATATGTATGCTAATTACACAGATTCTCTATTTAAGGTTGGTTGTAATGAGCATTGTTTTTTATTCAATCTAAGCATGTATTGGTTTACTCGTGTATTTTATCGGCATTTGGCAGAATTTTATTTAATACTCAGTAGTACGTCCTTAAATTGCACCACATGGATATATGACTATAATTGTTGATACCTTGTATACAGAGTTCGTGGAAAATGATGAAGATGATGACCATAAGGCTTGAATGCGTATATAGTTAATAATTTGAAAAAAAACTGAAAAATAATGAACGAACTTCTGAACAAAGAAATAGTAGGACAATACACAGTGATTCACAAAATGTGTCAAAGGCAATTTTCTTCTCAATAAAAACCTCTTGATTACATCTATCCACATGAATTTAGCAGAACGGTACTGTAAGTGAATTTTGTCACTTGTTTTTCTGTTGTGGCGGTACCCTTTTATTTTACATCTTTCAATAATCAGATTTTCTTGAGTAGTCATGGTGACGGCGACATAACCAGTTTTGTTTAAGCCATTAGGAAGAGGTTGAAGATTGATTTTTGCAGATCACATCTCAAATGTGTTCAAACAATTTTTAGGCCTCCTGTTTGTGAGTTTGCTTTAGAAAGAGGAAATTGATGGGGATGAGAGGTAGCTATTATTGGTGAGTTTATGGCAGATCAGGCAAAAGTTGTTTCATGATCCAGTTATAGGGAGGTTCAAAATAAGTTTGGCATAATAAAGGTGAGTACTTGTCTATACAAGGCAAAATAGCTCTTACCGAAAATACTATTTCCAGGTTCCTAACATACTTCCTATTCTTTTTCTCCATCCTGGTCGTTATCGCAGAGAAATTGGAAAATTATGAGACCTTATTTGAATAATTCATCCAAGTACCACTTCTATTAACTTGAAAATTCAGAAAAGGGTGGTCTCGTTTTTAAGCCCACTTTGTCTTTCACAGTTACTTGGGGGATGTAGGCGAAGCTAATTATTTTGTGGCAAAGGGCAGTGTAAAGCAAGTTCATAACCACGAATAGATCTGTTAGATCTGTTACGTTGAGTGATGATTTCGGCCTGTGAAAAGTGTCTATGAATCAACACTCTCCTTTCAAACACATCTATCTTCTTCTTCTTTGCATTCCTATTTTTTGATGAATAATGAGAACTTTAGAAAAAGTAAGTGATGGACAAGTATGTAACCAGGATTAGGCTTGACAGTAAAACTGTTGTATTGGGTTACATTTTTAACATCTGGTGAATAAAACGCGGACACTTGTTTCGAAACATCTGAACATATCAAACATCTTGTTCATCTGTTGTTTATACGTTTCTGTTCATCTCTTGTTTACATTTTTTGTATTATTTCATGTGTTAGCTTATACAAGCACACTCTTTCTTTATTGGAATTGATTATTCTATTTACTTTAAACATATAATCTAATACATTGAATAATTGTACAAACTTGTTAGCATATTGGATTCTTGGGATTTTGTGCCTTGCATGCATGCATATATATTCTGGGTACAAGTCAGCTTAGGAAGGAATTTCCTTTCATGTAGACTCGTGTTACTAAATAGCAAACATGATATTCTACAAGTCTTGTAGTGGGGAAAGTTTAGTTCATGAAACATGCAGGTCGGTGTAGGCCATAGTTTCCCGATGCGTGCAACTGGGTGGAAATGGAAGCTCTCTACATGTTTGGGTGGAGATGGTATTTCACGGATTAGGAACAAGACATCAGTTGGCTTGTTCCCGGGCATGGATTTCCGATTCAGTTGGAGGGCAGATTACGTTCTTCCTGAGATTACTGGGTAAGTTCCCTTTTGTCGTGGTGTTTTCTTCTTCTTCTTTTTAATAATAATAGTAATAATCACAATTATTCCTAAAGCTTATGCCATTCAGCTCAACTAGCAGGCTCTCCAGCTCAGGAACTAGAGGTCCCAGGTTTTAGTCCCCGGGCTTACCTGATATATGGTCCTTGGGGGGTGGGATCCCAGGTTCGAGTCTGCGGGCCTACCTGATATATGGTCCTTATGAGTGGGGGTCATGTATCCTTGGTTTACCTTGTCCCCATTATGTGGGGTTGGGGGTTCCACGTCACCAAAAAAAAAAAAAAAAGAGCTTATGCCATTCCTTAAAAAACAAATGCACTTACTTTGCTTTTGAGGAGAATCATGGCTTTTATCCAACAGGGTGGTGGGTACTGGAGAACGAATGTTCAACATGAACTCAGGGCGATTACAAGCATCACTGGACAGAGTGGAGGCCATTCTAACTCATACATCATGACTGCTAATTATAATAGCACCAGGTCTGCCTTTCTCAACCCCTTAACGATGTTCTTCCATCACTAAATTATGCTAAAGATTTGAGTTCCTGATAGGATGATCATCCAAGCATGTCAAGCTTTTTGTTCTAGTTCTCGAGACTAGTCTCCATCATTCTTACATTTGAAGCAGTTAATTCAGAACAAGCAGCAGAATACTGAGAAGGATCCTTTTATACATTTGAAGCAGTTAATTCTGTGTAGTTCTTTTATGAGGGTAGGGCGTTAAATTGTGTTCATATGGGGCTTTACACAGGGTGTAGAGTGTGGATATAATCAATTTCTCTCATGTTGTATATCTATCAAATTCTTCAACAGGGTTCCGTTTTAGTATACTTAAGGGTTTGCCTTAATATATACAGTATAGATATGTTTTTTCGTATAAGTTATTTATTTATAAAATTTTAGCTTTTAAAATTATATGAAATTGAAGGGAAAGATGTCGAATCAATTTCTACTGGATGTGATTGTGGAAAATATTTGCTTTTAAGGCTGTGTTTGTTTCCCGGAAAATTGGGGATTTTTTTTTCCAGAATTTTAAAGTTTTTCATGGGTTTGTTTCAATAGAAAATTTCAAATACTGGAAAATATTTTATTGAGATCCAGGAAATTGGAGGAAAACAACTTCCATTATTTTTTGGTGAAAGTTATTTTTCGAAAAAAGAAAAAAGAAAAAAGGGTTTCGTTCACCATTGTCACCCAACCAGCACTACCACCTTACCATCACCACCACCCCTCTTGTTATTTTGTTATCTATAATGGTCCTTTTAAAGCTAATTTTCGTCGAAGTAAACAAAAATCTAGGAAATAGCATCCAAACGGTAGGAAAATAGATAAAGAAGAATTTTTTTCTTGAACTAATTTCTTCTGGAATATATTTTCCCTTAGAAATTATTTTGCGGTGAAACAAACAGAGGGATAAACTTGGTAACAATCTGGAAAGAATGGTTATGTGGCTTCATCTACGAAAGGTTTTTGGAGAAAGTATGCACAACTTAGCTTGTATTGTGTCTGTCCCATTTATCAAAATTTATTGTAGAATGTGGCCAAAACATGAACAATTTCAAAAGAGGGATCCGTTTTCAGAAACACAGGCACTATATATATTTACCTTTAAAACCTTTAAGCCATTATTACTGAAAATCACAAAATTTCAAAACTCAAACCAATCTTTTAAATTGGAAGGGAGGGAAAATTGCAAATGAAGCAGTAGCACCTTATGGAATAATACAAATAACGAGGAAGTGGGGCCCTTACCTAACCTAGCCGTTGTTTTGTATTCCCAACGGCTAAATCTCACACTTTAAAAGCTCACACTTCCACCACTCTTTATGTTCAAAGCAAATCCTCCTCTACACATTTCAAAATCAGTAAGAAGAATCCCAAAATGGCTTCCCCAAAGGTAAGAAGATCTTATTCTTTTCCAAATCTTCTCCTCTCATGTCTGAATTTCATTCTGTTCATCCTCTCAGCAGCCTCTTTTGCTCCAATTTTTTTAATAAAAAACCCCCCAACTTCACTTGGCTGGGCACTCTTCATGGTTTCTTGCCTCTCACTTCTCTCTTCTCTTGTGGGGTTCTACTCTCAGCTCACCCAGTTCTGTTTCGTAACTCATGTTTCGCTTCTCCTCGCTTCATCAATCGCGCAAACTCTGGGTATCTTAGCCTTGTTTACTAAAGAAAATTCGAGTCTCCGATTGCTGAATTCGCTGAGGGATCCGAGAGAGGCCAAGTTGTTAATCAGAGTAGAGTGTGGGACTCTAATTGCTATGTTTCTGATGCAATTGGGGGTGTTGGTATTGACTTGTACTGTACAAAGCTGTTTGGTGAGGGAGTATGAAGGATTGGAAGCTGAAAGAGAAGCAATGGCAAGGAAGAGAAGTAGGAGGATGGCACAAGTGCAGGAGGAGTCGATGGCTAATGTCGCGAAAAATGCTGAGGTTCGAGCTAAAGAGTTGGATGAGAAGATGAAGAGCAAGTATGGACAGTGGGTGAAAACTGATTTTGAAGGCTGAAAGAGTGGATTAATGGGGAAAAGCTATGAAGTATTATTATGTTGTGTGATCCTTCTTTTTACTATTTATTTTTTTCTTTCCTTTTCTTTCTGATGCGGTCACTATGGGGTGGCCATTAGAGGACAGGAGTCAACAATCCTTTAAATCAGGTTTACAGTGTTCTTGTGTGCACTTCTGTTTCCCTTTTGGGAAGGAAGGTCTTAGATTGTTGATATGCTTTGCTTTCTATCCTCTGATGTAAAGACTAAATTGTGGCATTGATCTTCAATATTATCTGATCTCCTTTCTCTTAGAAGCCAAGGCAAACAAATGGTATTGATCTTCTTGACTAGAAAAAAAATGGTGTTGATCTTGGCTCATAAACAAAGACGCATATTAGGGTGGAAGGAGAAAAGTTAAGAATAAACCCTTATTACAAGTTACAACCTTAGTACATACACAATGGATAAAACCAATATTTCTTATTCCAATTAATATTTTTACATTTTCATTTTCTTTCTTTCCTTTTTAGTGTCAATTTACAAAGCAAAATCACTGCGGGTTGACATTTTAATATGTTAATAATAATCACACACCTTAGCTCATTTTCTTTGTATCAGATCCATGAAGCTTTAGAAGAAGCGAGTTGGTGACAACAATCACAGAGCTCAACGCCATAAGCCCACCTATCAACAATCCAAACAATAGTTCAAGTAAACACTTTCATAAGAAAAATTCTTCTGCTCTTTTAAAGAGGAAAGATGATGATCCCTATCAGAAGCTAGGAAAGTTTATTTTTAACGAGGATTGATCATATTCTAGTCGAAGAATTTGAAAAATGATAACCAGCAATTTAATTTTACTCACCAGAAAGGGTAGGTGTCATGGCGAAATCGAAATGTGGAAGTAATACTCCAGCAGCAATGGGGATGGCAACAACGTTATAGGCTACTGCCCATGCTAAATTTTGACGGACTTTTGCCATTGTTGCCTGTGCAAGGTCGAGTGCATCCACCACCTGCCCAATAATTAATTGCCAGCGGAAGTGTGAATGTGCAAAAGAAACTATAATAATTCATAGGTAAAAGAAAACTGGACGCAACAGGAAAGGACCAGTTGTTTAAAAAGAAACAGGAATTAATGTAATCTTGTAAAATATCAAATAGGAAATTGACAAGGTAAATAAGCACTGCTTCAATAATTGGTTTTTTTGTTTATCAATTTGCAACACACAACTACAAATCCATTATATTGTCAAGCAAACAGAAGATGACTATATTAACTATAAAAACACCAAGTGCATATATAAACCAAGAATATCAAGAAAAACTCATAAGTAAAAACTGACCTGTGAAAGTCTGTTTCCAAGAAGAATAACCGATGCTGCATCAGAGGCAGCATTTTCTTTTGCTTCAATTTGCAAAGCAATCCCAACATCAGCAAGTGCCAAAGAAGGTGCATCGTTTATGCCATCACCTACCTACAAGTGGATTAATCCATGTGTCAGCTAAAGATCGTTTTTCATTTTCTCCATTCTTGTGGAAAATATAATGTGAGAGTTTGTCGGCATTGGTCATTTGGAGGCATCTTGGCGAATCTTAACCTTCTATACCTGATGTTCATTGAGAATACTTGATCCCCTTCAAGCTATTCAAAATTCTCCAATTTCCAATTAAGAATCAACATCAGGAGTAAGATTCCCCAACAAATTTCTTATGTATAGCAACCAAAGCTTCTGGCTTCAAAATATTATCTTGACAACTAAGGGACCAATGGAATCAGGTTACCATAGCAACACAATGTCCGTTGGCTTGCAAAGTTGATATAACACCAGATTTCTGCGTCGGAGTTAAAGATGGATTGATACTTTCACGTTGTATTCCAACTTTTTTGGCTACAGTTTCCACTGCCTCTTCCCTATCGCCTGATAAGAGAATTGTTTTAATTTTCTTTTGCTGGAGCCTACAAATCAGAGCAACCAAGTAAGCAGATAAGACAGGTAATAAAATACATGAGTATACTTTACCACATTGTTAGTCAGTAAAGATCCGTGATGACTACAATGATAATGTACTCGATTCCAAAAAAGGACATGAAACTTGGCATGATTCTTCTTTCAAAGACCACACAACATGTGCTTTCTAACCAGGTATAGATTGGTTTTTGAGTCCCCTAACATTAACTGACTAAATTAGAAAAAAAAACAAATCCACTAGTATTAAAACATTTTCTAGTCGTAAATAATAGGAAGTGGACTACAGAAGTTGAGAGCTTCCAAGAAACTTAAGTTTCACCTATATTCCAATGTATCATTTTATCTAGGACCAATCTTACAAGGAGAAGTCAAGGATTAAGCTACTGTTAAAGAAACAGAAAACAACTAGGAATTTTTTTTTGATAGTCCAACTAAGTAAATACACATCTGGTTTCTTTTGATTATGAAAATTTATTTTGTGGCAGAAAATATATAGATAACATGAGAGGTGAATATATGCTCTTTATTAATTAAGGAAATTTAACATTCACTTCATCTACACGGTGCATCCTCCATTCCAGAATTAGTAAAAGGGTAAGAGTTCTCTTCCTATTTAGATTGGAAATAGGTATCTTAGCATTCTTGTGCCCAAGTATGTTTAAGGTAAAAGTTAGTTAAGTGCACCATGTAATTGACACTTTGACAGCTAACAATGTTTGTGCACTAATCAGTAAAATATAAAAGAAATCATCGTGTTCATCGTGCAGGAATGGCTTGACAAGCACCCTCCCTCGTCTTATGATGAACAGTTTGTTCTGAGCATCTTAAGTTTTGTTAATATCTTAGCAGTTCATGGTAGAGGAAGGTACCTAGTTACAGTAGATTTAGCATCAGGACGTAAACTGTCAGATATTGCAATAGCACCAATGATGCCTTCCCCTTCACGCCCAACATAAACAACTGTTTTTGAATGGTTAGATGATATCTCCTTTGATGACTGATGCATCATAGCATCTTCCAGGTTCAATAGATCTGAAGGGGTTGATCTGTTCTGGAAACGTTCGTGAACCCATTCCTTTGCACCAACTGCAACCAAAGACCCATCAACTTCTGCTAAGGACCCAAAACCCGGCTCTGTAAATTGTCCTTTTGTGCTAGGGATCTTCAAATTCATTGATTCTGCTTTAATTATTATGGCCTTTGCAATTGGATGTGATGCTGTTTTCTCCACTGCAGCAGCAACCTGAAGAATTTCTGATTCTTCATAAACCAAGGAAGCCACAGCAGAAACAGAGGGTTTTCCTTCTGTGAGGGTTCCTGTCTGGACATTGAGAAAAGTGGGTCAGTTGGAGAGTCCAATTCACTAGTAATGTAAGTTGAAAGATGTTACAAATTTTCAGTCCATCTTTCTGACTTTAAAGGTGATCCAGCATGAAAAAAGAAGGAAAAAAAAATTCAATAGATTTCAAAAGTACTTTGTCTAAAGCGACAAAATCTATGCTGGCTAAACGTTCCAGTACATCTCCTCCTCTGATAAGAAGTCCTTGTTTTGCCCCTGCTCAAATGATAATACAACACAGAAGTTAGAGCTTCCAACATGGTTCAATTTTCACCAAACTTTTGAAAAAGTTTGGATAGTGAATGAAAACAAAATGCCCATTTAAAAGGGAAATATCTGAAAAATAACAGAAGTTTCGGTAAAAAAAAAAAATTCTTCATCTCTCTTCTTTTTGGGAAATAAAAGTTCAGATCCTCCTCTCCTTTTTCTTTCAACTTTCTTCTTTCGTCTCTGTCGTATTTATTACAACAACAATAATAGTCCATATGAACTAGTTAAGGTCTGCAAAATTAACCGTACATTTCAATTTGCACCATTTCGTTAATTCTCTACAAGTGTTGTTATAGGCAGCCGTGCTAGCAACCAGGCAGTTTTCTTGGGACTAGGCAAGCACCTAGGTGACCAAGCGACCGTCTAGGTGGGATTTCAAACCAGGCAATAGCATAGTTTGATTAAAGAGAACTTACTCATTTAAACCAAAAGAGCTAAATAAAATATTAATTAGTTAGCTTTAGTTTCTAACTAAAATCTTTAAAGCTCATATAACTTTTAATGAAATAATCTATTAATAATTAACTTTATATTTTATATGTGGACTTATAAAAGGCAACACATTAGGGCTTTCTTCATTTGGTAGTTACTGGGGAGGAAGGCCCTTGATGCTTAAGCTCTCAATTTCATAGGAAATATGTATGCCCTTCCTCCAGCTCCTCTTTTCTGTTAAAATCACACAATTCAATGTCTGATTCATATAATTTTATATTATGCAACCCTATGTCGATTGAAATTAGTTAAAAAATTGTTTAATATTTGAATCTTACGACTTATACGTTGAATCATATGGTTTATGATTAAAGCGTAAAATCTATAGGATTCAGATGATTTAACCTTGCAACAATTAAATAATATTAGTTTCTTTTTTACTGAAAAACTTCCCACTATTTGTTTAATCCTTCTTTATACAGAATATAGTACTCTAAAATGACAAAATATATATAAACATAGTTTACTTTTTTTAACAACAAAAACCCGCTTTCCTAGGAGAAATCTCAAAATCTAAACCCTACTTATATTAAAATAGGTGGTGGGGGGAAGGCATCAAGACGAAATCAAATGAAGAAAGTGTAAACAACTTCAGTCTTTCATACCATTCCGTAAAATAAAATAAAAAAATGATTTAATTCATTTTGGCTGGTGTTAAAAGATGATCAATACTATAGAAAACATTGGTTTCCAATAATGATAAGGTGTCTCATGCACCAAAAGCTTTAGGGTGATATAGACAGACAAAATTAAATTAGTGCTAATTTTAAAGGTATCATTTTTGCACTTATAGGTGTCTATTATGCACCTTGATTTGAATCATCCAATATATATATATATATATATCAGATCCATGTTTACCAAATTTCTTTTCCTTTTTACTATGTCTGCTAATCATTTTCACATCCAGACAAACAAGAAATACAAAATTGGTGTGAACAAATAAAAAATGGATAAATCTGTTCAGAAGATATAGGGAAGACCAGCAAGATTGCAATCATATCATGCATAACATGATGAGAGTAATCCTACTAAACACAAATCAAATTAAGTTAAAAGATCAAATTAGATGTTTTACCAAGAGACGTGCCAACAAGGATAGCTGTAGGCGTGGCCAGGCCCAATGCACAGGGGCAAGAGACTACCTGATAATAAGAAGACAAAACTATTACATCCAACTGAAGTTAGCAATAATTTATTAAAAAAATAGTTTCTATTCTTCAAATAAGATTTCCAATTTTCACATAGCTCACTTGCACTGTTGTTAGACTACAGACACAGCAAAAGAAGAGGAAGAGGAAGAAAAAACGCTGTATGACATCATATTGTATTATTTTCTGAAATTATAAAATATTTTTGCAGTGATTTCAGCATCAACTGAAGAAGGGGAAAGAGAAAAAAAAACGCAACATAGGATAACAAACTGAACCAAATAAAACACCAGTTATATATGTAACACACATGGGTTAAAATTTTGGCCAAAGAAAGTGAACCACCCCTTGATATTTGCTTTTTGAATGGGATCAAAGAAACAGTATAACTGTATAAGACCTTGTTTTATATTGTTAACTTTGACAAGAAGACTCATTGCAAACACCCACCACTGATTGCTTCATACAGAGCAATTTAAAAAAATTTCCCTTCTTATGAATTATGATGCAAAGCAACTTCTAATGTTTTGTCAAAACACTGTTCATTTCAATTAAAGATTAAGTAAATTAAAAAGTATACTTATTTTATCATTCTATCAACTCTGTCAATCTTGTTATGCATTGCTATATCTTTAGTGTATTGCCAGTCCAAAGCCCGGATAAAGGAGGAGGGTTGCACCAAGCTGGTGGTCTGTGTAAAACTTTTCAAAATCCCTTTTGACGTATCCAGTTGATATCGGTTATATAATTTTATTAACCATATCCATTTGAAAAATCCACTCTGATTTCTATATGCAATGTTAACCTTCTATTTTTAATCACTTTAATTTAACGACTAAGTTTTGTCAAGGACACAAAATGAACATGTTTCATTATGGTGCACTGAAGTGCATAACATGAGTGCATTGTATATACCTTTCGAATGCAATGCATGCTTAAGTCTAGCTCTTTCAATAACATCTTCTATTATATAGGCTTGTTTCCTTGCAAAGGAGAGAAACCATTAAAGGAAAGGGTTTCCAAATTTTATGTAATAACCAGTTTTCCTTGTTTATCAGGGATACTTATCTTCTATTGAATCTCTTTGCCACATGTCGTAATTTCTCGCCTTCTTCTTGATTTCCTACTTGGGCACACCACTATCAACACTCCATTCTCCGGACCACACTCGATCCCCTCCAAGTTAGCATTCTCCGGTAGCCGGAAACGTCTCAAAAAGCTGCCACATCGCCTCTCCATATGGTGCCACTTGTCATTCACATCCTAACATGATAACATGATGGTGACTTACAATTTTTCCCATTTCAACCGAGGCTAAGGAGCTCATTTCCGACAAGGAGAGACTAATGTAAATGTTTCTGTTGTCTTTTTCCCATTTCATTGTTCTTATCTTTTCTTTTTCATACTATTATAGCTTGTCAAGTACAAGAGTAACCACAAAGAACATAAAGAGACATGCATACAGCGTAAGCAAACTAACTACCTTTTTCTGCTACTACTTTAGGTTGTTATCCTGTCATACAGAAACATGTTTCTCACCCTCTTTTTTACCTAACTTATTCCACAGGTTAACATATGCCTATTGTTTGACCATACTAATAATCTTCTTGGTCTTCATTTTCGCACTTTTGTATCATCTACTATATCCCTGGATTTTACCTCCTTGCTAAGTCTTAAAGTAGAGTCTATTCTCTCTGACTGCCTTTTGAACCTCATCATTCCATCACCAAGTTTCTTTATGGTGTTAAATTTTCTTTCCATGTGTGTTTGACACATGGTATTGGATTCAAGAAATCTAAATTTCAAGTCAAATTCAAATTCAAATTCAATGGAACTGGGATTGGGGTAGAATAGGATTTTTATGTTAGGAAGCGTCATTGACATTCTAATTCTTTATGGAAGTATAGTTGGAATTGGGCTTGTAATGGCATTAATAGATAGAGAGAAAGACGAGGAGTGATGGTGGTGCAAGATCTTGAAGGCAGTGGCCGAAGATCAACAACAATGATTGGAGATGGTGAATTGGTAGGTGGTGTTGGTAATTGGTGTTGATTGATATGGGTGGTGGCAGGTGGCAGCAATAGTGGTAGTGACAAAGGAAATTGTTCTTGTGAACTAAAATAATTCATTTCCCAATTGCCTTCCACAAAGCTCTGGATTTCTTGATCCCTATAGAAACATATCACCACTAAACAAACTTCACTGCCACTCCAGGACACATCTAGGAAAGTCTATCACAGTTTAGCAACCTACTTGAGTTTACTTATGAAGCTGTCACATTTCTACCCCCGCGTTTACTTGTGAAGCTGTTGCATTTCTTATGCCATTTTCACATGTTGTTCCCTGTCCTCCAAGTCAATAATATTTGTAGGCATCTCTCCTAGAATGTAACTTCAACGCAACAAAACCATATTCAATCCTCTTCCCATGTCTCTACAACTCCTAAATTCCATGAGTATTACTGGCGACAGCACACACTTTCTTCTTCCGGAAATCAGCTCTTTGGTTATGATATTCTTTTCATATCATGTGAAATATAGCATCTTGACACAATTCCTGTTGTGAAGACCTACTTGGACCTTACACAACCACAAATAAAATTTAATAAGGCAAGGCATTCAACTCCAGTTTTATGTTCCTCTAGTATCAAATCATACTGTAAGAGAAATTAAAAGTCACATTCTATAGATCCCTAAACCTATAGTTCATCATAGGTAATCCCTACTCCTTTAAGTGGCGTTAACTTTCTGAACTGGCTTGACACTTTCCTATGGCAATAGGTCATGCTCAAGAAGATCATATTCTTCCAAGAACATGTTATTGAATTCCAAAATGAAGATTATGTCCCTTTTCGATTTGTTCGTCGCAAAGGAAGGAGTGGAATATTAGAACATTTGATGAGGCACGTGTTTCGGATGTGAGGTTGAATGTGCTTTGGCTGCTTTTTCATTGGGTCCTTTCTTTTATGGAGCTTCATGGTGTCAATTCTTCTTCATTTTGGGGACTGGTCTATTCTGTTTTCTCAGCTTCTTTTTGTACAGCTTAGCCTCAGCTACCTGTTTATCTTGCTAACCTTAATATATACTCTTTGTATACATGCTTTATCAATACAATTTATACTCTCTTCACTGATTAAAAAATAAAATCCACAAATCAATCTTAAGTTCACACTTCCCTAAAGCTTCACGGGATCAATTTATGGTCAGATTCCCTTGAACATCAAGGAATGTGAAAGTGTCTCCTGCATTTATCTGACCAAAGTGAATCCTACATTATCTTCAATTATTAGCTCTACAATACTCTAATAACAGTTCCTGAACACAACTGGTGCAACAAACATTCCAAACATTAAAAAGAAAAAGGACAAAAATTTGGCAAAAGGAGATATGAGATTGAAAAAATAAAAACACTGTTTGTTCATAAATTAGTAGAATCCTGTTACTTACTAAAACATCAACAGAAAGCTTCAAGCTCAAAAGCAAGGAGTTTCCATCCGGTCCAGCAATATCGTTGAGCAACACATCTGGAAAGATGTGTGTCCCAATGCAGTACCTAAATCCAAACTCAATAAGCAATAAGATGCAAGCAGAACGTGATATGATGGGCAATGTAAATGTATAGTGATAATCACGATGAATTTTGTATTACATATTTCAGCTCCAGAAAGAATCAAGTGAAGATTACAATGAATTAGTAGAAGAATTTGAAAATGGTTAACATATCTGTTTCAGTCAAGTTTTTAACTTGTACACCTTTAAAGAAAATAATTTTCAAAACATTTGCAGCTTTAGTCTGAAAGCTGGATTTTTCTAGCTGTTGATCAGGAAGTACTCAACAAGTAAGAAGCTGTTACTTTCAGATCAACAATAACTACATTTATCATTTGCAAGATAACATAATCTTAGGCTCCAAAATAACTTTGGATGACTGGTGGTTTAATATTGTCTCATGGGGTTAAGGAACAGTTATTTAGAAGTTTATGAGTCAAAATATGGTCACTTGCAATCGATGGCTGATACACATTAGTGGGTGATTGAACCGTTATTAGGGTTTTTCTGCTTATAAATGTTGCCCAAGCAATATAAGAATATTCATCCTATAAGAAATTTAGCAAAAGGTTTATGTTGGCTACCAATCTGAAGCAACATTGCAACCCTCCTCGTTTACCTGGTCTTGGGACTGGAAATCCAAAGATATAGCAATAAAAAACAAAGAAACTGGGCAGCAAAGAAGCCACATATTTATAGGATGAGCCTAGCTAAGAGAGAACGTGAAAGATAGTCCTTTGGCCTTTGCTTCACTAGTTGTCTACTCTCTGTTTTCAAGCTTATAAATGAATGGCAATATTTTTTATTCTCTGTACAGCTTCTAGTTGGGACTAGAGGGTGTATATATATATATATCATTCCTGTACAGGGGCTATTCCCTTTTTCATCTATGTAGTAACAAAATACATTTATGCAGCTAGTTTATTCATGTTGCAATCTACATCAAATGGTATCAGAGATAGTTTCTGTTGTTGGAAAGATGAAAAGTGGAATTTACAATAATGTGATGTTTGAAAGTGAGATGAATGGCCAAAGAAAAAAAAAATGTAGCTTGGTAATTGCTCTTAGCAAGTCATGGAAGGCTTGCTCAAATGGTATCAGAGCAAGTCTTGGTGTGATAGTAAAAGTCTCAAAGCAAGTCTTTGTGCAAAAATGACAAAACCCAAAGGTTAGGTTTGTAGCCAGTCGGCCCCTCCCGGGACCCTACGTTAGCAGGACCTACACCGGATTACAGTCCTTACAAAGCAAAACACTGATATATGATTAAGAATATATCAGGAAAGTTGTCATGTGGCGGTCCTATTTTCTAATGAAGGATTGGGGAAAAAAACTTTTAATTTGTGAGGATTGTGGAAGGTACTCTCACGGATTAAATGTCGACCTCATACTCCGTAAGGGCTTGAATGAAGAGTTGATTTATCAGTTAGTTTGTTTATGAATGAACAGAATCTGACAGAAGGGAGGACGATAAAAAGGTTGACCAATGCAAGTGGCAGGACCAAACCACCTTCAAAAGAGAAGGCAGGAGAGGAAAAAGAATAGATCGATGACGCAGACACAACAATCTCTACAAATGGTCTAAGAGATCAATTTATTGTCTACTATAGCTCAAATGTGTTTATGCAAGATCCTATTATTTTTCAGATCTCAAAATGGGTGAAGCCAACTTGTGTCACATAGGGACAAGGGGAAGTGACCAATGTCAGAGTAAAATTAGTTAAATGAACGTCCAAGCTCAATTTCTTATTTCTTGAACAGCCTTCTGCTATTTATTTTCCTTTGAAGACATGTTATGTGAGCATTCTAAGGGAGATATTTAAAAAGTGGTTGAAGATAAACATGAAAATATGCAGATACATACAGGCATATAACATACATATGTGTGTGTGTGTGTGTGTGTGTAAGTAATGATGCATCAAGTGTTGAAAGCTTCAACTTCATTTCTAATGAAGAATACAAATAAAGGGTGCGGCATGATATCAAAATTAGTATTCTGAAGTTTTTATTAGCCTCATGGGAACTCGTGATAGATCTTAAATGATCAATTGTATATATAAACCCTTCTCGTATTAATGTTACTTGAAAATAGATTCTGTTCAAATTGACAGACAAGCAAGAAGTGAAAGCATACCAGAAAGCAAATGTTGCAGCAGAGAAAGTCATCACAATGTATACAAATGGCCCTGCAATTGAATCTGCAAGTCTTTGTATAGGTGCTTCATGGCCTTGAGCTTCCTCAACCTAAATTTTAACAGAACGAAAATTATACAAAACAGTATAAATCTACATCTGTCAGTAATCCGAGGCTTAGAATTCTGATGCATCCATCAACCATAAAACATGAATTGTTTATAAGTGCATATGCAAATAATGACTTATTTACATAATGACTTATTTACAAGTCATTCTAATCAAATTATTACAGTTAGTGTAAAATGCCAGAAAACTTTGTTAAGCATGTAAACTTTCATTAGAGGTCATCGTCACAAAGTTTTGCCATGATCCTATGAACTTCACATATTACATCATCAACTTCTGAAGCCTGAGATAGAATCATAGAACCCTGAAATCTAATTAACCACTTCATATTTTCAATCTTATTGCCACATAAACAGCTCATTACGTATCAAGAACATGATAATATCACAATATCGGACTAGCACTCATAGGTAAGTAGTGAACAAGAAAGGATGCAAGCATCAAATCCAAAAAAAATAAAAATATGCTAAAATATCATGTTACAGTTTTGCTTAGGAAAATATTAATAGAAATAGTACCATTTCTTGATATACTGAACCTCGTGCTTGTTATATATATATATATATATCCTGGAGTTGTCCTTGAATCTTATTTTATTTTATTTAATTTCGTTTAACCCTGTCTTGTGCTTAAACATTAGTTGGTTGAAATTTCCCTCCAATACACTTGGCATCAACTAATTCTGGTGGTCATCCCATTGGCTGAAGGAGATCAATGATTAGCGTTTTTATCGGTGATCACCTAGGTGCCTATGCGACCAGGCAGTTTTCTTGGGGCCTAGGCGATTTAAGCCTAGGCAAGTGCGAAGGTTATAGGCGATGGCCTATTTTGATTAAAAAGCACTTATTTCATTTAAATTAATTTTTTTTAATATGATACTAACTTATTTGCTTTAACTTCTAATCAAATAAGTCAAATTCAACTTTTAACTTAGTGTAACAAATCTATTTATTAATTAACTTTATATTTTTATAATTAAGGGAATAAAATCCAATACATTAAAGATTTTTTTTTGCATGTTTGATAGTCAACAAGCAGGAAGGGTCTTAACTCTTAACTCTCAATCCCACAATTCGACAAGCCATTGGTATACTCGCTTTCCTCCTTCTTCCTCTATTTCTCTCCCTCTTCAGAGACGAGCCAACAATAGTCTACACCTAAAGATTATTTATTTTCATTTTCACAAAGCTCACTCACTCTCTCTTTTCTTCTCTTCACCATCTTTTTTCCTTCATTAGTTTTTTTTTTCCCAGTTTCACAATTGACCATCAACACTTTTTTGAACGGTTAAGGTGCTAGAGCTGGCAACGCTTGAGATTTAAAACATACAGATGGAATATATTACATGTACATATCAAAACAAAAAAAGAACTAGCGTGTGCCACATGGGCAAGCACCTAATTTCCTAGGCAACAGACAGGTCTTTTTGCTAGCTTCGCCTAGGCAGTTTTAACAAAATTTTCAGTGACTTTCTCATTAGATAACTATCTCATTGTTCTGGATTTGTAGAGAAGCAAACTCTGAAGATATATATATGGCTTCATCCCATTTTTTGCTTCCATTACGTGGCCTTACTTAAACCACTTCCTAGCACAAGCAGCAATGATGTTATTGTCTTTTCATAATAAGTCTCACTGAACAGCAAATGAAGGAAAGAGAACGATATCAGAACCACCCAAAAAAACTCCTTTCCATTCTCCGTCTCTCTCTCTCTCTCTCTCTCTCTCTCTCTCTCTCTCTCTCTCTATTGAATTTCATATTGAATGTCCAGCTTTTTCAAGATTAAGTGCAAGAAAATTGTATTTCTTGTGACATTTTTATATATTCTCTCTTGAGTTTATTGGTGGATAAGGAGAACTAAAAATTTCTGTTTTCTTGGAAATTTTTTGAAGGTGCATGGCTTCATTTTTCAGTCTTCGAATATTTTTTGGGTTTTACTTTTTAGGTATGTTCTGAAGCAGATCAAACTTAACTTAGATCTTCAACAACATCTCTAAACCTCTCAATCAAAGACAACAAATTTCTCCTCAAACTTAATATTTGAAATGGAAAGTTGGAGAGAGAGAAGAGAGAGTTGTTTTGGATGAAGAGACTGTTCTTCTTTTCTCTTTAAGTTTGTTGTTGTTTCAATAGACTAAATAGAAAAAAAAAAAAATCCCTGTTACTAGTGCTAGGATTTAGGAAATGAATCAAGGAAAGGATGTAGCTGACAACCGTCACTGGCATGTACATTAGCACGTATGTAATGTATGTATGTATAACACAATCATAACTGGTGTAGTTGTCAAGGGGAACTGTATACCAACCATGCGAACAATTTTGGAAATTGTTGACATAGAGCCAGTGGAAGAGGCTTGAATCCTTAGAGGGCCATCCTGAAATAAATTAGCAATTACTTATCAACTCCAACAATGGTAAAACAGAACATTTAAATATAAAATCCAAGGAGACAATCAAATTGATGAGTATTTACAATATATGCAGAAGTATAACCTGACAATATGAAGCCAATCAGTAAGGACGATAAATTAAGTGACATGCTTGGATCACCTAAGTCCTGTTCTGTCTTACCAATGATACATGCATCTGGTGACTATTTACGTAGATATATGTAACTATTTTAAGTAGATGTATATTTTTTTTGCGAACTATACACCTATGTGCTAACTGCCAACAGGTCTAGAGATAGCAATGGGCATTAAACATAACTTTTGAGTCTATGGCTGCCTTGATAGTCTAGCCTCTTTCATAGAGACCTTCGGGAGCTACTTCCATCAGTTTTTGAAAAGAAAAGAGGCTCAACACCTTGCTGAAGAAATGCCTCAAAATCAACATCATCAAGTCCTTTACCAACCAGATCAATGCTTAGAGCTTAAGATTTAAGCTAAATTCACCAAAGAAGATTGTTAAATTTCTGAATAATGCTATGTGGGATTATTACATATGGACAAATAAAGTATACAAAGAATCCCAAGACCGACAACTGAGGGAAATGCTGAATCATCAAAACCACATCAAGTAGAACTTACATGGGTTAGAAAGTTATGTCAAAAATTGACCAACAATAAGTTGGAGTTTCCAAAAGTATGGTTAAACATTAGGAGATTCAAGTATAAGGAATATTTATAATCAACTGAATTCAAATAGTTCAAACAATTATTTTCTTTAATGCAGTAATCTTTCCACATTTTAGTACAATGTCAACTTGAGTTGTTCTGTGTGATCCTAAAATAAGTTTGTCCTTCAGGCATTCTAATCATTGAAAGAAACCATGCCCATGCATGACATAGAACCCTATGCAATTGTGAAGCTGATCATTTACCTGTGCTTCCCAGCTTGGGAATACCATTAATGATCTTATTTTACATCTTCATACACTTTCAAATGTTAGAACTATATGTTCTCAAATATCCTAGAAATACTATATAACCAGTTACACTGTATGTTCAGAATCAACATTGATTTTATTGTGTGATGTTAGCCACCTTGAGGGACTAACATCATAGTTGCACTATTAAGCTGGAATGGTAACCAAACAATGGAACTGACTAACATTCCAAGCTTGGTAACCAGAACAAGTCACATTGGAAATCGTAATTTGCTAGAGTTTCAGATGAGTCTAAGCATAATCATTACCCAATTTATTGTTCCAGCTGAAACTGTAAGACCTCTTTCCTTAAATACAGGGAGGGATTCTCCTGTAAGCATGGATTCGTCCACGACACTTCTTCCTGCAAGAACATTTCCCTGGATAGGCAATTCAAACTTCAGTTATAGTTAAACAAGTACGATGATGCAAAGAAGAAATTGGCTCCATCAAACTTCATATTTACATACTAAAGCAAAGTATTATGGTTCCTTGAATTTAGAACAGAAACAAAAGTGAAACTATAAGGAACACAACCTAGGCATCATTTCTAAAAGAGATATTTCCTTATTATTTCAGTGGACATATTTTCCTGCAGAATTCAGAAATGTGTCTTCTGTGGATTCTCAAATTATGGGGGTTTTCGTCATCTATGTAATTTTGGATGTTCTCCTTTGTTTCTTGTATCTTTTCTGTGTTTTTGTTTCTTTGCTTTGCCTCTCTTAGCCTATTGTATACTTTTTACGTACTTAAGCTACTTCCTTCTTATTTTAATAAAGTCTTATTTACTGATTAAATAACACATTCACTGTGAAGTCAGTCTTTTTTTAGCTCCAGAAGCTATTAACATAAAGGATTTAAAATCAGTTTTTCTTATTTAACTAGCTAGATGACTTTTTCTTTTATTCAGTATTGTTTGCCTGAACAATTGGGCCAAAATGGGTGAGATCCTTTTTATAGTCAATGCTGTTTAGATCGTGCATTTTGCACCGGAGCAAGGTGTTTTCAGACTGCAAAAAGTTTCCTTCATTTATGGTTCAATTCAATCGCTCAATTGGAACGGTAGTAATTGTTCTGAATGGTTTTTAGTTCAAACAGCTTTAGTTTCCAATTGGAAGACTGCTGGTGAAATTGGTTAAACAGACTGGTTCGATTCATGCTTTTAGTAATGCAGCTGAAATTCCAACTATCATAAACTAATCTGAAGATTCCAATGATCATTGCCATAATAATTGGCCTTTTGAAATTTGCATGGTGACGGCTATGAGGATCCTGAAGTTTCACTTCAATTTCACTAAAGATCAAGAAAAATGAACCATTTACCCTTTCATGCCAATGGAGTCATTCTAAACAGCTTAAACTCTCTCTCATGTACCCTACCAAGGAAATTACCGTGGTATGATGAAAAATTAAGAGTGATCATACTCAAAGGATAAAATCATAGTAATAACTTATGCTGCACAGGCTATTTTAGCAGAGAGAAGGATGTTTAGATGGATGAGCTAAAAGACCAGGAAAAACAAGAAATGGATGTAACTGAAGATTAGTTTATGACAGCTGTGATATTCCTATTCACAAACTAGGAATATCATTATGAGGTCCTTTCAGAGACACCTTGTGATAAAGTGTGACTTGGTGCAGGTTTAGGATCCAAAAGGGATAGAGGAAATTTGGGATGGAATTGGTTAGAGAAGATTCTGAATGCTCATAATCTACTAAAGATATGGTTTTCAACAGGTTGGAGAGCAGACTAGGATTGATGTCTTTGATGCAATTAGTTGAGATAAAGTCTAATTTTTGTTGTTAATATAGTAATGGTAATCAAAAGAAACCTATGATCATAAAACATAAACATTTATGCTAGTTGAAAAGTAAAGATGTTATGAACTACAATATATTGAAATTAAATTCAGCTAAGAAAATGAATGACGGAGTTAAATGTAGCATATTGATATGTTGAAAGTTGAAACATATTCCAAACTTCACATAAGCTCCTAAGAATTGTCCACTTTTATTGCATACAAACTTAAAAGAAGACATGCTCTTTGACAAACTCAAAAGATAAAATACCTGTGTATCTAGAGGTTATGATCGTCTTAATAAGTTTATCAGTTTTTGTGCTTCAAAACTAATAATAATAATATTTAGAGTACATAACAGGTGGGGATTGCATTGGGATTAATGCTGTAATTTTGTAATTTTGTTTTACGGTGATTCTCTTTACAGAGATGTATATTATATAGTTAAACTTTTTACTGTAGATATTATCAATACATAAACACTTTTACCAATAAAAAAAAAATAACAATAATAATAATAATTTACGACTGAAACTACTGTACAATGATGCCAGACAAAGGTTAGTTTGATTGATATAACATAAATGACAAACTTATATCCTAGATTAGTGAAAGTTTTAAGAGAGATCATTTTACATCATGATTGAGTTCAAACTATTGGAAAGTTCATTCTGAAAGCAATTCAAATGGCTTACATCTACAGGAATAGCTTCACCAGGCAAAACCAATAATGAATCTCCAACTCGAACATCATCAGTA
>JAUPMG010000010.1:1468898-1483400 GCA_031762675.1 Pachysandra terminalis
CATGCGTCTGATTCCTTGACCTGAAGAAGCAAAGCGCCGGAAAGGTTCCCGTAATCAAAAGGGACCCCCACCTTTAACAAGCCGCCGCACACATCTCCCAACAGTCTGAACGTATTAGAAGCCCACAGATTAAGAGGGATTCCGTAGACTGCAATCCACAGACCTGACTCGCAAACTGGGATAGCTCTGCAAGTGAAACTCCTCCTCCATTGCGACAATTTCACAGCCCCCATCCTTGGAAAACACCCCATATCTATCAATCCGTTGGCAGACGAAGAAGATGGAACGAAAATTGCAGCCTCCGAAGCAGAAAGGGGAACCAGCTTAAACTCTACTCTCTCCTCTAGTTCCAATTCCAATTCAACTAGATTCTCATTAACCGCCCCTACAATAACGTTTTAATTCTCTCCTCCTCTACTACGAGTTTTACCTCCACTAGATTTTACTCTATCTGCACATTTTCCATTTTCTAGAAAAATTTCATATACTTATCCCCAAACCTTCAACCCAAAGGCCCTAGACCTCTGCCTCCAATGTATTTCTTCAAGTCTAGCAAGATGTCAGGATAGTATTTACTTTCCTACCTAGTTAAGAGGATAGTATTTACTTTCCTAATTAGTTTATAAATATATTTCAGTGTCAAAAAAAAATGGGCTCTTCAAATTGTCCTTAGATATATGTTTAAATGTCGTATTACAAATAGAAGTCTCAAGTTTCTATTTTCACTGTGAAGTCCCAGATAGAATCCAACACGCCTTCAGACTATATACAGGTGTTAGATGTTCACTATTTTTTTCTTACAAAACTTGACTATGAAGTTGAGAATTGAATGATAACCAAATTTTGTAATTCTTACAGTGCTATTTGTGAAGAATTCTTTCAACCATAGTTAGATATTCCTGCACAAGTGAAGTGAAATCTCTCTCTTGCAGCTTCTATTTGGTGACTCTTAAAAGCCTATTCACAATTCTGTGAGGTTTAGGATTATTGGCCTAAATCAAATTTGGATATCGTAAAAAATTCTGGAAGTGTCTTGACCTGGAAGGTTCTTGATAGCAACATGGTGAAGAATGAGAATTTTACAGCCCTGCTTACTTGTATTGATGACATCAACTCATCCTATTCTGACCATCCAAATTTTTTTAGCCCAAACATTTGCACGCAGCACATGTTCACAATTCACAGTACATTCTGATAGGAGTGGAAGATCTAAGAAGTCTAGTTATATGGTGTATTAAGAAGAATATCAAATTACAGATTCTACTAAAAAATAACCTTGCACAAGAGAGAATATACGGTCATATGGACAGTTTAAAACACCCAAAGGATTCAAATGAACATATTCCACATTCCTTTAAATGACAGAAATAAATCACATAACAACTTACTAAGAGTTCATTCATGTCACTAGATGCCCTGAGCCTTGCTCTTTCCTCTAGAGAACGCCCAAGGAGTACAAAACCCAGAAGCATGACCTGCACACTAGAAAAAAACAGAGTTGCTTGAGAAATTTATTACAGAATGAAAGGCTATGACCAATTGCTTGAAATCAACCTAGCATTGCCACCATTACATGCATATGTATGTCATTAGACTCATTACAATAAGATGGAGTACTTAAAAAATCCATGGTTCATTATTATAGAGTTTCAGACATACAAGTTATTTTTACTCTGAAATACGGCTCTCTTTGTAGTTTGGATATGGTCTACCTTATGGGACCTAGCTTCCACGAAAACATGGGTTTCTATGAGAGGACAGAGTCGGACAAAAAAGGCAGCAAATCAGCCATTAGTAGTGTCAGAGATTCACTATAATTCATTGAATGTGCCAGATGGAACTGCAATTTCCCAAGATTGTGCTTAGAAGGAATTTGATATCACTAGGATATAACTATTCTAATAAATGCATCAAGATTTCATTCCAAAGTGAGATTAAAACAAGTCACCGGTTCATCAAAAAATGATGCATCCCATTCAAGCCCCGGGTTCAGCAATGAAACCTACAAGAAAAAAAAAAGAACATGTAATAATGCAAAATAACGAAATCAGTTCATTAGTCAACAAGCCAAGCTAGACCGGCTCAGGCTGAGGCTTAGTTTCTGATCTCAATAGTTAGCCTAACCTCACAAGCGGAAGAGTCAAGCCCAAGCTTAAACTTGCAATTGATGGATTGGATCTATGTTGGCCAATAACATAATTGGTCAAGCAGATCTTACATGCCAAGCCTTGAGTCTACCCCAATGCTAACAAGCCCGAGCCGAGCTGCTGGGCAAAGCTTGGCTTGGCTAGGCTCCTTTTTCAGCACTACAGCGCATGGCTAAAGCACCATGTCAGAATTCAGAAAGGAACTCACCGTACTCATAATAAATGCAGCAACAGATCCAAATCCCACCAAAGAATTCATGTTTGGTGACCCCTTAGTGAATGCTCTTAGACCATCAAAAAGCAAGCCTGCAGCAGATTGTTTTTTTTTCTTATTAACTTTTTCTCAGTAAGAAGATAAAAATTTTGAGATTCACAATGTGAATATTCATCATTGACAATCCCTATTACCAACCAGTAGTTGGCACGAGGTCAACAGTACAACATTAACAGCAACTTCAGCACATTTTGTCACGGTAGCTTCTTTTAAAACTAAGTTTCTTTCCAATCAGAGACATTAACATATATTGTTACCTTGGAAATCGAACAGACATAAATCATTCTAACTCAGCCTTGTGCTGACAAATATCAATTCAGCAGCAAATGCCTTAACATTATATAAAGTTTAGCTGAAGAACTCTGTTATCAGGAGTGATAAGCTCCAAGATTGGCTGTTTCTTCTTTTCTTTTTTTATTTGGTAGACAAAAAAGCTTTCTTAAACCATTGTATCATCTTCCATTTCTGCTTCTATTTAAATTAAGTTCGCTTGATTGAGAACCACACACATAAACATATACACACACAAATGCTGGAATAGACAAGACACTAAATTCAGCATACTCAAATTAATAGATCTTAGATCTAACAACCTGCAGATTAAAAAGTTTAATATGACTATCCTCATCACACTCAACTCCTTTGGAACACCTTTTTTTTATGTATTTTTATTTTGTAAATAAAAGCCATCAGCACATTCTTCAGATTAAACAATAGAAACAAATACAAGAAGGAATAACAAGTTACCAACTAACCTCGTCCGGGTCCTAACAGAGCGCACAAAGCCAATCCACCTTTCACGTACGAATTATGCAATATTTCCCAGAATGATCCTAAAATCATAAACCATGTAAGAGATTACTAGTTTCAAATTGTAAAGAATCAGAAACAGAAAGGAATGAGCGCAGTACCATGAGCAATATGAATCCCAAGCGAATGCAATATATGCGAAGCGTGCGATCCACAGCACAAGATCACCAAGGTCCACGCAATAGCCACTCTATTCTGACCCTTTGCAAGCATCGCCTCCTTCTTCTCCGCCATTTCCTTCCACTTCTTCACATTATCCCCAATCCCTAAACCTGACTTCCTTCTCTCCGTCGGAAATCCACACTCCGTCAATCTCCGAGCAAGATCTTCCGCAACATTGACCGGAAACCTGTCCTCAACAACCTCCGATTTCAAACGAATCGCCGCTGTTTCAGTCAAAATGTTAACTACCACCGAATCAACACGTTCATCGGAAGCTAAGATCGATTTGACGCGGGAAACACATGAACCGCACATCATTCCGGTAACATCAAGAAGAACAGAAGAGACGTCACGCTGCTGTTGTAGCATCTGCGAATTCCCTGCCGGAGCTCCGATTTCAACAGCCTTGGCTAAGAAAACGTTCGAAGTTTTCCCGCCGGATATTGAACGGTAAGTCTGCGAACGTCGCTGGAGAAGAAACTGATTGAAGAGAAACCGACGAACATTTGAACTTCGGTCGAAGTTGAAACATAGTTTTGGCTGAGGTGATGATAGAGAGATTCTTAGAAGATCCATCGCCATTGAAGAAGCTCGGGAAGAGAAAATATGAAACGGATTTGATTTTCTCTACCTGTGGCGCCACAAGCGAATTCGATATCCGTTTATATTCTTTAACTCGTTGCCACGTGCTGATTTCTTGGATAGTATGTACTTGTAGCGTGTGATATTATGCTACGGCAGTGCATTGCAGCAATAGACGGGCTCAGAGTCAAACGACATAAGAAGACTTCTACCTGTTTAATACGTGCCAATTGGAGGAAGTGTAACTTTGAAGCTAATAGGATCTGTACGCAATCACTCATCCAGAGACATGTTTTCAAATTGATCCAATCAATTTAACGGTCTAGATTAAACTTCTCCATGTGATGGGAATTACAAGTTCACAAATTTGACTTTCATCACGTGGTAGAGCAGACTTTCCAAGTCTTTTTCAATCACATATGTGCACATAACCGGCAATACAACAGCACATAAAGTTGCAAAGTTCGCAAAATCATGCTCTGAACTTCCTGATTTTGTAGTTTAACACTGCTATCCAAGGTTTAAAGGCTCGGGATTAGGGACCGGACCGATTCTGGTCGGTCCCAATCCAGACCGGCAGTGCCAGTACTGTCCCGTCCGGATCTGGTACACAAAAATTGAATCAGATATTAAACTTTCAAATTAAAAATGGACCAGCAGTACCGGTCTGAACCGGCCGTACCAGACTGGTCCAGATAGATACCGGTCTGGACCATCCAATTCAAACAAATTGATAAAAAAAAACATAAAAAACACCTGCCTAGTTGTACCGGTCGCTGGACCGATTGGTCCAGAACCTCACAATACAATTATTCGTATCATGGCTAGGGACCGGACCTGATCAATCCGTTAAACCTTGCTGCGATCAGACAATACTTAGGCCTGTCAACGGATCGGATCATGATCAGACAATACTTAGGCCTGTCAACGGATCGGATCATGATCCGGATCCGATTTGAATCCGATCTAATAAGTCCGGATTCGATATAGGATTTATGATCAAAAATCCGATTAAAAATGATCCGATCCAATCCGAAATATAATCGGATCAAACTCAAATGTATAGTGATCCGATCTGATAAGGATCCGATCCAATTATATATATAGCATAAAGCCCTAAAAAATATCATTAGACATTTATTATTATCTCCAAATTAATTTTAAATATAATATTAATTAATTATTAAAAATTTTAAAACCTAAAGATCAAAAAGACACATACAAGTTATCGGATCAAATTCGGATTATCTATTTTATAATTCCGTCAGATTTCGAATCAGATTCGGATTTCCGGATTTCACTATCGGATCGGATTCGGATCAGTTCCGATTCGGTGCGAATCGGACCCGTTGACAGGCCTAACAATACTTTGGCAATATAAAAGTCACATTTTTTCATAAAATTATTAAACAAGAAGAAGAAAACGGAGGGTAACCCCGCATCCATGTTGCAACATCACAACTTACATATGCATCATAGATCTATAAAATTTAGTACATCAGTACCTAGTGAAGTCCAAATACACGAGGGAAAAAAAATTAAATTAAAGATACAACATGTATAACATCCCAGGCATAGAGCAATAAAACTTGCAAAACCATATAATTAACTGACTGGATTTGAAGGCAGCATTTTGGGAAAGATCAGGCGCATATGATACTCATATGTTGCACATTTGGGGGAGAAGAAAATTTCAAAAAAAAATATTTCTGACTACAGAAAATTGGGCAGTTCTTGGTTTTTCTGTGTCTTGAGAATGATATTCTACCAAAAAAGAGAAAGGGAGAGATTGGAGGTTTAGTTTCCTAGATAGATGCACCTTACAACAACACACATCTCGGCGATCCATGCTTTTGGATGCTTTACAAGAAGGCACGGGGAAATATTATCACGATGGACCTTCCCGAGAATCAACCATGTTGAGATGTTTCAATAATGGAGTCATCTTCAATCCAATGATCTGCACAAGGGGATTCGAGTGACCATCCAAAAACTCCTTTGTAACCTGCAAAGAGCACAACATGACAGCTTATAATCTATAGTATGCATTTCCGCAATTTTGTAGTCCTCTATGCAATTCTAAACTACAAGGTACATGAACATAGACATTTCACTAACTACAAGGAACATGAACACAATGACAGGGATATTCAGAAAATTCATTCATGCATTTTATAAGGAAAATGTAATCGTCTATTGAAATTTGAAGAGCAAAGGGGGTGCATCTATATTGTACACAAAACATATGAATCCTATCAATCCAGGATATTCAATCAATGGGCCCTCTCTTGGATGTACCCTAGTCAAACTATCAAAATTGGATGTGATAATCCCAAAAAATCCTTCTATATGTACAATTTATCCATAAAAGCCACTTGAGTTTTGTAAGAACAATCAGAACAGTAAATACCTGTGGCTATCGCCACCAACTAAACAGTCAAATCATAGTTCGATGGATTATGTGTGCGCTAAAGATACAAGAAAACAACTTATTTATCCCCATTCGCAACAAAGTAATCTATCCATATTATTTATTTAATTTTATCAGAATTTATTTATTTTCTCATCAGTCAAGTGCTCAAAAGATAACTGAAAGATATTTTATGTACAAATGAAAAATCAAATACTTGTGTTAGTTTCATGTATACACATGCTCATCAATAGAGTCCACCCCTCAGAGAGAGGCCAACCAAATATAATACCATTAAGACCCATGCCGCTACCCTTTTTTCCTTTACAATGACTCCATAATTTTTAAGAGGTGGAAGATCATTCTCAAGGCAAATATTTTGTGTTTTCTCATGTAGTATCACGGACACTATCGTAAATCAGCTGTACGCCTGTATCCCATTTTTGCGTCTTACCTCGTACTACATGTATGAGTGTGAACCCAAATTAGATCATGCCACTCTATTCTTCCCAGAACACAGAATTTCATGGTGTCGGAGCCAAAGGCTCTCAATATATCTCTGAAACACCCACCTTCAATGAGCCACATGCTCGGCTTTTGAGTCATAAACTAAGACATGACAATACCCTCACTCGTCCAGTTGGTCACATAGGAGACCAAACTGCATTTTTTTTTTCAAACCAAAATCAGCCACAGGATCAGTTCTCTGGCCCTTGTTGGCCCAAAAAAACACCAGAAATTGTTTAATCAAAATCACCATGACCAACAACGTGCCAGTTTAGTGATTTTCTTATCCCTACTGGTTTTCAGCCAAGTGAAGCTGAAAGTTCAATGTTCAAACTTCATTCCTAATCTGGTGTCTTGATTGCTTTTCTGCATGTTGATGAATGATGACATCATCCTTTACAGGTGATAGCCATAGTCTTCCCTTTGAATTAATTCATCTTGTAGTTCAATTATGACTTTGAAGACGGCACTTTCATTCTTTTACCAATGGGTTCTATACTGCTGGAATTCAAGGGTATTTTGATTTTGGATTTTGTAGATGAGGTTGGGGGTTTTGGTTGATATCATCATTTAATGATGGGCTAGCCTTTTTTTGGCTACCCCTTCAAATTTAACCAAAACTGAATTATGCCACATTATTCTTCCCAAAGTATAGATTTTTAGCTCTTGATGGAATGTTCAGATCACTTTCATGATCTCTTCAGTTATGAACTATTAATGGACTAGTCTAAAATCTACAAAGGTTCTTGAGTGAAAATCATGTCTTGCATATATCTAGCATTTAGCTGAGGTATAGAAGTTCGATTGTAAATGTAGAGAAATATGATGGGTGATATGCAGGATGTGGCAGAAGCTGGTATTACCAAGAACAACCAGAAGCATTGCTCAAGAACTTCAAATGCATTAAATAAGTTGTACTTTAAAGGTTTAAATTAACAAATATTTGACCTCCAAATGTATATAAACGGTCTGTCTGACATGATAAATGTACCTGAGTGCATCCAAACAGTTTGAGCACCCTCAGCTCTAAGCAATTATCCACAATCAATCCTAATGCTGCATCTGTCAAATTGCGGCACCAAGATAAATCCAAACTCAGCAGTTTTTTTGAGCGTTTGGCTAGTGATATTGCTGTGTGGCCGCCAACCTGTTACAAGTCACTTACTGGTAAGTTACAATAATTTGAGGTACAAATAAGCCAGGTTTCCAGCTCCTCTTAAACAAATGACCAGCTAACAAGCTTGGCAGGTAAATAAATTTATAAATCTAAGCTGGCCAGAGGACCAAGGAGCTAGTGTGAGCAGTACACCCATAGACTGATACAGTGCCAACTCTAAGCTTGGGATATTGAAATAGCATATCATTATTCCTAGACCCCTACCATATCCCACAGCCATTTCTCTCTCTCTCCCTCCCTCCCTCCCTCCCCCCCCCCCCCCCCCCCCAATGTGAGACTACATTTTGTAGTGAGAACAAAGAAGCGATGGACTCAAGTGTTTACGGATGAATCTCAGTAAGGCATTAGAAACTGGTCCCAAGGCCATCTCATTGTCTTGGCAAGCCTGAAGTTAAGCCCCACTTCAGCCTGCAGACCAGAATCTGTAGCCCCGTCCCAACAATGATGCAGGGGCCAGCCTGGACCATTCACACTACAACTTTGATGGCACAAAACATAATCCTAAACTTCATTTAGAAATCACAATTGAATGAAGAAAAAGTAAAAAGATAGTGGTATCACTCAATTGGCTCGAGTCTCGGAAAAAGGTCATGTGATAAAAATATTGAACGCTTACAGTTTTTCACTTTATAAGGCTTATATATAAGGCTCATGGTATGAACATAAGACCATCAGCAAGTGTGGACCATATTTTTCAAGCATGCAAAAAAGGAAACATACAAATAAAAATAGAATAAAGCAAAAATGATGAAAACCTGTGAAAAAAAGGAAATAAATATTGTGCCTTGAGGGCAACTGTATCCTCTGGATTTAAATAAAACATAAAATGCTAGAATGTAAAAACGGTATTGCAATGCCATACCTTCTTAACATTATTGAGTGAAAGTTCCTTTAGAGACTCTCCAGAGATTTCCAAGAATGCAGCAATAGCTTCGTCACTGCCATGTGAAGTTTGCATGGTTAATTCTCAATAATCAAGAACTGGCCAGACTACATTAACTATTTTATGACTGACTTAATGCATAATCCTTGAGAGAATGTATATTGGGGGTGAGCTCAGTGGGGAGCTCATTGTCAAGCCAAGCCTTTTTTCAGATGAATTCCTTGATTGGCCACATGCATCTGTCAGGGTGGTTGGTAAATTTTCCAACCTTGAGCTGCACTAATCCTATTCTTTATTCCACCGACAGAGTCATGATTAGGTAGTTCCTTGCTATAGGCAGCTAATATAGATCCTAAAATATGAAGCCTCGGCTGTAAGACCTGTTTGCAAAATAGGATTATATTGGAAAAAATGTTCACTTTTACTAATATGCATATAAGAATAATTCTCTCTCAGCAAACCATTTTCTGACAGGATTTTTGGCATCCAAATAATGTCTTTGATGCATGGTAGCATCATTAGGCTAGGTCTGGGTATTATGTAATAGAATGGTGGAGGAGGCTAAAGTCAGGTGTAGGGTAGGGTGGGCAATGAAGTTGCTATAAACATAAACTTATACAATCCGTTTGGATCAAGGGGAATTGGTCCCTCAAAGGATGAAGGTCACTAGCCACATTAAAAAAAAGAAATGACAAAGGGAAAAAAAAGCGGTTGAAAGTCAAGGGCCAACCTACAGGACCCTAATAATAATATGAAATAACAAGCAATTAATGGTGTTAGGCACATGAATGGAACAATAAACTTAAATCTATATACTTATGCAATACAAGGTGATGTGTGCGCACTACTCAAAGGTTGCTTTAATGCAAGCAGGTTAATCAAAAATTATAGGAGAGGAAAGTTTTTACTATAGATTGTCAACCAGCATAGATTTAGGTATTATAAGCCAAAACGGAAAAATATCAGTATTTTTTCGATTTTGACATTGACTGATTTGGAACTTGAATGGTGTGTACCCACCTATACTTGAGCAATGCATTCTCATTCTACACTGTATCAGGAGATACATACAGATACTTGATATGTATTGGCCGATACATATTAGTTTTGAAAGGGCCCAAAACCGAGACAATCAGGTCAACAAATATCATATGGCTAAATATTCACGATATCTTGAACGAAATAAAATGCATGATACTACATTAATTTATGTATATCGGAAGCTGAATATTAGGAAGTAGATCCAGAAATTACTAGGAATACCTGAACGCATTGCGGCAAAGTTTGAGCATTTCAATTGACCGACAACCACTGGCAAGATAACTTATTGCAGAATCTGTCAATTTGCGCAAGTTCACAAGGTCAAGGGCACATAATCTAGGACAAGTCTCTCCAATGACTTTCAGAGAAGTATCAGTCAGTTTCCTGCATGCAATGTAAAGCATCGAATATCATAAAAGGAACATTCGTATGACTAACATCATGTGAGATAAAAGGAAAAACATAAGCTTCATATGTGACATCCACAATCAACAGCCAACACAAGTGAAGAAGTTTAATGTCGGGATGATCTTCAAGGCATATTATTGATTAATAAGAATATTTATAAAATAATTCTCAAAATTGCACGAGTAGGAGTCAAAGGGACTTACACACAATTAGCAAAATGAAGCTCCTTCATATTTGGGCCAAGTATAGCTAATAGTTCACTCACAAAATCATCACAAACAGTTTGAATGCCCGCAACTGATAACACCTCCAAATGTTCCAACGTCTTCAGTGCAGGGAGGATAAGCATGGCATCAATGTTTTGGCAATCATCAATATACAATTCCTTCAGTATTGATCCCAGAGAATCAGCTAGAGCATCGATGCCTGTAGAAGTAAGAAGGGAGCACTGGCCCAAGTTTACTGATCTTAGTGCAGGTGCAGAAGCAACAAGCACATTTAGCCCACTATCCGATAGAGAGTATGCACCTCTCAAGGATATACAAGCTAATAAAGGCAAACTACCTGGTGACCAACCTAAGGTAGCTCGTAATATATGATCAGGAACACAGCGCCCACATATGTCGAGTTGCAGCTCCTGATTCCACAAACTAGAAAAATTCAGATTAACCAGAATAATTGAATTATTAAAATATAAGAAGCTAGTACTCCATAAACCATACATTAATAAACTGTTGAGCAGATCCGTAACCTTTTTTTTTTTTTCTTTTTTATAGTTTTTTAATCAATGAGAAGGGGTGAAGCTTGTCATAAACTTCACTTTGTGGCATGTCAAAACAGTAAATAAGGATTATTTCAAAACAGAAATGAAAACATCAAGCAATGCACCAGAAAATAGAAATAGTAACCATCCCACCACTCTACCCATAATAAGACAATCAGCATGATTATCCAGTATCTGATGGTGCGACAGATATAAAAAGCTCTAATGCATAGAAGACAACTCAAATGTGAAATGACTAACAAAATTACCACCTTATTTTTGCTGACAGCCCCGAAGAAACTTGGTAATATTGTATTAATGAGACATACTTCACAATTCACACCACGCTTTAAAGCCAACAATTGGAAAAAATCACAATCCTAAAACCCAGAATTTGGGATATTATTGTCAATACGGCTGACACATAGTAAACACAGGTCACAGAAGTGGGTCACGCAGTAGTTCCCAAGAACCCTCCCCTGCATGTACATATGCACAAATAAGGTTTTAAAAAGATGGAAAACTAATATACTTTCTGAGTCACATTACCTTAGAGTCGCAAATCGGATTAAATAACTATGAGAGACTACCACACACCCCTCCCACCTAAAGCCTGCATTTACACGAGTTATCATATATTTACTTGCAGTCTTCCCAGCTAAAAGTTACCTATAAACATAGGTGGCGAAGACGAACCATCCTGAGACTTGTAGAGTTTAAACTGCATACTGCAGTGTTTGTTCTTTGATCTTTATTTTTTTTCTTTTTTCCCTTAATTTTTTTCCGGCGGAGGGGGGATCCTGGTTACTGATATGCCTAGTTCCGGAGACCACTAGACCCCTAGATGCCAAGATGGCCACCTTTAACAACAATGGATAGAGATAAAATAGCGATTAGAAGCCCGAAGAATTTACATGGTTCATAAAGCCTTGATAGACACTGTAAATATTAATGTTTATTGAATTTGCTATAATTATTACTATAAGATAAAAGCAGCATTATGAAATTGGAAACTAGTAAGAAATAGCATACCGTCAAGTTGTTTGTGTCACATCCCTCAAAGGTTTGCATGAACTGTTCCTCTGTTATCTGTGAACAATCCTTTATCCGTATTTTCGTAGGAGATGCACGGACGAGGAGCTCCATAAAATGGCAGTCCATTCCCCGAGAATCACAGAGCAACTGAGAAAGTTTGTTCCGCATTTCATCCGGAACACCTTCAAGCGAAGCAATCTCCCCGGCATTCTTAACAAGAACATCCATACAATGATCTTGCAGTGAAGGAACCAAAAGGATTGACTGCCTATGACACTGATTCTTTGAGGGCGTCCATTCAATCACTGGGGCTGGCTTGCTTACTCCTGAAATAGAGGTCTTTTGTGGAGCATTTACCCTCATGGCTCGCTCTTTAATTATCTTCATTGCAGTAGAGAAGGGCCCCGGCCAATCTTCGGTTTCCTCAACAACTCCAATTCCTGGATTTTCCCTCTCATGCTCAGCCAACGGATTGTTATTTCCCTCCTCTTCGGAATGAAACTGGGCAAATCGTGAAGCATTTTCTCTAGCTATAGCTAGAAACCTTTCCCTCTTCCTTCTAGATGCTTTTTCCCTCGCATTCATCTTTGCAGACTGTGTTTCAACCTCCACTGCAACAGCTTCTTGCAGCTGGACAAGACCCGAGATTGCTTCCTCAATCAAAGTCTCTGCTTCAACATTGATACCCATGTTCACTGGATCAAGACTAAGCGATAACCAAGAATCCTTAATCAATTTCGCCTTCCCTTTCTCTTCACTACTGTATCTCCTTCTGCCATTTACGGCACTGCTTCCTTCACCAGTGAAATCAACATCCTCTCCACTTTCACCAATCAATATTTTCTCAATTTCTTCAATCTCTCCCTTGCCACCATCTTCTTCACAAGCATCATTCTCAGTTCCATCAGAATCAAGATTGATTACTTCCACTTTTCTCTTGGTAATTCTAGCTTCTGATTCTGAATTCAAAATCCCTTTATCTATCCCATCTCCTGCAGCTAAATCCAAATATGGTGAATTAAGATCAATATCCAACTTTCTCTTCCCTTTAGCCTCAGTCGCATTCATGATCCTTTCACTCCTCCGCCTAAAACTTCCCAAATCAGAACTCGACCCCAATTTCCCCGAATTTCTTCCTTCCTTCTCCTCACTTTCATCTCTCTCTCCATCCCCATTCAAACTCAACTCAGCTTCTTTCAAACCCTTATCCTCCTCCTCCACCATTGAAAACGATTCCTCCAAACCAAACAACTGTTTCTCAACTCCAACAATCTTCTCTTCAACTAAACTAGAACCCCTAGCTTTCTTCACTCTCAAACCCAAGCCCCGACCATTAGGCTTCCCTGAACCCTTTCTCTTCACACTCTCAGAATCAGAATCCGAACTATTTTCTCTCTTCCTTACTCGCCGCTTACCTGAAACCGAACCCTTGCTTCTATCTCCGTCATCCACAGGCGACTTCGAAGCAAGTCGAGAACTCCGTCTCCGATTAGTTCCCGAAACAGAAACCAACCCAGACCCTAATACAAGATCATCTGGTTTTGAATCGGGAGAATGAGAATACGAAGAATGACTCACACTCATTGGCGGAGAAGAGAGAGAATATGAAGGATTCGAAGCTTCAAGTGTTTTTGCAGGAGTGGATGGTTCGATTATCCTGTTTTTTAGGGTTTCAGAGGAAGATTTAGGGATTATTTCTCGAGACCTAAGGACTGTCATTACTGATGAGATTGAGAGATAAAAACAGTTGGAAACCAGCGGGAAAGGAGAGCGAAGATTCCGGAGAGAAAGGAAGGATTTTAAGTGGAGGAATTCGCGAACCGGCGAGCGGTTTTGTTTGGTTCGGTAGTTTTGGCGTATGAGAGAAGCTTGCGTTTATTCTCGTTGAGGGACCATTATATTTCCCGCGCAATGGAACGATACCGTCATGTAACGTATACGGTACGGTATATCTATACTTCTATAATTGTAGGGGTATTTTGGACAATCGGCTTTCAAGCGAATCTGAGCCTTTAATCAAATTTTCTGTTTTGTTTTCTTCACTAAGGCTGCGTTTGGTTTGCGTCATTTTTGTGGGAAACGAAAAAGAAAGTGAAAAGAAAGAGAAAGTAATGTGAAAAGAAAGTGAAAATAAGTCTTTTGTTACTGTTTGATTTTCGCAGGAATATTGAATGATTCTGAATGAAAATCCTGTATAACGTGTTTGGTTAGCGAGAAAATCATAAAAATCCTGAACACAATTTCCTATTATACCCTTCTAACATAAATCATATTTATGCTATGTTAAATATTTATTTAGCATA
>JAUPMG010000010.1:1494726-1521807 GCA_031762675.1 Pachysandra terminalis
CCTTTACCTGCTGACAAGTGAGGCACCTTGCTACAAACTGAGCTATCTCCTTCTTCATCTCAGGCCACCAGAAGTTCACTCTCAAATCATGGTACATCTTTGTACTCCCTGGATGAATGGAATACCATGAACTGTGTGACTTCTTCATAATCTCCCTTCTAAGCTGCTGGTCGTCCGGTACACATAGACGACCCAAGTATCTGATTAGTCCATCTACATGCACAGTCCACTCTGGCTTTTCGTCATCAGCTGCTAGTAACTGAAGCTCATGATCATTCCTCTGACCTGCAGCAATGCAAAGTTTCAAAGAGGGTTTGGCAACCATACTGAATAGATAACTCTCCCCACGCTGATCCACTGATCGTACACCCAAGTCCGCTATAGCCCGATATAAACTCCACTCTTGGCGCATCAACTGAGATAGCACACCACGAGGTCTACGGCTCAATGCAACAACCACCACATTTGCCTTCCCAGGATGATAGTTGAGCGACAAAATATAGTCATTCAACAACTCAATCCACCTCCTCTGGCGCATGTTGAGGTCCTTCTGGGTGAAGATGTACTTCAGACTGTTATGGTCTAAAAACAACTCGAACTCTTCTCCGTAGAGGTAATGTTGCCATAGCTTTAGGGCAAAGACTACTGCGGCCAACTCAAGATCATGAGTAGGGTAATTACGCTCATGATTCTTAAGTTGTCGCGATGAGTAAGCCACGACTCTTCTGCTCTACATAAGAACTGCACCCAACCCTTGTAAAGATGCATCCGTATATACCTCCATCTTCTGACCGTTGACTGGTATCACGAGAACTAGCACTGAAGTCAACCTCTTCTTTAATTCGCCAAACGCCGTCTCACACTGATCGTCCCAGTCAAAATTCACATCCTTCCTGGTCAGTCGGGTCAAAGGTGCGGTTATGGTGAAAAACTTCTCTATGAATTTTTTGTAGTAACCCGCCAGACCAAGGAAGCTTCTGATCTCTGATGCATTCTTCGGTCGTTCCCAACCCAGAACTGCATTCACCTTCGACAAATTCACAGAGATGCCACTCTTGGAAACTACATGGCCGAGAAATTTCACCTCATCCCTCCAGAAGTCACACTTATCAAACTTGGCCTATAGCTGGTGCTCGTACAGTGTCTGCAACACTATCCTGAGACGCTCGTTGTGCTGCTCCCTAGACTTTAAGTAGATCAGAATATCGTCTACGAAGATAACGGCAAACTAGTCCAAATAAGGTCTAAACACCCGGTGCATCAGATCCATGAAAGCTGCCGGCGCATTCGTCAACCTGAATGGCATTATTACAAACTCATAATGTCCATAACGAGTGCGAAAGGCCGTCTTGTGGACATCCTCCTCTCTGATCCTTAGCTGATGGTATCCTGACCTCAGGTCTATCTTAGAGAAGTATTGCGCTCTTCTCAGCTGGTCGAACAAGTCATCAATCCTAGGTAAAGGGTACTTGTTCTTCACTGTGACCCAATTCAATTGTCTGTAGTCTACACAGAGACGAAGTAACCCGTCCTTCTTGACAAATAAAACTGGTGCACCCCACGGAGACGTACTCGGTCTGATGAAGCCAAGAGAACTCAATCCTTCTAATTGTTCTTTCAGCTCGCGTAACTCTGGCGGAGCCATCCGATAGGTCGCAAGTGAAATAGGTGATATTCCAGGCACCAAGTCAATACAAAAATCTAATTCTCTCCAAGGTGGCAAACCTAGAATCTCCTGAAATACCACGTTGTACTCTCGGACTGTGGGTATATCCTCCAAGGATAACTGCTGTCCCACCTCCGTTGTACCTAGGAAATCCGTCTGATACTCATCCTTCTCGGTCCCGAGAAAAGTAAGTCGCCTACTCCCAAGAAGGTCAAAGACTACAGTCTTCTCGAAGCAATCCACTCTGGCATGATAGGCAGTAAGCAAGTTCATGTCGAAGATTACGTTGAAGTCCACCATATCCAGTACAATCAAGTCGGCCTCTAGGTTAAGGTCTCCTACGCTTACCCCACAAGCTAGACATACCGGTGTAAGGTAGCTATCCCTCCTACTGGATTATTTACATTCAAAGGTGTCTATAACACACTATGTTGTAGGCCCAAAAATAGCATGAATCTATTGGAAATGAAAGAGTGTGATGCTCTAGAATCGAAAAGCACATGTACTGGGGTATGGAAAAGATGTAGTGTACCTTCGACAATCGCGTTAGACGCCCGATCATCTCTCGATATGGATGGGGTACTAGCCATGGCATTGGCTCTACCGCTCAGGCTGACGAGGAGCCTGTCTACCACCGTCCGTCTTGGTCGCAAGCCGACAGTTCCTCTGCACATGACCTGGCAGTTGAAGCATACGCTGGCCTCGCAGATCTCGCTGCCTGTACTGTTGATGCTGAGATGGCAATAGGTGTTGATGCACGTCTCGTACCACAGTGATAGCTGAATCAACAGGAGGAATACTGGTATGCTTGTTTTCATTCCTCTGACGTTTGTCAAGTCCCTGTCTCTGCTGGTAAGGCTGGAAGCGTCCACCCTTATTCTGCTTTAGCTGATCTCTTTGGTGTGCAGCCCGATCCATGTCCATCTCAATGTGACGCGCACACTTCAGGACCTCAGCTTATGTCCTGAACATCTGGGGTACCACCTTGGATTGTATCGCTATCCGCATCCCCCTCGAACTTGGCGACTTTATCCGCTTCGTTCGCCACGATATGAGGCGCATAACGAGACATCATAGCAAATCTTGCCTCATATTGTGCCACCAAGTGATTCCCCTGCTCCAGGAGCATGAAATCTATGGCCATCTGCCGACGATAGCTGCTCGGCAAGTAGGTCTCCAGAAACTGCTCCCTAAACTCAGCCCAGGTCAAGGTTGTGACCAGATTTCTCTCCACCTAACTTCAGATTTCTAAGTGATACCTAAGTTCTATAGTATTCTTGTAATCTATATCTGTTTAAAAACCTAGGCTCTGATACCAATCTGTCACGCCCTAGATCCCTATGCGGGATGGCACAGATCTCGATGTGCGACCTTCGGGATCCATTTCTGGACTGCGGATTCTCATCTCATAATCAAGACAAGGATGAAATAAAACTAATTTATTCATCGAACTGAGTCGCGGAAGCAAAATAACAAAAGTCAATAATAATAATCTATCAAACGGCTTCAGAAGACCCCTATTACATCCCAGATCAAGTTCCATACATGGTTCGTACAAAAGTAAAAATAAACAAATGTAGATAAAGGGTTTATTCCAAATAATAGGACCTCGACCTCCGTAAAGCTAAATCAATTTGCAACATTAAAGTTATGTGAGCCTTGAATGCCCAGTAAGCACTATCCCATTCAACTCAACATTATATATCATAATTGATTCAAAGGCATATGGCAAGATAGTTTTAATGCGACATGGTTATGATGAGAGTATGTCAAACAAATGCGCTAATGAGTGCTCAAACAATGAATACAATGATATGTTATGAAATGTCTAGTATTAGTGTGTAATGCTAAGTGTCCCTCATTGTAGCTTCCATAACACACAAAGGTTTCGGGACCGAAGTCATCAGGAACAAGCGGTATCCCCTCTCTCAATTCCGGGCACTAACCCATGGTACGAAGACCACCATGTATTGATTTTCTGAGTGTACAATACTCAAGGTCCAGCCGACCTTATGGAATCAATTAATAACTCATTTCGTAGGACTTGCAACCTACAAGTATAGAAAACGTTATCTTTTCCAACTTCAGGGCACACTTAACACTCTACATGAACATAGTATGAATGCTTTATTAACTCGTAAGACCCAAATGATAGTCTCCCTTAGAAACTATCCGCGCGCCCATACACGCGGATAATCCATTGGATTCCATCATTCACATCCTAACATTTCAACTCAATCTCAAATCTACACAATCCGAGACTCAGAATCTATAAATGATAAGATCCCTCGGAAACTACCTAAGCACCCATACACTCAGATAATCCGTTAGATCCCATCATTTATAATCTAATCTGAAGACCAATAGAAGGTGTGTGTTCAGTAAGTCAGCTCAAGTGAAGGGCATCAAGGCATAACATGTCAATGGAACACATGCCCATGACCCTCCATTGATCCCTATAATCACCCCCATAAAATCCCGGACCAATCTCACCATCCAAACCCTCCTATTGTCTTAAAATATCAATTCGTCGGTACCCTCATCGGTGTACCGATGGGTACCGGTAGTCTCATTAAATCTTCCGTCGGCAGGCCCTTCAGTGTACCGACGCTTACCGAGGGATAACAGAGGTCTCTAGTCGGTGGCGTGTTCGGTGTACTAACGAACTCGGTTCACATTTCCATCGGCAGGCCCGTTGATGTACCGACGCCTACTGATCAACTCAAGTTGTCGTTTCCTTTCTCACCTTCGGTAGGGCTATCGGTGTACCGATGCCTACCGAAGGGTAACAGGGATTCCCTGTCGGTGGCATGGTCAGTGTACCGACGCCCACTGATGAACTCTAACACATGTGCACAAAATCCATCAGTAGGCCCGTCGGTGTACTGACGCGTCTAACTACGATCGCAAACAAGTTTGTTCGTGGTTTTTCCTTAAGTCGTTTTCCATCGTAATTCAAGTATATCTCACATGCATCAATCTTAACATCTTAGGATGAAAACCAAGTACATATTTACTCACTGAAAAACAACAATTCATGCAATAAGCATTGAAATCTCAATTGATATGGTAAACATGCATTATTCCTCAGAATTTCTAACTCAATTTGGCACATAATGGAATCAATCAGGATAGGTAATTTACATTGATTTCTAGATAATTTCGGTAGAAAACCAGTAGGTGATGTGCAAACTCCTTTCCTTCTCTTCCTTAATTCCTTCTTCTCCTTTCTTCTGCAAGAATGGCTAGACTTAGACCCTTCTTATTCTCAGTTTTTCTTCTCAGATTTCTCTTAATTTTCAAACACAATTCCTCTTGTGTTCTACGACGGGTTAGAGTTATAGGGGTTCATTCCCTCTATTCTCTCCCACGACAGTCCCCCGCTAGGAGATACGACACTTGACTTGTTTAATGCACAACCGTGCGTTTGAATTTGGTCTGCCTAGTTTTCTCTTACACACTTAATCCTAAGGTTTCATAAATCACACAAAGACCCCAATTAATACTTAAATGTTTAATTAGTTAAACAAACCATATAAGTTCATGAAATCTAATCATTAATTAAATGAAATAAATAAGGAGAAAATCCTTTTAGTGGGTTTATGTCACTACAATTATCACTCACACATCACAAAATTAATGTTTTTGATCAAATTTTAGGTTTCTCCAGGAAAATTGGGTATTAACACTCACACATCACAAAATTAATGTTTTTGATCAAATTTTAGTTTTGGCCAAGAAAACTGTGTATTAACACTCACATCACAAAATTAATGTTTTTGATCAAATTTTAGTTCTTGCCCAAAAAACTGCATAATAACACTCGCACATCACAAAATTATTTTTCATGAAAAAGTTTAAGTTTTGGTAAAGAAAACTTTGTATTAACACTCACACATCACAAAATTAAAGTTTTTCATCAAATTTTAGTTTTATCCCTATGTATTAAAACAAACACAATACCAAATTAATTTTTTCATTAAATTTTAGTTTTTGCCCAGAAAATTATGTATTAGCACATCACACATCACAAACTTAATATTTTTAATTAAATTTTAGTTTTTGCCTTGAAAACTGTGTAATAACATTCACACGTCACAAAATTATTTTTTTTTTATCAAATTTTAGTTTTGGCCAAGAAAATTTTATATTAACACTCACACACATCACAAATTTAATTTTTTGATAAAATTATTGTTTTTACCTAGAAAATTGGAAAATTAATGTTTTTGATCAAATTTTTGTTTTTTCCCAAAATGTTTTTTTATTAGCGCTCACACATCACAAAATTAATGTTTTTGATCAAATTTTAGTTCTTGCCCTAAAAATTGTGTAATAACACAAACATCATAAAATTAATTTTTTTTTGAACAAATTTTATTTCGGCAAAGAAAACTGTGTATGTTAACTCACACCACAAAATTAAAGTTTTTGATCAAATTTTAGTTTTTTCCCAGAAAACTGTGTATTAACACACACATCACAAAATTAATGTTTTTGATAAAATTTTAGTTTTTGCCCAGAAAACTGTGTAATAATAAAACTCACACAACGCAAAATTATTTGTTTTGTCAAATTTAGTTTTTCCAGCAAAAGTGTATATTTACACTTAAATATAAAAAATTAATAGTTTCAATCAAATTTTAGTTTTTACCAAAAAATTGTGTATTAACACTCACACATCACAGAATTAATGTTTTTTTTTATCAAATTTCAGTTTTTGCCAGAAAACTGTGTATTAACACTCACATAACACAAAAGTGATATTTTTGTTCAAATTTTAGTTTCTACCCAAAAACGGTGTATTAACACGCACATATCACAAAATTAATGTTTTTGATCAAATTTTAGTTTTCGTTGAGAAAGCTGTGTGTGATCACCCCACGGTCGGGTGAACCCTAGGCTGATAGGGTTATTTGGAGTCGCCACCATTCATTGAGTTCGGGTGTGAATGGTCACCCTTTATATGTCAATTAATCCCAAAAATTGACAAAAATTAAATAAGCAATGGCTTAACCAGATTTCGGGTAAGGAGGTTTATTTGAGAGATCGGGAAGGTGTTAGGCACCCGTCCTCTCCCAGTTTAACCAGTTACCCGGTTCAAATATGTTTGGTCAATAAAATCTAGAAAGAAAATAAATTAAATTAATCAAAATTCTAGAAAATCCTAAAAAGTTTTAAAAGAAAGAAAAAAATATAATGCAAATCAACAAGAGTCAATTAACCACAATAGCCGCAATGAACCAGTGAATCCAAAGTTGATAAACAATCCAATGGCATATATAAATTTCGTCTAAAAACATACTAAATGGATGTAAACAGCATAAGTGTGCCATAAACAAACAAATCATATGAATTAAATATTTTCATCCATCATGAATCAAGTTGTTCTCACTTCATCAGAATTTAAAACACCCTAGAACATGATTTCAATAACTTTTAATCTCTACAAAAAGGACTGAAACCCATCAACAATTAAGTTCACCAAAACATAACGTTCATAAACCTCTTCTCACCAATCAAGATTGATTGAATTTAAAAAGGATAATGGTATGTTTATACCTGTAAGAGCAAATGAAAATCCCCTGTGTACTGCTCACTACTTTGAGCTCCTCAATGGAGCTTGGGTTGAGCCACAGCTGCAGTAGGTGGCATTTGAATGTGGTTGAATTGCAGATTTGGGTTGCAGCTAAGTTCAAGAGGGTTTGAAGAAGGAAAAAAAATGGAGAGAAAGGCTCGGATGAGGGATTTGAGGTTGTGTGATGAAGGTTTGGTGATGGTGTGGAGGTCTGTAGGTGGAATGAGAAGATAAGTTCGGTTTTGAGTTGGTTTGGGGGTTGGTTCAGTGGATTCAGGGTTTGGTTCAAGGTTCAAGGGTTTTGGTTTTTGGGGGTCTGTTTTGCTATTTTGTCTTCTTTTTGGCGAGGGGCTTATATGTTTTTCTGTTTTTGTTTTCTACAGGTAAGAAAACGGAGGGGAAAGCAGAGGAAGGAGAAGAGGGGAAGAAAGAGAAAGGAGGAAAAAGGCCGGAGAGGGTGGTCGGAGAGAAGGAGCAACTAGAAGAGAGAGACGGAACAGAGAGAGGTCGTGAGGGAGTTACTGAACGGAGAGCAGAACGAAAAAGAGAGAAAGAGGGAAACACAGAGAGATGGGAGAGAACAAAGGTAGTGAGGCTGTCAGTGAGCAGGAGTGGGCGATGGAGAAAATGAAGCAGTAGCGCGGCGGTAGTGGCTGGTGGAGGTGAGGCGCGAGCGTGCTTGGAATAGGAGTGTGCGGTAATGGAACCGGGGTGCACAACAGGGAACTGGGCAGATAAAAGGGATAAGGGAGAGCTTGCTTGGAGACAATTTTTCAGTCTGTGGGAGCTTTTTCTCTCTACGTTTGTCCCTTGCCTTCTTAAATAGAAGAGGAGGGAAAGAGAGAGAAAGGAAGGGAAGGAGAAAAGAAGGAGGGAGAGAGCATGTGGGGTGCTCTCCCTCTCTCCAAATTTATTTGTATATTTTTTTATTTCTTTTTATTTTTGTTATTTCTTTCCTTTTTTATTTTGATTTTCTCTTCTTCTTTTTTTGGGTTTATGATTTGAGAAATATTTCAACCATTGGATTGAACTGTTTGGTCCAAATGACTGGATTAGGGGCAAAACTGTCATTTTCCAATGGACTTCGAATTAGCCTAAGTTTATACTCATTGGAGGAATTTTGGCTAAGGAATTCAAATTTAAGGTTGAAAATGGATTTAGGACTGAGATGAATCAGGTGGGGTCGACTAGGGGTATTTTGGACATTTCATATGATTTTTAGGATTTTCAGGAAAATTGGCAATATGATTGGGGGTTGTTTAGAGATGATTGGGAGATAAGAAAAAGCCAAGATCAAGCCTCCAGGAGCTGCAAAGATCAAGAGAAAGTCGCGCTCGTGCAAATTGGGGAGTATTAACAATCATATATCACAAAAGTAATATCTTTGTTCAAATTTTAGTTTTTACCCAAAAACAGCGTATTAACACTCGCACATCACAAAATTAAGGTTTTTCTGTGCATTAACACTCACATATCACAAAAGTAATATTTTTGTTCAAATTTTAGTTTTTACGCAAAAACGATGTATTAACACTCACACATCACAAAATTAATGGTCTTATAAAATTTTAGTTTTTACCTAAAAACTATGCATTAACACACACATCATAAAATTAATTTTTGGATCAAATTTTAGTCCAAGAAAACTATATATTAACCCACACACATCACAAAATAATGTTTTTGATCAAATTTTAGTTTTTGCTTAGAAACTGTGTATTTAACACTCACACAATTCAAAATCAATGTTTTTGATCAAATTTTAGTTTTTGCCTAATGAAATTGTGTAATAACACTCGCACATCACAAAATTATTTTTTTTGATCAAATTTTAGTTTTAGATAAGTAAATTGTTTAATAACACTCACACATGACAAAATTATTTTTTTGATCAAATTTAGTTTTGGCTAAGCAAACTGTGTATTAACATTCACACATCACAAATTAATGTTTTTGATCAAATTTTAGTTTTAGATAAGTAAACTGTCTAATAACACTCACACATGGCTAAACAAAATTATTGCAAACTCATTGTTTTTTACCTAGAAAACTATGTATTAACATTCACATCACAAAATTAATGTTTTTGATCAAATTTTCGTTTTTGCCCAGAAAACTGTGTAATAACACTCACACATAACAAAATTATTTTTTTGATGAAATTTTAGTTTTGGCCAAGAAAACTGTGAATTTACACCCACACATGACAAAATTAATTTTGTAATTTAATTATTGTTTTTACCTAGATAACTATGTATTAACACTCACACATCACAAAATTAATGTTTTTGATAAAATTTTAGTTTTTGCCCAGAAAACTGTGTAATAAAACTCACACTTAGTTGATGAAATTTTAGTTTTGGCCAAGAAAACTGTGAATTAAGGGTCACACATCGCAAAGTAATTTTTTTCATCAAATTATTGTTTTTACCTCGAAAACTGTGTGTTAAAACTCACACATCACAAAATTAATTTTTGATCATATTAATGTTTTTACCTAGAAAACTCTGTATTAACACTCTCACGTTCCAAAATTAGTTTTTTTGAACAAATTATTGTTTTTGCTGAGAAAATTTTGTATTAACACTCACATTTCACAAAATTAATGTTTTTGATCAAATTTTCGTTTTACCAAAAAAATTGTGTAATAACACACACATCACAAAATTAATGTTTTTGTTCAAATTTTAGTTTTAGTAAAAATATTGTATATTAACTCACACATCACAAAATTAATGTTTTTGATCAAATTTTAGTTTTAGCCAAGAAAATTGTGTATTAACACTCGCACGTCACAAAATTAATTTTTTTTTATCAAATATTAGTTTTTGCCTAGAAAACAGTGTATTACCACTCGAACATCACAAAATTAATTTATTTGAACAAATTTAGGTTTTGCCTAGAAAACTTGGTATTAACGCGCACACATAATGTTTTTGACCAAATTTTAGTTTTTTTCCGAAGAAACTGTGTATTTACACTCACACATTACAAAATTAATGCTTTTGATCAAATTTTTGCTGTTACCGAGAAAACTGTTTATACACTCACACATCACAAAATTAATGTTTTTGATCAAATTTTAGTTCTTGCCCAAAAAACTTTGTAATACCACTAACACATAACAAAATTATTTTTTTTGTCAAACTTTAGTTTTAGCCAAGAAAACTGTACACCCACACATCAAAAAATTAATTTTTTGATTAAATTATTCTTTCTACATAGAACACTGCATATTTTAACACACACATAACAAAATTAATTTTTTGATCAAATTAATGTTTTTACCTAAAAAAACTGTGTATTAACACTAACACATTCCAAAATTATTTTTTTAGATCAAATTTTAGTTTTTGTTGAGAAAATTGTGTATGAACATTCACACATTACAAAATTAAAGTTTTTGATCAAATTTCAGTTTTTACCCAAAACAATTTGTATTAACACTCACATATCACAAAATTAATGTTTTTGATCAAATTTTAGTGTTTTCCCACAAAACTGTGTAATAATATTCACATATCACAAAATTAATTTTTTTGATCAAATTTTAATTTTTACTCAAAAAACTGTGTATTGACACTCAAATATCACAAAATTAATGTTTTTGATCAAATTTTAGTTTTGGCCAAGAAAACTGTGTAATAACACTCACACGCCACAAAATTAGTGTTTTTTTTATCTAATTTTAGTTTTGGTAAGAAAATTGGGTATTAACTCATACATCACAAAATTAATGTTCTTGATCAAATTTTAGTTTTGGCCATGAAAACAGTGTATTAGCATTCACACATCACAAAATTAATTTTTTGATCAAATACTAGTTTTTGCCAAGAAAACACTGTATTACCAATAAGACATCACAAAATTAATTTTTTAATCAAATTTAGGTTTTACCGAGAAAACTTTATATTAACACCCACACATCATAAAATTAATATTTTTGATGAAATTTTAGTTTTTGCTCAGGAAACTGTATATTAACACTCAAACATTACAAAATTAATGTGTTTGATCAAATTTTAGTTTTTGCCCAAAAAATTGTGTAATAACACTCACACATACTAATTTTTTTTTTTTTTTTATCAAATTTTAGTTTTGGCCAAGAAAATTGTTTATTAATAGCCACACATCACAAAATTAGTTTTTTGATGAAATTATGGTTTTTATCTAGAAAACTGTGTATTAACACTCACACATCACAAAATTAATGTTTTTGATCAAATTTTAGTTTTGGCCTAGAAAATTGTGTATTAACACTCGCACGTCACCAAATTAATATTTTTGATCAAATTTTAATTCTTGCCCAAAAAACTGTATAATAACACTCACATATCAATAATTTTTTTTTTGAACAAATTCAAGTTTTGGCAAAGAAAACTCTGTATTAACACTCACACATCACAAAAATAATGTTTTTGATCAAATTTTAGTTTTTGCCCAGAAAACGATGTAATAACACGCACACATCACAAAATTAAATTTTTGATCAAATTTTAGTTTTTACACAAAAAACTGTGGATTAACACTCACACATTACAAAATAATTTCCAGAATCACCATTATTAGTAGTAGTGTATCCTCAAATAATTTAATTCATTCCCGTGCCCGCACGTGGTTATTGCTAGTATATATATATTACCCAAGGAAAAAGTGTCTTCAAGTGATTAATCAAATCTTTTGGGCTTCCTTAAGGTGAAATGAACTGGGCTTGAGCAGCTTGGGTTAGTTAAAGTTTATGACAAATTCATAGGCTTGGGCGTACTCCCAAGCTTATTGGCTGGATTTGAATGGATTGGTTGGGTTTGTGTTGACAAAGCGGACTTTCCTTAATATGGTAAACTCAAACCCGCTCAAATAATAAATGGGTTGGATCAACCTGGCGGGGTTATGCGTCAGTCTGCCTGAAACCAAACAGCCCGTTTATTAAATGAGTGGGTTCGGGCTGACCATATACAACACAACCCATTTCTGACCCGATCGAACACGTCCCATTGTTACAGTCAAATTCCCTTTCACCCCTATATATAATGGTAAACATGTGTGTGTGTGAGAGAGAGAGAGAGAGGAAAACATCCTTGGTGTTGCTCTTGCAGAGAGAAGTCAAGGCTGTCACAGAGACCACATATACTATAATTGCTGCACATCTAAGAACAGAAAAGGATGATCAAACAAAACATAAGGAATTTATAACTCCTTGGTGTTGCTCTTGCAGAGAGAATTCAAGGGTGTCACAGAGACCACATATACTATAATTGCTGCACATCTAAGAACAGAAAATGATGATCAAACAAAACATAAGGAATTTATAACTTCTTGTTAATATATATAAATTTTGGGTTCCTGTCACTATGATCCTCTTGATGATCAGCTATGCAGAGACTAATTAATCACTATGCAGAGCATATTTATCCTGAAAAGAGAAAAGAAAAGGTCCATGACTTCATATAAGACTATCCCCTTTTGACTTTCTTATATATATATCTTGGGAGTACTACTTTGTTGACTAAGACTTTAGTTCCTTGGAGTAGATCAGTGTAGGATAGTGTTGAAATGTAAGAGAACCAGTTTTATTCAGCAAACCATATTCCATTCCATTGACTAGAGCCATAACTTCTGTTAATTAAACTGTGATACTTCTAATCTTTTCTCACATCTATTCATGTCCTTTTCATTTGCTGCCAATTTTTATTTTTATTATTTATTTTTTCAAGTTTGTTCCTTCTGTTCAAGAAGCTGGAGATTTCATTTTGGATATTTTATCTTTAATAGATTTGGAAATGTGAACTTAATTGAAGGGATAAAGGCTGAAGATGTTAAGAAAGAAAGATAAACGAGATGAAGAAGAAATCAAGCACACACAAGAAATAGATTTACTTGGTTCGGCAAATAGTGCATACATCCATGCACACCCGATTCTACTGTTCTCCAAAGCTCAAAAAAGAAAATGTTACAAAGAGCAGCCACAAAAGTATGACAAATGGCTATAGTTAGGACTAAATATAATAAAAAATGAAATTATTATTATATCCTTAGACCCGACGGAGTTGATAACTAGATCATCAATACTTCCCAAATGCCTCAGTAGGATGTGTCTCTACATAACAACAGTATATAATCTCATTTCTTTTGAAGATAAGAGGTTTATTTAATTCCAAATTTAAGAGAATGAAGAGTTAAGAATGGAAAGGGAGAAAGGGTGAGTTTAGGTTTTAAAAGGATTAGTTTTTTTTTTTTTTATTTGAATGCATCTCATGACACAAAACCAAGAATTGAACAGTTTTGATTGCACCACTGGAAACTTATGAGGAACAGCTCATTTTTTCTTGATTTCTTTCTTTTTGAAGTTTTCACCATGTCAATGGTTATTGTTATTTCCTTCTGGTTGGGTCTACAATGTCATCAATGGATTAAAGCTCTTTTGGTTGGGTCTACAATGTCATCAGTGGATTAAAGCTTGATACAGCATATAAACGATATCCATGGTGGGAGGTCAAGGTAGGCTCCACATTCCATCTCTTTTATGTTTTATCACATCAGTAACTTCAATGTGGAAGGCATTCAAAGCCTTTTCTTCTTCATCACATGAATTCATGTAAGGCATCATTGATGTACCTTCAAATTCAATCAAGCATATGGTTCTTTTGTTTTTTTTTGGTGTAAGCCTTACAAATTAATTAGGATACGGATCCTATATGGTGTCAATCATATATACCCAATTTTCAGCAAATGAACAACAAAAAGGAAAAAAAGAAGAAGGAAAATAAAAGAAGAAGAAAAAAATGTAGAGCATTGGATGCCACATGCATCAGTGTGTACCTTCAAATTCAATCAAGCATATTTATGGGTAAGCCTTGCAAATTAATTAGGATATGGATCCTATATGGTGTCATATATACCCAATTCTCAGCAGATGAACAATAAAAAAGGAAAAAAAGAAGGAAAAAACAAAGAAAGAAATGTAACCTTTGGATGCCTCTTCAATCGTACCTCATAGTGTTCAGTTCTCAGAAATAAACTCTTCTGGGAAATTATTTTTCCTTATTGTCTCTCATTCTGAACATATTTGAGATATAATCAAGATTATAGTCCATGATCCTTCAAAAAAAAAAAATAAAGGAAAAAATAAATTAACTTCTACGATTCAATAATACGGATTTAAAGCCGATTTTGCATTTGAAAGGCCTGCAACTCAAACAAAGCAGCAAATTAGTTTTCTAATTAATTATGTATTTTTTTTTTGGACTACTAATTATTTTAAAATACAGTAAGATTGAAAATGAGGAAGGCATATTGATTTTTGATAATATCAGTGTTCATGGTTTTAGTTTGGCAGCTAAGTGAAAAGTAAGTCTTACCCAGTTTTGAAACTGAAAAAGAAGAGGGGATCAGTGTTGGATGAAGAATGAAATCCATGTGTGGGACAGTGACATAGCTGAAAATAAATTTGAAAAGGGGTTAAGTTATATGAGAAAGATAATAATGATAATTGCAAGTGATAATAAACACAGAGAACAAAGGGAACTGCATCTTAAGCTCAAGAGTGGAAACAGCGTAAAGACTAACAGTGATCTGCCAAGTGCCTGAAAAGGGAAGAGGCGAGAGAATTTAAATGCAAACAAACAAAATCAAGTATACAAATTACCAAAAGACCATTTAGTTTCACCCAATAAATTAACAACAATAAAATGGGCTAGACTCTTCTGCTCTGCTAAAAAAAGAAAAAAAAACAAATAACATTTTAATTTCTAAGGGTTTTGAGGACACACATCACTCTTGTACACAAGTCTTTCCTAAACACAACTTACAACTTGTAAAACAAAAGAATGTTGAAAAAAAGAAAGAAAGAAAGAAATATTGTTCAAGTATAAAACCTTAGTCATCTTATCAGGAACTAGACTGTATTAGATCAAATGATTACAATTATGATCTTTCTGATATCTTCTTTGGTTGAGTGGTGACCCATCAATCGGAGATTCATACAAACAAGTTGTTTGATGGATTTATTTTATAATCATTTAAGAAAAAGAGAAAAAAAAAATTAAGAGTTTCAAATAGAATCAGAAGAAACCCAGAAATTCCTAATCTACTAAAAAAATTAAATCAGGATGTAAGTGGGGTTGAGGTGAAAAAACAGAAAAAACGTAAAAGAAAAGGAGCAGAACTGTACATTGTACAATCTTCTCAGGACTCAGTGTCTCAGTCTCAGCCCATCTCTTACTCTATGTGACACATAAACACAAGCTCCCTCTTTCAAGTACTGTGTAAGCCTGTAGCCCCAAACTCCTATATAATAAAAACAATTTCCTTTTCTTTCGCTATCTTCTAAGCCTCCCCATCGCCCTTTTGTTTATGGGTTTCCGTAAAGATGTCAGAGACAAGAGAAGCGCAGCAGAAGCAACAAAGGCAGCAGCAGAGCAGAAGCAGAAGTAACAGAGTTGCAGTCATAATAAGCGCAGGCCCAGGAGAGGTGGTTGCAGTGTTATCACAGACATTACATGCAGAGAAGATTCTGCAACCAACACTTTGGATAAATACTCTCCAACAAGTCTCAAACTCCATGTTTCTGTTCCTTCATCTCTGAAATTTCTTCTTCTTGTTCTTGGGTATTTTAAGATTTTTGTTCTTTTGATGATGATGAGTGCAAGAAGCAGGTCTATCTTCACCCCATCTCAGTGGCAAGAGCTTGAAAACCAAGCTCTTATCTTCAAGTACATGGTTTCAGGAATCCCCATCCCACCTGATCTCATGTTCACCATCAGAAGAAGCTTGGATTCTTCTATCACTTCAAGAACCTTTCCTCATCAACCCAGTAAGCAAACAAGGATTTTTTATTTTTTTATTTTTCTTTTGTTAAATTTTTTTTTTTCATTTTTTCTTGGTTTTGCAGATGGGTGGGGTTGTTTTCAGGTGGGATTTGGCAGGAAAGCAGACCCAGAACCAGGAAGGTGCAGAAGAACGGATGGGAAGAAATGGAGATGCTCAAAGGAAGCATTCCAAGATTCAAAGTACTGTGAGAGGCACATGCACAGAGGCAGAAACCGTTCAAGAAAGCCTGTGGAAGTTACTGAAACAACAAACTCTTCAACATCATTCCTATCAGTAACCAGAAACCCTTCTTCCACCATTACTACTGACCTTAACACCTCTTCTTACTCTGTTTCTTCACTTTCTTCATCCATGGTTTCTGCTGCTTCTGACACACATCAACCCCACCACCACCGCCACCACCATCCTTATTACAATAATACCCCTTTTCATCCCTTCCTCTATCCTCCTCAATCCCCATCTTTGGCCAACAAAGATTACAGGTTCTTTGTTCATGTTCTTTTGCTTTTTTCCTTTCTGTTGATGGTTCGTTGTTTTGATTGTTCTTTCTTTATGTGAAGAAGAAACAGGTATTTTCAAGGACTAAAGGAGGAGGAGGAAGAGGTGAATGAGCGAGCTTTCTTCTCAGAAGCTTCTGGGACTGTGAGGAATCTCTCTGGTTCTTCTCTTGATGATCCATGGCAGCTTACTCCTCTTAGGATGAGTTCCTCTCTGGCTGATCAGTCGAAACAGGAAGAACAGCATTGCTTCGTTCTGGGTACAGATTTCAAACGCGAAGAGAGGAATGTGATGAAAGATGAGAGAGAAGAAGAGAAAGAACCCCAGAAACATCTTCGCCATTTCTTCGATGAATGGCCACCGAAGAACAGAGGAGACTCCTCCTGGCTCGATTTGGACGAGGACAGATCTAGCAGTGCTTCGTTTTCTACGACCCAGCTCTCGATTTCCACTCCAATCTCTCATTCAAGAAGAACCCAGAAAGGTAATTAGTTTGGGCTTTCTTCTGATTCTCCATCACAGTTTCAGTTTTTTGTCCTTTTGTTCTTCATTTACCAGAAAGAAAAAAGATTCTTCATTTTTTTATTTTTTTTTCTGATTCTTCTTTTTCTCTCTTAATTATCTTGTTATGCAGATTGTTGAGTTCTTTATATTGGGTTTCTTGATCAAACGCACAAAGAGCTCTTATGGGTGAGGCTTATTGCTTTGCTTTTTTTCCTTTCTCTTTTATTTTCCTACTTGATCACAGGAGGATTCTGCTGTTTTATTGCTTTTATTATATGTAAATCTACTCTCTGTTAACTTGTTTGGATGTTTCCACAACAAATCTTTGGAACCCCTTTATTTAATTTTGCTCAGTTCATCTTGTTAATTTGTTGGATTGATTCAACTGATGAAGTGGAAACTTGGATTTGGAGAAAAAAGAAAAAAGGAACAATTTCTTGTGAAAATTATCCAGGATTGAAGAGGTATTTTAACCTGAAACATTTGTTTGTTTTAGTGTCAAGGTTCTATTTGTAATAGAACTAAAAAAAGATAACAAAATCTTTAATAAAAAAAAAAAGAAACAAAAATAATGGAATTAGAAAACTGCATTACCTTAATTCTGTAAGAAACATGAATGGGTAGAGCAAATTGTAAAAGCTCTAAAAAAATATTCCTAAATGATTATTAAGCTTCACAAGTGTGAATATTTTATAATTAACAGAACATTTCATTAATCATCAAAGGAAAGGAAATGGAATATGTACAAGATCATCAGCAAAGGTGATAAAAAAGACAAAACATATTAGAAGTAAAGACGTCAAAACACAACACTAATCCTCCTCTCGGTCTTCCAAAGTTAGGTCCTCAATAGAAGTTTCGGAATAGTATTTTGCCCTAATCATCCCTTCTTTCGCGAACTTGTCCGCCACCCGGGCTAAGCGAACCAAATGGTCGTAAGCCACGGATAGGTCTCACCCGAATCCAACCACGAAATAACTGAAAATGAGTCACGAAATAACTGAAAATGAGTCCCTCCACCTCAATGTGGGGGAAACACTGAGATACACCCTAACGTCACTTAAGAACTTCAACAGTGCATTATCGTTAGTATAAACTGTGTTTTTGAATATCTCTCTCTTACCATTTCATAAAAATAGACCATCTTTCTTATCTTCTTTAGGAAAATCAGCATCCTATACTTGGCAAGTAATTTGCTCTTGGTTCTCCACTGGCTTTTTTATATTCCTTCTCTTGTTTTTTCAAAAAAAAAAAAAAAAAAATTAAGTAGAGCAGTAGAGAAAATTAGGCTGCAGAAGAAAGCAAAAACCAATGTCAAGAAGAAGAAACTAAAAGATTATCTAAACCAGCTTGGGGGTAATGGATCAAACCTTCTCAAGTCCTTGGGCTGCTTCTGAATTTGAAAGGCACCAAGAAAGACCATTTTGTTGTATCTCACAAGAACAAAAACTCACATATCCCTCAAAATTCATCAATGGTTGCATCAGTGTTCTCATTTGGTGGAATTCTGATAGTTGAGAAAACAATAGCAATTCTATTGTTGGAGGTGTTGTTATATGGCAACTGATGCGACCTAGGCATTCTGAAAGTATCCGGTCATTGTTGTTGAATTGTTGGATGCAAGAACGGATTGTGCAACGCTTTTTCAGGAGCTTCAGACAATAGGATATTTATCATACTTTTTGTGATTATTCTTGTAACACTTTTTTTTATGGAGCTTTTGAACCACAACAGAGATTTCTTTCCACCGACCTACAGCCAGTCACACGATGATGATGAGCTTAAGTAAAAGTTATATATTATTTATCAGTCTTCACATCCACAGGTCTGACCAGACTGGGCTAATCTAATATAAATCAAAACTTGGTCCCAAAAACCCGAAAAATTAATCAGATCTTAAAATCTGGCCCAACATGATCCTATGGGCTACTAATCCTCCCAAACCAGCCCAAGCATTAGGTCAGGCTGATCGGCCTGGGCAGGTCACCCGGCCCATTGCCACCCCTAGCGCAGATGTCCTTTTTGAGAGTAGATGGATGCAGGATTAATATTTAAACTATCACCTTAGAAATAAATGAGGTTAACATTTTGTTTCAACACTAACAAATCTTTCATGAGATCATAGAAACAAACACAAAAGTACTACCACCAACTTTAAATTTGATTCTCTTTCTTTCATTGTTACACCTACATTAAAAAAGCAAAAAAAAATTACAAAAAATATAAGAAATCAAAGAATCTTCGTAACAGTACAAGATGATTGCAAAAAAAAATAAAAAAAGGTATTTATTCTTTAATTTGCTGTTGCACGAGAAGAGAGTCAAGAGACTGTCTTCTTCTTGGAAAAAGGAGGAAGAAGCCAGGAACCAGCTTTGATGTAATCCAAAGTCAAGAAAGGTTGAGCATCTGCTTGACTTAGCATTTTCGTGTATTTGACACGCGCAGTGGAGCTTGCTCCTGGTCCCATGCACTTGTATTCTCCATAGAAAACAGTCCTGCACCCACAAAATAACCAAATCAAAAAGAAGTTCAAATCAAAGAAGATGAACAATGGAGGAAGAAGATGAAGACTAGGAAAAAAGAGAGAATACATGGCAAAGAAAGTGCAAGTTCAAATGAATCCAAATGAATTTAAACAAATTCAAAAGAAGGAAAAGAAAGGATCTGATCACTGAGTTGAAAGGTTGATTTGAGTTGAAAGGTTGATTTAACTTGAATTTTTCTTTTGTTTCTTTTCCTCGAAGAACGGCACGAATGCAATTAGAGTTGTAGCCGAGTTGAGCTGAGCTTTGCCAGGTTGACTTGGGATCGTAAATCTCTAACAAGGCTCATGTTCGTTAAAAATATTAGGCTGCCCAGCTTTGTCAAACTTGGATCATAAAAAAGCTTAGATTTGTACAAATGCATTAATATTAAGTTGATTATTACTATTATATGTAATAAAATATGTTAACATGTGTGTTTAATTAATATTAATATATGATATAAGACGTAAGAATATGAACGTATAATGTCATTTATAATCCAAACTGAGCTTTAATCGATCTGAGCCTGCCCAAGTTCTGCTCAAGCTCGTTAAGATAATGAGCTTTTTTTTCGAGCTGTTCAGATTCCACTCGCCAAGTTAATTATAGAGCTCAAACTTAGCTCATACGAACCGAGTCCAAACCTGAACTGAACTAGCTCGGCTCGCTGACAACAGTCCTATATGCAATCATAATTACTATCATTACGTCTCTTCTTCATATCCACAGAAGATTAAGAAACATGAAAAAGATAGTGGATATATATAATGGGTCATACCGGTCACGCTCTGGGTGGAAGCTGTTAGACCATCCTTCTCGTTTGACAATCGTGCCCATGTTAGTATAAGCAAACACAACCTTTGGTCTGTCCATCCAAGCACGACCCAGAAGAGTGCTTCCCGTTCCTGTTATGCTGCAATGGACGAATGCGAATCCAGTATCTTCCGCTTCGGTTTTACCTGCTTGTGCCGTTATCACTGCCATATCCCCAATGCCTACTGAACGTAACTCCGTGTTCTGGGTTTCAATATCACATTAATAGATCCATTCAGTTCAGTTGTGATCGAGAAATTTAAAAGAAGAGCTGTGCTGATGATACAAACCAGATAAAGAGATTTTCCACTTCCAAAGATGAAATCAACTGTGCCTTCAATGTAACAGTCCTTGAAGAAATGCATGCCTCTGTCATCACATAGTGTGTCTTGAAACCCTATGAATTTGCATCTATAGAACGCGGCTTTGTCGCCGGAGATCCTCATTGCTGACGCCTGAGCTCCCTGTCTCTTTCCATCTGGTCTTGGGGCCGAATTCTACAACCAAAAGTAAAAGAGGTTATAAGTCGCTACTCACCAAAAAGAAAGAAACCAAATAGGGGTGATTGTATGAGAAAGGTGACCCTTATTTATAGGTGGTACACGTTACTCAAATCTGTTATAGGCTAGACCGCGATCCCGTGATGTTGACGGTGCAACTCGTATATTTGATCCTGTACACTGATCTTTTTTCTGTTTTAATCGATTTTCATGGAATCAAACGTCTTTGTGACATACATAATTAGACAAGAAAGGAGTAGACTCTTTGTCCACGCCCACCAAACAGCAAACCTCTTTGACCCGTCTATGGTCTAGTTCCTTCTACCACCATTGCTCTTTGAAAACGAATACAAGACTCAGTTTTTTTTTTGTTTTTTGTGAAGGATACAAGACTCGTTTGCAAATGTACATCGTATTTTTTATGACTTTATTGAGAAAAAGACACAAGTGTCCTTTGCCAAAAAAATTTAAGTATGGAGACTGGGATTGGATTCGGTACAAAAACTCGAATAAAAAAAAATGATTGGTCGAACCAATCGTCGGACCAAGGGTATTGAACATCGAACTAACAATATCGGTTGTTGGGCCGACAGTACTACTCAGGACTGGCCAATATTGGACCGGTCCAAACCAAAAAACAAAAAATGCCAAATCGGACCGGTTGTACCAGCTAGACTAGACTGATACCGGTTGTATCGACTCGGTGCAAAACCTGTTGATACAATTGTTGTATCATGGCTTGAGACTGGACCGGTCCTCTATCCGATCTTGATACAGACCGGTCAATATAGACCGGATCAGACCGATCCTTTAAACGTTGTAATGCATAGTATTACTCTTTATCATTAAATCTCCTTAGATCATACCACGTGCTCATCACGACTTCACCCTTATACTGTAATTGAGTTAGTTGAAAAGGAAGAAGAAGATCAAAGAAACCCACCACAAAGGCGATATTGACTGCCGTGAAGTAGTTTGATAAAACGATGACGGTGGCGCTATCCACCGTTCCGTACTCCTTCGCCGTCCCGCCGTAGACTATCCTGGGCATTTTACCCGGCGATCCATACAAGGTGACGAACGGCTTCGTGTGTTCGATCGTGATCTTCTCATTGTAGTCTCCTGGACCGATCCGCACCACGGTCCGCTTAGTATTCCCCGATGGTATACTCTTCAGGGCATCCGTCACCGTCTTGAAATCGCCGGTACCGTCTTTCTTCACCTTTATCACTCTAACGCCGTCCTCCGCCGAAACGAGGGCTGGGACGAGCTCACCCTTACGTGCACCAACTGGCTTAATGGTTGCACTGAACCAGCCGGTGAGTTTGGACTTATCGGAGGGAATCGTCAACGACGTGGAGAATACCGGCGGGATGAGCTGGAAGGCGAGAAGATACGTTAGGATCATGGCTTTAATGCCAAATTGTGTAACTTCTCCCGCCATAATTTGATCGGTAGTGGGTTGAGATGATGCGGAACGTCGGAGAGAAGCTTTGTATTTATAGGCGAGTGAGTGAATCAACGACCAAGACATGGCTACAGCTCGTCGGGATTTTCGTTATCCGTTCATGGTTGATGGAGTTCAGTTACGTATGATCCGAAAATGCCCCTGGTTCGAATTTGAATACCGACGATTGCCATCGTGTGAAGGTGTAGACATCGGTTTTAAATTTGAATGCCCCTGGTTCTCTTTGACATTTCATTTGAATTTGAATTGATGGGTTCTCATGAAAGCCTTCATCATCCCAGCCTTGCATGTTTTCTTCTCCACAAAAATAGCAATGATCATTTCAACCTTGCAATTTTTTTATTTTTTATTTCATATATTTTTTTAATGATATAATAAATTGGATCACGTATCTCTATATGCATTAATTCGGATTTGTAGCTGAAGATCTCGATCATGAATCAAAATAGTCTTACATCAGTAGTATGCGTGATTACTAGAAGCACACACATATGCTCATACGTGAGCAACTAAGAGCTAAAGTACCATTCGTTGGAATTTGCATTTATGATTTAGGGAAGTCTTTATATCAAAACCTCTATTCAACTCCGAGATATACTCTGTCTCCTTGTTACTAAAAACTAGGAGGATCTACTAATTGCTAAGAATTAAGGGAGTGATCCAACAAAAGATAGTTCATATAGCTTACTTAATATGGACACACCAAATCGGATGGGCCCAACCCAAATGGATCCACCCATAAAATCTAACAAAAAGAATCGAAACATTAAAAGATTGTGGGCTTAACATGGGTAAAGGACTACATGTGGGCCATTTGTGTAACATAACCTGGATTCATCTCAGTAACATAACCTGGGAGTACAATTCTCAACCATATCCTTATGCAAAGTGTCTTTTACCTTGTCTTGCAAACTTAAAAGAAGATTTCTAGGTTCTTTTGTGCCTTTGCTAAAGAGCATGGTTTCAAGGATCGGTGTGGATCGGATCAGCAGGATCAGGACCGGTTTGATCTCAAGCCACGATACAACTATTATATCAAGTGACTTTGGATCGGATTGATTCAACCGATACCGTTATGGATTGGCCAATCCGGTCTGATCCAATGACTGGATTAGACTGATCTAACCAATTTTTTTTTTTTTCAATTGGCTTTGGATCAGATTGATCCAACCGAAACGGATCAGCCGATAGTTTTTCAATTTTTTTTTTCAAATGACGATCCAAAAATTTAATCGGACCAAGATCAGTCAACCTAGATCGGGATCGACTCGACAGGTCCAATCCAGAATCTAAAGAATTAAAACCTTTGCTAAAGAGCGGACCAGCTTTGTTAAAAAAAAAAAAGATAAAACGATAGTGAAGAAATCTAAATCAATCACACCACACACACAGTTGTGTGGTTCGATAAATTGTACCCACGTAGACGACCCACACCGAGAAACAAAGATAATGAAATTATTTTTTCAGATTTAGGTTTGACTCAAAAGCTCAATTATAGATTTCAAACTCGGCTCGATGACAGTCCTAGTGCACGGACACGGCACAATACGATTAATTATTATAAATATTTTTATATATAATAAAGTCATATAAACTATTATAATATTTAATTTAATACATAAGTACAAATTATAAAATCTTGTTCAATGTATCAATCAGGTCACTCCATCTTTGATGCATAAGTTTGAAGTGGGGTCCTTACAAAATCTAGAAAGATATGCACTGTCTGTCTCCATTTCATGGGCAATGTCCTATGCCTCTTTATCTAAAGGAGGACAAGGTGGGATTTGCTTCCCAACGAGGACTCCAACAAACACCCTTTCTCTTACTTCTCTTACATACCCTTTACATCTAAGGACCCTCCTACGACAAACTTTGATCAATTCCCCTTCAAAACACTATTAACCATATGATCAAAACTGGGTCCCACATCCAAAAATATTCTACAGAAGAGAAATAAGTGTGGGACCCACTCACCCTCCTCTCTAAACGATCCCATGGGGTCCACCAAAGGCTGGAAGAGCTCCATGCACGGTGCAAATGGATGAAAAGACGGAATCCCAATGAGTTCTACTACTGGGTCTGACCCCAGTAGGGAAAGGCAGGGGTAGGGGTGGTATTGATAGAGAAATGTCTCTGCATGAAGTATCTTGTCCTGTAGATTTTGTCTGAGTCTATAGCCTCTGCCAGGTGTTCTCTCTCTCTCTCTCTCTCTGCTTTAAAATGGATCTCATCAGCCCCGAATCTATCTCTAAATTTTCTTTCTGCCAACCACGTAGATCCGTACGTTTCTCTACAACTAAACAACAAAAACTGCTTCACAGAATATATTTCTTAAGCCAATCTTTAAACCGTCCTCCTTACTCCTTACCACTTTATTGTTCACTTATTTTTACTAGAAAAGGAATTTTGCCTTGAATAATGAGCACTTTATTTTATATTTTAATAACCCAAAAAGCAAAAAAAGGAAAACTTGCAAAAAAGAAAGGGCACGCAATTTAAGGCAACAACTACTTCCTTCTCTCTCTCAAACAAAAGGGTCCGAGTCAAAAGGCAACCCCAGCTCTTTGACTTTTTTACGTAGTAGCCCAGCTCTAGGATTCAGGATAAGATGCGGAGTCACAGGAGTGTATGGTTCCGTTGGCGCTTGTTAGCACAATAAACCCCTCACTTGATTACCTTAATTGGTGATCATGCATAAAAATTCTGCCTAATTTTCCACTGAATCAGAGGATAGTAGAACAGTTCTCATGATACATCAGTAATGAAAATGTAGAACTTAAAAATAAACTAAAAGCAAATATAATACTAGTTGCAGACTTGCTATTACAAAACGTTAAGAACTATTTCGAATCTGGGTTTCATTACTCAATTGTGTTTTAACACCATATACCACTAACTTCTTTCTTTTTCTTCTGTAACTCCTCTCTCTCTCTCTCGTCTATATTAACCTCTCTCTAGTCTATTTCACTCATTCCATAAAGCAAACACTGGAAGCTGATGAACAGCTGAAAGGGTCACCGGCCGATCAGTCACCATCCAATTCAAACCCCCACCATGACCATCACCATTGTCGTTGTTGCTATTATTGTTGTTGTCGTTGTTGTTGTAGTTATTGCAATCTTCATACTTAGGTGCATTCAATGAAAAATATGAGTGACAGCAATCAACCCCACTAGCTCCACACTCACTCTGTGATCCAATGGAATGCTTTGGGCTCTGTGGGCTTGAAGGTTTTGAATTCCTCTCAAGAGGAACCAATGCAACAGTGCCACCATTAGCTTCTTGGTTCTGTTGTTCTTGCTGTGATTGATCCTCATTGTTATTATTACTCCACACCATATCTATCAACTCATCAGAAGGTTGATGATGATGATCACCATCAGTTATGGCACGAGGGGGCAGTTGAGACGACGAAGCCGAAGAAGCGCAAGAATTATTGTAATCCTCCTGACCAAGTATAGAAGCAGAGTCGTTCGGCGAGCGCTTCGCGAGGTCGCCGGCGATCAGTGTAGAGCTCGAACAAATCCGCTTCACGTCGTACTTACTAATATCGAAATTGGTCACAGCACTTATCCCTCGAAACTTGATTGCGGCAATGTCGTAAGCTTCGGCTGCTTCCTCTTGAGTACCTAATTAATTTCAATTACATAACAATTAAAGGTTGAAAAATCCATGCAGAAGTATAGAAAATTTCAATGGAGGAGACTCACTGAATGTTCCAAGGTACAAGTCCTTGTTCCCTGCAACCCTTCCTATTCGAGCTTGCCACCTTCCATGTTGATGGTGTCTGTCAAAGTGTGGTAAGGAAAAAATCAAACTCAACAGACAAAGAGGAAACTGGAAAGGGAGATAGAGATATATAATTATGGGGTAGTCTTAAATAATATACTAAAGATGAATACTAGTATTTATGTATGTGCAGGTGCACACATATCATATTGCTGGTCTATTACGGTAATGAAAAGCTGCAACGCAGTAAATCATGGAGACTTTAATAATAAAGTTATTTTCTGCCACAGGCCCACAACACACCTCGTCACTCCTCTGTAAATCGACGCTCCTCTTGAGAAACCACTGCTTTTCCTGTGAAATTAACAGAAACAAAACAAGTTACACCCAAAAACCAAAAAAAAAAAAAAAAGGAAGAGAGACGAAGCAAAGAAATAAAACAAAAAGGAAATTTTATATTGGATTTTTATGATTATGCAAGTTATCTGATAGAGATTTTCTTAATGGGATTTGATCATAAAAGCTAACACAAACATCTTGTATTTATGAGACTAGAAAAGAACAAGAAGAGGCAAAGAAATCGAACAAAAATGGAGAATTTATACTGGGTTTTTATGATTATTCTAGTCATTTGATTGAGATTTTCTACATGGGATTTGATCATAAAAGCCAACACAGACATCTTGCGTCTATGAGACTAGAAAAGAACAAGAAGCAAAGAAATCAAGCAAAAAAGGAAAATTTTTATTGTGATTTTTATGATTCTAGTTATCTGATAGAGATTTTTCTTAATGGGATTTGATCGTAAAAGCTAATACCTTCTTAAGTTGGCTACAAATTCCTGCCTGGTCATGATCTTCATCTCCTCAAGCTCTTGCTCATAAGTGCTCAGCTGAAGGGGGAAAAAAAACAATAGAATACTAAGCAAAGGAATGGTGAAACTATAAGACTTAGCTTCTTCCATTGTT